>UELW01000667.1:11607018-11925094 GCA_900490495.1 Danionella dracula | reverse complement strand
CGGGTAGCTATTGTCCGCCAGACGAGCCATGTGAAGTGTGCAAGAAGTGCACCAGGTGAGTTCCTCTCTTCTGCTTGTCGTTGGATCTTCAGGATCACACCCTGATGAAAGTAAACAGACCTGACTTGCTCCCTCTGTTCTCTTAACCTTTCAGCCTCTGCTTTAGATCACAGATCACTTTTCCCATTGATTCTCTCCTTCATCCCCTCAGGCTTCAACTCTGCTCTGCGAAATGGCTGTCATAGGAGGTCTCCTGTTTAGCATTGTCAACTTTTCTCAAAAGACGTTTTTTGTGCCTTTTTTGCAGGTGCAAAGTTGACGAGGAAGAAGTAAGCCCCTGCACAGCCACATCCAATGCAAAGTGCAGGAAGTGCCCCCTCTTTTCCAAGTAATGGCCCAACTGACAGTTCGCCAGGATCAAATATGACTGCTCTAGGTGAGGGGAACTCGTAGGTTTAAGAGTCTCGTGTGAGCTAGAGCCTAATCCAGCATAAATCAAACGAACTTTTTAGGTTTTATAATACCCTTGTTTTTTGTTTTAGCCATTGCTCTGCCAATTTTTGCTATTGGCTGTAGGCTTTGGAATAATGGCCTTTGGAATATTCTGGTGGAAACGGAGAAATAAAATAGCGGTACGTTTAAGGTCACATGGTTTTGTTTCTATTTAGAGCAGTCGTCTGTATTTATTGATTAAATATTTAATATATTTTTGTTATTTGCATCTTTTTTTCAGGTACCAATTGTGATCTCAAGGAGGTTAAAGTTCCCATTGTAAGTGTAATTTCTGACTCTAATTCTAAAATCATGGATGTTTCAAATAAAATAGTAAAGGTAGTAAATGTGTGTGATCATGTGAAAGATATGTTAAATATTTGAAAAATGCTGAATAATTTGAATGGGTTGTTGCGCTCCTCAGGATGAGTGCCCAGATCAGAAGAGGAGCAAGAAAACAGCCGGAACGCAGGCCTGGAGAGGAGGAGGAGCAAAGGCCGGAGTCCCGCCCCTTATTAACACAGGAAACCCAGGAAAGCAGTAAGAGCATTCCAGTGGAAGATGAGGACCGAGGATTGGGGGACAGCTTGCCCAACACCACCAGCTCATCTCAGACCAGTCTGTCAGCTCTGCCTCCTAGTGGCTACCTGGAGGATTCGCCTCGATCTAGCCCCCGGCCCTGAGGCAGTACGCCGAGAGAGAGACTGAGCCATGGACTGGGGTTAGTGCGGCTGAGGCCTTCTCTGGTCACCTACATTATTTCAACTTTTTCAAAAACCTTAAATTAAAACCTTTTTTCTACTTTTACAGGATGAAGGTCCTCCTAAAAAACTTGTTCCTTACTGGTAAGATCTTGCTTATGGAAGCACTGTATAGTATATTGCTTAGAAAAGAATACATTTAGTTTTAGTTGTTCAAACTTTTTAGATCACTTTAATTCCAAATATTGTTCTTTACTATTTTTAATTGACTTGTTAAATTAACTCCGTAGTTTTTAGCAGTAACAGTGTGTTGTGTAGATAAGAAATATAATAAATTAGTTTTACATTGAAAGGCCACAAAACCCCTCTGTTTCCATTCAAGTCAACACAATGCTTTTTTTAAATGTGCTTGGTCAGCATAGCACCTTAGGTGATGGAATGAGTGACAGTCAAAGCCACAGTTGGACTCTTTTCGAAAAATGTTTTGTTGGTTATCTTTTCTATTTTATATAGGATAAGACAGCTCAGACTAATGAATAGTCATGAGCAGTACATTTTCATTGTTCAATTTTTTTCTACCTAACAAAACACTAAACTATCCTTAAATTATTTTACACACATCTTATTACACTTTACAACATCTCCTTCCAGGGTTTCATGACCCTTTAACCAAGCAAATGAATCTTTTGATTAGTTGTGCACATATATTTTGAAACCTAACAAATGGATGAATTTTAAAATGTGGAGAGTTTGATCTTTGGGAGTCAATGTTCCCCTATAACCAATCAAACTTTGTGTTGCTACGCTTGGTATTTTGGGGAATTTTGAAAGTGCCTGCTGGTTTGCTTTTAGCTTGGCATGGTGTTGGCTCACCAAGCTTTTCTATATACGCACACCCCACCTTTAATTACTTCTTTTGAACAAGTGAACCCATTCTGTTGTATTGTGGATGTTAAAAGTACACATCAAATACCAATTTCACCATTTGACCAGGAAATTTGTAAAAATGTGATCAGAAAGGAAATCACAAAAAGGTTTCTCCGGATATTTCAGGTGGCAGCGAATTTTACTGTATTACAGAGTGAGGAAAACAAGTATTAGAGATAAAATTACTTAGATTTACTCAGCATATCACTCAACCCTACTACTATATACTCAGATGTTCTTCAATGTCTAATGTCTTTTGATCTGTTTCACCAGGTGAGGAAGAGTCTCTGAGCAAGGAGCTTCGATCTCTTTGACACTCTGGACGTCCGGTACCACAACAAGTTCTTCCGCAGCATCGGCGTCAGCGACAACCACATCAAGCGGGCAGAGACCCAGCAGCCATGGACAAAGTCTACGACCTTCTGCAGGTGTGGATGCAGAAGGAAGGCCTGCGGGCCAACATTAACACTTTACTCCAAGCTTTGTTGGACTTAGACCAGCGATACTCTGCTGAGCACATCACCTCCAAGGCTGTGGAGCGAGGCTTCTACAATACGAGTGAAGCTCGGTTACTTGACAGATTCAGCTAAGCGATGGAGAGGTGTAGCTTCGGTGTCTCCACCGTTGGGTTTGAACGGGACGAGTTCCCTCTCTGTAGCGCCCACGATGGGTTTAAAGCCAACACTGGACCCTTTTGAAAGGATTTACACTGGCGGGACAGAGGGGCGCTGTTTAGTGTTACTTGATGCACTGGCCTCAGGCTTTCAAACTACAGGTTTTTCCAAAGCCTGCATCAAAGTTTGGTAGAGCCAAACAAGCAAACTTTAACAAACTATTGTAGTTGTGTGCCTTGATTAAGAGGGACACGCTGAAGACTTTCTACACTAAACTACACTACTCATGTCCGATTTCAGAATGAATTGTGTTTTTTTCGTTTGCTACAATCTGGTTACAGATAAACGTCAAGATGTGCTGGTTTAGGATTTCAGATGACTGTTGTATCAGCGGTTTTACTTTCGATGGACGCTCAGAACCTTGTTCTTTTTTTGTCCTTAAAATCCCTTTTGGCTGCCTCTTAGTACCCCATTTTTTAAATGTCTCTTTATTTTTGGTGCACAACAGAAATGGTTCATCACCCCCTCTTTCTAGGCTCCTACTTTTGCTTATTTTTATTTAAATATATGGTTTATTTATTTGAATAGTGTAATTATTTATACCTTAAGTTAGCAATAGTCACTCATAAGCTCCCTGAAAGCTTTTAGGTGGCAAGACTGAGATGGTGCATAGTCAGCTCCTTTTGAAACCGTTTTTCTCCATACATTTCTGTGTGTCTGCTTCCAAACACATAATTTCTTGTGATTTTTAAGCACAAAACAAGTCCTTTGCTCTGTATAAGTGTATCGGACTAACAGATTTTTGATGTCTTTTGTTCTTAAAAGATTAAGAAAGGCTTGAAAGAGAAACCACGGTCAGTATCTTATGGATGTTTATCACTGCTTTTACAGTTTCAACTAAATGTTGCGGACAAAAAGGAGGCATTTCAAAACTTTTTATGTTTGTGAAGTGCACAGGTACGTGTTTAACATTTTCAGAAATTGAAGGAAAAGGTCTGCTCATACAGAATCTGCTCAGTTGAATAGAATTGTGTCTAGTATGTACATAGTCAAATGAAACCAATAGAGATATATTTATGCTAGCCCTAAGAGCACAATGTATGAAGTATACTGCCTAAAAATGACCAGAAGGAACAAAGAGTTACATGAACAAGCTCACTGAATTGACTGGATATCTAGCGGGGTGTATTTCATAGCACAGATCTAGCATCACCTTCTCTGTTGGATGGATTTGGTTTACTGACTCTAAAGCTGATTTGGGTTCAGAAACTGCCCTTTCTTTAGTCATGAAATAGTTTTTAACAGTGCAGGCACTGCCATCTGTTGACGTAAAGTTGAATAGCAAGAGGAAAAACCTGCATCGATTTCAAGGGACTTTTATTTTGTTCACATCCTAACAAGCCTCTGAGATTAGTCAGAGTTCAGTGCCATGTTTTAATGTCAGTTCCATGTTGCTCCTGCTTTGAAGGCTCTAACACAGACTGGTGTCTCCGTTCTTGCTCTTTCACTGCTTTGTTTTCCCTCAGCATCAGAATAGAAGTTTCAGTTTTCTCCCCTTAGATAAATGTTTGCTGTTGCAAATGATGGAATGTTTGTTTAAAAATAAAAAATACAATTCAGGAAGTTGTCTATTATTATCTGTTTTGTTGTTATTAGATTTCAAATGATTTGATGCTGTTTAAAGTTTGTTGTCTTAATGCTTTCCTGAACTTGTTTTATATGATTTCCCTAAGATTAGTTTTAGTTGTTTGTGTTGCAAAAAAAAACAACAGAACAATTACAATTATTATTAGTAATAAAATAATTTACTTATCCGTACATCAATACTACAGTTTTATTTATGATCAGTAGAATATAAAATGTTATTATATGCCTGACCGTCTGATTTGGACACATCCATCACCAGTGCCATCATCAGGTGTGGAATGATATTCGTACCATTTTTTTTTATCTTGCTGTTATACTTTTCATAATGTACAACTCTCTATAATATATTTGTATTATTATTTTATTAGGGCCCGAGCACGCCAGCGAAGCTGTGCGGCGAAGCCCTATTGTATCTGTTAGGATTATTATTAGGGCCCGAGCACGCCAGCGAAGCTGTGCGGCGAAGCCCTATTGTATCTGTTAGGATTATTATTATTATTATTATTATTAGGGGTCGAGCACCGAAGGTGCAAGAACCCTATTGTTTTTCCTCGAGACTTTTTTTTTTTTTTTTTTTTTTATTATTAGGGGTCGAGCACCGAAGGTGCAAGAACCCTATTGTTTTTCCTCGAGACTTTTTTTTTTTTTTTTTTTTTTTATTATTATTATTAGGGCCCGAGCACGCCAGCGAAGCTGTGCGGCGAAGCCCTATTGTATCTGTTAGGATTATTATTATTATTATTATTATTATTATTATTCTTCCGCTTCCTAAATCGCAAATTTCACCATCTAGACGTGCTCGAAAACTCAACAAAATTGGCAATAATTTAAAGCTCGGTGGAAATTGCGATCTGACACAGTCGGCGTGATCGTAGCATAAAAAATGGCTCTTCCAGCGCCCCCTGGAACAATCGGGGTCCGGTTCGACCTACAGTCACGAAAATCGGCACACATATGTACCACCTCTAGCCAAGTAGAAAAGTCTCTTACAGGTTTCGCCAAATCGTACAGGAAGTCGGCCATTTTGAAAAAAAACCCACAATTTTGAAAAAACATCATCTTGCACTTTGACGAACTCCTCCTAGGAAAATTGCCAGATCGAGCTGAAAATTGGTGTGGTTACTCGGGAGACATTTGGGATGAAAAGTTATCAAAAGCGCAGCAGTTTGTAAAACGGTCTTTGGGTGGCGCCCCCACGAATTTCACCATTCAAAAATGTGCTGAAAATTGACATATTTTTGAGTATATCTCCGTTCTAGTTTATCCGTTGTCCACGAAAACGACCTGACATGATGAGCTTGGAAGGCTGAATAAAATGATAGGCCTCAATGTGACACCCGCTCTAAGAGTAGCTCTACAGCGCCCCCTGAATGTTACTAAAATAGATGTTTTAGCTGTTTTGACACCCTAAACATGTTAGAAACCCCACCAAATTTCGGCTAATCTCAGCCTCAATAAATATAGTAATCTGACATAGTTTGTACAACTTTACTTTGGACGACAGCGCTGCAGCGCCACCTAGTATGCGAAAAAAGCTCATCTCGCATTTTAACGAACTCCTCCTAGAAAATTGCCAGATCGAGCTGAAAATTTGTCTGGTGACTCTTAAGACAGTATGGACCAAAAGTTATCAAAAAACGCAGAAGTTCGTCGCACGGTCTTTCTGTGGCACCCGCTTCGAATTTGAGCTTTCTCAAATGTATGGAGGATAACTGATACTTGTTACTGTACCTCTCACATCCTTCATACAATCAATGTCAAAAATGTATGGAATGATGAGCTCACCCCTCAGAACAAGTAGATATGCTTACTTGATGATACACTCATAGCGCCTCCTGCTGGCTGTATGAATTCCAAGGGATACTAATCATTTTGTTGCTGTATCTCTTACATATTTAACTCAATGTACATGACAAAAAATTTGCATGATGAGCTGGTATTCTAAATGGATACTATTGCTCATGGCATGAGACTGTTATAGCGCCACCTGGAGGCTTTATGAAAATGTGTTTAAAATAGCTGTTGTCATTAGGCAGTGAATGTAAAAAATTTATGGAATGATGAGCTTACCCCTCAGAACAAGTAGATATGCTTACTTGATGATACACTCATAGCGCCTCCTTCTGGCTGTATTAATTCCAAGGGAAATTAATGTATTTGTTGCTGTATCTCTTACAAATTTAACTTAATGTCACAAGACAAAAAAAAAGTAAGACAAGGGGGCGGCATCTTTGGATCCCGCGGATGCATCGTGCGAGGGCCCGCCCATCGCTGCTTGCAGCTTTAATTATTATTATTATTCCGGGAATCATTGCGGGCACTTTTCGGTACCTGAACATATATGAAAAGTCACCGATTTTTGCACACGCATCAGACCCGGTGAAAAATTTCGTAAAATTTTGGTCCCAAAACTGATTTCTAAAAAATGGCTCTATAGCGCCACCTAACGCGTTTTACAGCTTTTGAGCATCCAGTTTGTCGTAGGCGGATGAAATTTGGTACACATGTGTAAAGTACCAAGGTGTAACTTTTACTAATTGAAAGTCTATTTCCAAAATAGACAGGAAGTCAGTTATTTCGCAAAAAACCTCTAAAAAAGGGCGTTTTTGCTCGTTCTACTTTTTGACGAACTACTCTCACAGACTTTATCCAAACATCTCCAAACTTCTTGAGTATCATCATAAGGCATACGGCAATTGATATTGAGAAGCTTGTTCGACTATCATAAAGTATGTGGTCGTGGCGGCGGGCCAATGTCCAAATTTCGACTCGAAACAGGAAGTTGTTATAACTCGGGCATAGAATATCCGATCCGGCTCAAACTTGTTTCATTCTCATCGTAGTCCAAGCCTGAGAACAGGCGTATGACAACGAACGACATCCGCCATAGCGCCACCTAGTGGCGAGCATTAAAAAGCCTGTTTTTCATAGTTTTACCCTTCTATTTCAGCCAGTGTATTGCAGTGCACACTTAAAACTTGTCGCATGCGTGTAGGACCTTAAGACCTACAAAAAAGTAAATTGGGTCGAGTTGTGAAACTGGACGGAAAACCGGATAATTTAGGTTTTATGTAAAAAATACAGTCTTCATACTTTGACGAACTCCTCCTAGGCGAAATGTCCGATCCAGCTGATAATTGGGTGTAGTTAGTCATAAGGCATTTGGGATGAAAAGTTATCAAAAACGCAACAGTTCGTCAAACGGCCTTTGGGTGGCGCTCTATAGCGCCACCTGAAGCGGTTTTGTAGCTGTTGCGCAATCAGGTTATCGTAGGCGAATGAAATTTGGTACACATATGTAAATGACCAAGCTGCAAGTTTTACTAATAAAACCCTGTTTCCAAAATCTACAGAAAGTCGAATATTTCGCAAAAACCTAAAAAAGTGTGCATTTTCGCTTGTTTCAAACTTTGACGAACTCCTCCTAGGCGAAATGTCCGATGAAGCTGAAAATTGGTGTTGTTACTCATAACGCATTAGAGAAAAAAAGTTATCAAAAGCTAAGAAGTACGTCCAATGGTCCTTTGGGTGGCGCCACAGCAAAGTTCAACCTTCAAAATTGTGCATAAACAATTTACATTTTTTGGACTTTATCTCCGTTCTAGGTTATCCACTATCAACAAAAAACAGCCTGCCATGATTAACCTTGTCAGGTTGAACAAAAGGATATGCATCACTGTGACTTTGCTCCAAAAATTGGCTGTACAGCGCCCCCTTATATGTGACCAAAAACATCGCTTTAGCTGTTTTTTAAAGCTGTTGCTCAAGCAGTTTGTCGTAAGCGAATGAAATTTGGTACACATGTGTAAAGTACCAAGCTGCAACTTTTACTAATATAATCCCTTTTTCTAAAATCAACCGGAATTGAGTTATTTCGCAAAAACCTCTAAAAATGGGCGTTTTGCTCGTTCCACACTTTGACAAACTCCTCCCACAGATTTTATCTAAACATCTCCAAACTTCTTGAGTATCATCATACGGCATACGGAACCTTAAAATTATAACTTTTTTTCAGCTATCATCAAGTATGTGGTCGTGGTCGCAGCCAAGGTCAAAATTTCGATTTGAAACAGGAAGTTGTTATAACTCGGGCATAGAATATCCGATCCGTCTCAAACGTGTCTCATTCTCATCGTAGTCCAAGCCGAGAACAGGCGTATGACAACAAACATCATCCGTCATAGCGCCACCTAGTGGCGAGCATTAAAAGCGTGTTTTTGATAGTTTTACGCTTCTATTTCAGGCACTGTATTGCATACACACTTAGAACTTGTCGCATACATGTAGGACTATAAGACCTACAAAAAAGTTCCTTGGGTCGAGTTTCGAAACCGAACGGAAAACCGGATATTTTAGGTTTTGAGTACAAAAATATAGACTTCATACTTTGACGAACTCCTCCTAGGCGAAATGTCCGATCCAGCTGAAAACTGGTGTGGTTACTCGTAAGGCAATGAGAGAAAAAAAGTTATCAAAAGCTAAGAAATACGTCAAGCGGCCTGAGGATGGCGCTCTTTAGCGCCACCTGAAGCGGTTTTGTAGCTATTGCGCAAACAGATTGTCGTAGGCGAATGAAACTTGGCACACATATGTAAATGACCAAGCTGCAACTTTTCCTAATATAAACCCTGTTTCCAAAATCTACAGGAAGACGAATATTCTGCAAAAAACCTAAAAAAAGTGTGCGTATTCCCTCGTTTCAAACTTTGACGAACTCCTCCTAGGCGAAATGTTTGATCAAGCTAAAAATTGGTGTTGTTACTCATAACACGTTAGGGAAAAAAAGTTATCAAAAGCTAAGAAGTACGTCAAATGGTCTTGGGGTGGTGCCACAGCAAAGTTCACCTTTCAAAATTGTGGAAAAAAAATTTACATATTATGGTCTGTATCTCTTTTCAAGATAATCCACTATCAACAAAAACAGCCTGGTATGATTAGCCTTAACAGCTCACAAAAGCAAATGCATCACTGTGACTGCGGTCCAAAATTGGCTCTACAGCGCCTCCTTACTGCCCCCTTAAATGCTACAAAAATCTTGGTTTTAGCTGTTTTGACCCATTGAACATGTTAGAAAGCCCACCAAAATTTGTTCGAAGGTCAAAAAACTCGAAAAAGGCCGGGAGGCGGTGCTTTCGCTCCGGCGGATGCATCGTGCGAGACCCCTTCCATCGCTGCTTGCAGCTTTAATTATTAGGGCCCGAGCACGCCAGCGAAGCTGTGCGGCGAAGCCCTATTGTATCTGTTAGGATTATTATTATTATTCTTACGCTTCCTAAATCGCAAATTTCACCATCTAGACGTGCTCGAAAACTCACCAAAATCGGCAATAATTTAAAGCTCGGTGGAAATTGCGATCTGACACAGTCGGCGTGATCGTAGCATAAAAAATGGCTCTTCAGCGCCCCCTGGGAAAATCGGGGTCCGGTTCGACCTACAGTCACGAAAATCGGCACACATATGTACCACCTCTAGCCAAGTAGAAAAGTCTCTTACAGGTTTTCGCCAAATCGTACAGGAAGTCGGCCATTTTGAAAAAAAACCCACAATTTTGAAAAAAACATCATCTTGCACTTTGACGAACTCCTCCTAGGAAAATTGCCAGATCGAGCTGAAAATTGGTGTGGGTTACTCGGGAGACATTTGGGATGAAAAGTTATCAAAAACGCAGCAGTTTGTAAAACGGTCTTTGGGTGGCGCCCCCACGATTTCACCATTCAAAAATGTGCCTAAAATTGACATATTTTTGGGTATATCTCCGTTGTAGTTTATCCGTTGTCCACGAAAACGGCCTGACATGATGAGCTTGGAAGGCTGAATAAAATGATAGGCCGCAATGTGACTCCACTCTTAGAGTAGCTCTACAGCGTCCCCCTGAATGTTACTAAAATAGATGTTTTAGCTGTTTTGACACCTTAAACATGTTAGAAACCCCACCAAATTTCGGCTAAACCTCAGCCTCAATAAATATAGTAATCTGACACTGTTTCTACAACTTTACTTTGGACGACAGCGCTGCAGCGCCATCTAGTATGCGAAAACAGCTCATCTCGCATTTTAACGAACTCCTCCTAGGAAAATTGCCAGATCGAGCTGAAAATTTGTCTGGTGACTCTTCAGACAGTATGAACCAAAAGTTATCAAAAACGCAGAAGTTCGTCGCACGGTCTTTCTGTGGCACCGCTTCGAAATTTGAGCCTTCTCAAATGTATGGGGATATTGGTACTTGTTACTGTAGCTCTCACATACTTAATCCAATCACTGAAAAAAATGTATGGAATGATGAGCTCACCCCTCAGAACAATTAGATATGCTTACTTGATGATACACTCATAGCGCCTCCTGCTGGCTGTATGAATTCCAAGGGATACTAATGTACTTGTTGCTTTATCTCTTACAAATTTAACTCAATGTACATGACAAAAATTTGCATGATGAGCTGGTAATTCTAAATGGAATAATATGCTCATGGCATGAGACTGTTATAGCGCCACCTGGAGGCTTTCTGAAATGTGTTTAAAATAGCTGTTGTCAATAGGCAGTGAATGTAAAAAATGTATGGAATGATGAGCTTACCCCTCAGAACAAGTAGATATGCTTACTTGATGATACACTCATAGCGCCTCCTGCTGGCTGTATGAATTCCAAAGGAAATGAATGTATTTGTTGCTGTATCTCTTACATATTTAACTTAATGTACATGATAAAAAAAAATGTAAGACCAGGGGGCGGCATCTTTGGATCCCGCGGATGCATCGTGCGAGGGCCCGCCCATCGCTGCTTGCAGCTTTAATTATTATTATTATTATTCCGGGAATCATTGCGGGCACTTTTCGGTACCTGAACATATATGAAAAGTCACCGATTTTTGCACACGCATCAGACCCGGTGAAAAATTTCGTAAAATTTTGGTCCCAAAACTGATTTCTAAAAAATGGCTCTATAGCGCCACCTAACGCGTTTTTACAGCTTTTGATCATCCAGTTTGTCGTAGGCGGATGAAATTTGGTACACATGTGTAAAGTACCAAGGTGTAACTTTTACTAATTGAAAGTCTATTTCCAAAATAGACAGGAAGTCAGTTATTTCGCAAAAACCTCTAAAAAAGGGCGTTTTTGCTCGCTCTACTTTTTGACGAACTACTCTCACAGACTTTATCCAAACATCTCCAAACTTCTTGAGTATCATCATAAGGCATACGGCAATTGATATTGAGAAGCTTGTTCGACTATCATAAAGTATGTGGTCGTGGCGGCGGGCTAATGTCCAAATTTCGACTCGAAACAGGAAGTTGTTATAACTCGGGCATAGAATATCCGATCCGGCTCAAACTTGTTTCATTCTCATCGTAGTCCAAGCCTGAGAAAAGGCGTACGACGACGAACGACATCCGCCATAGCGCCACCTAGTGGCGAGCATTAAAAGCCTGTTTTTCATAGTTTTACCCTTCTATTTCAGCCAGTGTATTGCGTGCACACTTAAAACTTGTCGCATGCGTGTAGGACCTTAAGACCTACAAAAAAGTAAATTGGGTCGAGTTTTGAAACTGGACGGAAAACCGGATATTTTAGGTTTTATGTAAAAAACACAGACTTTATACTTTGACGAACTCCTCCTAGGCGAAATGTCCGATCCAGCTGATAATTGGTGTAGTTAGTCGTAAGGCATTTGGGATGAAAAGTTATCAAAAACGCAGCAGTTCGTCAAACGGCCTTTGGGTGGCGGTCTATAGCGCCACCTGAAGCGGTTTTGTAGCTGTTGCGCAACCAGGTTATCGTAGGCGAATGAAATTTGGTACACATATGTAAATGACCAAGCTGCAACTTTACTAATAAAAACCCATTTTCCAAAATTGACGGGAAGACAGATATTTTGCAAAAACCTAAAAAAGTGTGCATTTTCGCTCGTTTTAAACTTTGACGAACTCCTCCTAGGCAAAATGTCCGATGAAGCTAAAAATTGGTGTTGTTACTCATAACACATTAGAGAAAAAAAGTTATCAAAAGCTAAGAAGTACGTCCAATGGTCTTTCGGTGGCGCCACAGCAAAGTTCAACCTTCAAAATTGTGCAAAAACAAGTAACATATTTTGGACTTTATCTCCGTTCTAGATAATCCACTATCAACAAAAACAGCCTGCCATGATTAACCTTGTCAGGTTGAACAAAAGGATATGCATCACTGTGACTGCGCTACAAAAATTGGCTGTACAGCGCCCCCTTATATGTGACCAAAAACATCGCTTTAGCTGTTTTTTAAAGCTGTTGCTCAAGCAGTTTGTCGTAAGCGAATGAAATTTGGTACACATGTGTAAAGTACCAAGCTGCAACTTTTACTAATATAATCCCTGTTTCTAAAATCAACTGGAATTGAGTTATTTCGCAAAAACCTCTAAAAATGGGCTTTTTGCTCGTTCCACACTTTGACAAACTCCTCCCACAGATTTTCTCAACATCTCCAAACTTCTTGAGTATCATCATAAGGCATACGGAACCTTAAAATTAGAACTTTTTTTCAGCTATCATCAAGTATGTGGTCGTGGTCGCAGCCAAGGTCAAAATTTCGATTTGAAACAGAAAGTTGTTATAACTCGGGCATAGAATTTCCGATCCGTCTCAAACTTGTTTCATTCTCATCGTAGTCCAAGCCCGAGAACAGGCGTACAAAAACGAACATAATCCGTCATAGCGCCACCTAGTGGCGAGCATTGAAAGCCTGTTTTTTATAGTTTTACCCTTCTATTTCAGGCAGTGTATTGCATACACACTTAAAACTTGTCGCATACGTGTGGGACATTAAGACCTACAAAAAAGTAAATTGGGTCGAGTTTTGAAACTGGACGGAAAACCGGATATTTTAGGTTTTATGTAAAAAACACAGACTTCATACTTTGACGAACTCCTCCTAGGTGAAATGTCCGATCCAGCTGATAATTGGTGTAGTTTGTCATAAGGCATTTGGGATGAAAAAGTTATCAAAAACGCAGCAGTTCGTCAAACGGCCTTTGGGTGGCGCTTTATAGCGCCACCTGAAGCGGTTTTGTAGCTGTTGCGCAACCAGGTTATCGTAGGCGAATGAAATTTGGTACACATATGTAAATGACCAAGCTGCAACTTTTACTAATAAAAACCCATTTTCCAAAATTGACAGGAAGACAGATATTTTGCAAAAACCTCAAAAAGTGTGCGCTTTCGCTCGTTTTAAACTTTGGCAAACTCCTTCTAGGCGAAATGTCTAATCAGGCTGAAAATTGGTGTGGTTACTCATAACACATTAGGGAAAAAAAGTTATCAAAAGCTAAGAAGTACGTCAAATGGTCTTGGGGTGGTTCCACAGCAAAGTTCACCCTTCAAAATTGTGGAAAAAATGTTACATATTATGGTCTGTATCTCTTTTCAAGATAATCCACTATCAACAAAAACAGCCTGGTATGATTAGCCTTAACAGGCTCAACAAAAGTATATGCATCACTGTGACTGTGCTTTAAAAAATTGGCTCTACAGCGCCTCCTTACTGCCCCCTTAAATGCTACCAAAATCTTCGTTTTAGCTGTTTT
The DNA here is from genome assembly GCA_900490495.1 of Danionella dracula. Lineage (NCBI taxonomy): Eukaryota > Metazoa > Chordata > Actinopteri > Cypriniformes > Danionidae > Danionella > Danionella dracula. The sequence goes on along the minus strand of UELW01000667.1, from coordinate 11,911,161 downwards.
GACCCATTGAACATGTTAGAAAGCCCACCAAAATTTGTTCGAAGGTCAAAAAACTCGAAAAAGGCCGGGAGGCGGTGCTTTCGCTCCGGCGGATGCATCGTGCGAGACCCCTTCCATCGCTGCTTGCAGCTTTAATTAGGGCCCGAGCACGCCAGCGAAGCTGTGCGGCGAAGCCCTATTGTATCTGTTAGGATTATTATTATTATTCTTACGCTTCCTAAATCGCAAATTTCACCATCTAGACGTGCTCGAAAACTCACCAAAATCGGCAATAATTTAAAGCTTGGTGGAAATTGCGATCTGACACAGTCGGCGTGATCGTAGCATAAAAAATGGCTCTTCAGCGCCCCCTGGAAAAATCGGGGTCCGGTTCGACCTACAGTCACGAAAATCGGCACACATATGTACCACCTCTAGCCAAGTAGAAAAGTCTCTTACAGGTTTTCGCCAAATCGTACAGGAAGTCGGCCATTTTGAAAAAAACCTACAATTTTGAAAAAAACATCATCTTGCACTTTGACGAACTCCTCCTAGGAAAATTGCCAGATCGAGCTGAAAATTGGTGTGGTTACTCGGGAGACATTTGGGATGAAAAGTTATCAAAAGCGCAGCAGTTTGTAAAACGGTCTTTGGGTGGCGTCCCCACGAATTTCACCATTCAAAAATGTGCCTAAAATTGACATATTTTTGAGTATATCTCCGTTGTAGTTTATCCGTTGTCCACGAAAACGGCCTGACATGATGAGCTTGGAAGGCTGAATAAAATGATAGGCCGCAATGTGACACCACTCTTAGAGTAGCTCTACAGCGCCCCCCCTGAATGTTACTAAAATAGATGTTTTAGCTGTTTTGACACCCTAAACATGTTAGAAACCCCACTAAATTTCGGCTAAACCTCAGCCTCAATAAATATAGTAATCTGACACTGTTTCTACAACTTTACTTTGGACGACAGCGCTGCAGCGCCATCTAGTATGCGAAAACAGCTCATCTCGCATTTTAACGAACTCCTCCTAGGAAAATTGCCAGATCGAGCTGAAAATTTGTCTGGTGACTCTTAAGACAGTATGAACCAAAAGTTATCAAAAACGCAGAAGTTCGTCGCACGGTCTTTCTGTGGCACCGCTTCGAATTTGAGCCTTCTCAAATGTATGGGGATGAATGTACTTGTTACTGTACCTCTCACATACTTCATCCAATCACTGAAAAAAATGTATGGAATGATGAGCTCACCCCTCAGAACAATTAGATATGCTTACTTGATGATACACTCATAGCGCCTCCTGCTGGCTGTATGAATTCCAAGGGATACTAATGTATTTGTTGCTGTATCTCTTACATATTTAACTCAATGTACATGACAAAAAATTTGCATGAGGAGCTGGTAATTCTAAATGGAAAAATATGCTCATGGCATGAGACTGTTATAGCGCCACCTGGAGGCTTTCTGAAATGTGTTTAAAATAGCTGTTGTCAATAGGCAATGAATTTAAAAAATGTATGGAATGATGAGCTAACCCCTCAGAACAAGTAGATATGCTTACTTGATGATACACTCATAGCGCCTCCTGCTGGCTGTATGAATTCCAAGGGAAATTAATGTATTTGTTGCTGTATCTCTTACAAATTTAACTTAATGTACATGACAAAAAAAAACGTAAGACCAGGGGGCGGCATCTTTGGATCCCGCGGATGCATCGTGCGAGGGCCCGCCCATCGCTGCTTGCAGCTTTAATTATTATTATTATTCTTTTCCGTCTTTCCGGGGACTTTTGGGTACCTGAACATTAATGAAAAGTCCCAGATTTTTGCACACATCTCAGACCTGGTGAAAATTTACGTTTGATTGTGTTTCGAAAAATGAATAGTAAAAAATGGCTCTATAGCGCCACCTAACGCGTTTGTGCAGCTGTTGCGCAATCAGTTTGTCGTAGGCGGATGAAATTTGGTACAGATGTGTAAAGTACCAAGCTGCAACTTTTGCTAATATAAAACCTGTTTCCAAAATCGACAGGAAGTCGGTTATTTCGCAAAAACCTCTAAAAACGGGCGTTTTTGCTCGTTCTACTTTTTGACGACCTTCTCCCACAGATTTTATCCAAACATCTCCAAACTTCTTGAGTATCATCATAAGGCATACGGCAAGTGAAATTGAGAAGCTTTATTGACTATCATAAAGTATGTGGTCGTAACGGCGGGCCAATGTCCAAATTTCGAATCGAAACAGGAAGTTGTTATAACTCGGGCATAGAATATCCGATCCGGCTCAAACTTGTTTCATTCTCATCGTAGTCCAAGCCCGAGAACAGGCATACAACAACGAACATAATCCGTTATAGCGCCACCTAGTGCCGAGCATTGAAAGTCTGTTTTTCATAGTTTTAACCTTCTATTTCAGGCAGTGTATTGCATACACTCTTAGAACTTGTCACATGCGTGTAGGACCTTAAGACCTACAAAAAAGTTCATTGGGTCGATTTTCAAAACCGAACGGAAAACCGGATATTTTAGGGTTTATGTAAAAAACGCAGACTTCATACTTTGACGAACTCCTCCTAGGCGAAATGTCCAATCCAGCTGAAAACTGGTGTGGTTACTCGTAAGGCATGAGAGAAAAAAAGTTATCAAAAGCTAAGAAATACGTCAAGCGGCCTGAGGATGGCGCTCTATAGCGCCACCTGAAGCGGTTTTGTAGCTATTGCGCAAACAGATTGTCGTAGGCGAATGAAACTTGGCACACATATGTAAATGACCAAGCTGCAACTTTTCCTAATATAAACCATGTTTCCAAAATCTACAGGAAGACGAATATTCTGCAAAAACCTAAAAAAGTGTGCGTATTCCCTCGTTTCAAACTTTGACGAACTCCTCCTAGGCGAAATGTTCGATAAAGCTAAAAATTGGTGTGGTTACTCATAACACGTTAGGGAAAAAAAGTTATCAAAAGCTAAGAAGTAGGTCAAATGGTCTTGGGGTGGTGCCACAGCAAAGTTCACCCTTCAAAATTGTGGAAAAAAATTTACATATTATGGTCTGTATCTCTTTTCAAGATAATCCACTATCAACAAAAACAGCCTGGTATGATTAGCCTTAACAGGCTCAACAAAAGCATATGCATCACTGTGACTGCGCTCCAAAAATCTGCTCTACAGCGCCTCCTCACTGCCCCCTTAAATGCTACCAAAATCTTCGTTTTAGCTGTTTTGACCCATTGAACATGTTAGAAAGCCCACCAAAATTTGTTCGAAGGTCAAAAAACTCGAAAAAGGCCGGGAGGCGGTGCTTTCGCTCTTGCGGACGCATCGTGCGAGACCCCTTCCATCGCTGCTTGCAGCTTTAATTATCATTGTTTTTGCATATAAGTATATTTTAATTGTCTAGGTGAAGAGATTGAAGGAATTCCAAGGAGACTCAAGCAAGCTGACATTTGTTGATTCCTTCATGTTCCTGCTCATCAAGGTTCCATGGTATGATTCCTTCAGTATTGTTTTTATTATTATTATTAATAATAATAATAATAATAATATTAAAGAAATAAGCGATAACAGATATCTTACCTTTTTAGAAAGGTAAAAAAGGCAAGTTAAAGAAGGCAAGTAAATCATGATTGTGTTCTGACGTTTAAAGGTTTGTGGTACGCATTGAGGCTATGGTACTTCAGGAGGAGTTCCAGCCATCCTGTAACGCCATGAGCCGAGACATTACCATTGTGCGCCAAGCTACTGAAGGTATGAACATTCATTTTGTAAAAATGAATAGTAATTTTGTCATCAAATACATTTTTAATGTGAGATTTGTTTGTTATTTGAACTTTGATGAAAAAATAAAAATGTTATGTGAATTATAACTAGTTTAAAGTTTTACTCCACCCCAAAAATGAAAATGTAGTCATTAATGAGTGCTATAGTAGAATATCGGAAATTAACGTTTATGTGGTGTGTAACCTAATCTCTGACGTCAGTCAATACTACACCCTCCCCCCACCTGTCATTCGTTTCCGCCAATGTACCGTTAATGCCAATGTATTGTTTGCACTTACTGTGGCTTAAAGGCCAGTTATTGTGGAATATAGAGGCTACATTTGACCACAGTGTGTTCTCAGCATTTACACCACGCTGATCCCTGTGTGATGCTTCACTGGGGGGCGAAAAACATGGAAATGTAACGTAATGGTTACTTTCGTAACCCCCCTTACCCGAATAGGGAATGGATAATTATTTCAGTGACTACTATGGGAAGCTCCGCAAGGAGCGCTCTACTCTCTCCACACTCATCAAAATCACTAAGAATGGCACAAGCCAAGCTGGAAACCCCTTTGTACAGTTCAGACAATGCTACCACCACCTAGCCCGGCTGCAGATCCCCCATCCTATAATCAAGGCTAATGTGATCAGGAGCACTGCTTAGTTGACAGAACTTAAGCTCTTCTGAGTCAAGCAGCTCGATGACCTTGACACCCTTTCAGGACAACAGAATATCCCAGGGGGATCTAAGGAAGGCCTAGAGGGTCTACCCATTTTGGCCCCTCTGAGGAATCTGATCGTTAACTCATGTAGTCTCACATAGTTACCTTCAGCTGGAAGTGACAGGCAGATTTGTGGCAACGTAACTTTCAAGACTGATGGAGAAAATCCTTGATCCAGGCTCTCTTGGAGAAGGTTTAACATGAGTTTAACGGGGCAGCTGCTCGGGTCTACTTGGAGAGAGTGACACCAGTAGACGAACCAACTCCACTTGCCGGCAACAACATAGTTTTGGACCATGGACGTGGCATTAACCGGGAGTTCTCGTACCCAAGGTACCAGACATAAATTTCCAGTGGTCTGGGCGTGGGTGCTTGTGCCCACATCCATGGGACAGAAGATCCAACAGAAGAGGAACTGGCCAGACAGGACTGTCACAAGGGAGTATAGTTCTATGAAACAAGGTCGATCAGGCCAATAAAGTGCCAGCTTTAAGACCTCTGCCTCGTGTTCCCTGGTCTTGCACAGGAGGTGTGCAAGGAGGCTCACTAGGGAACAAGCATATAGGCGTTTCTTCCTGGCCCAGCCATCTACGAGGTCGAGAGGAGCCTGGGACAGAGTGTAGAATAGCCGGCACAGAACATACTCTGGGGTGGCGAACAGGTCTTCCTCAGCTATACAAAGCACTGAAACAGTGTTTCTGCTGAATGGTTCAACCTGGCAGGAATATGGACTGCAAATAGGAACAGCCCCCAGTGCTGACTCCAAAGGTGGTCTGCGAGCAAGCGCTGACAACAGGGTGAGTGTCGATTTGACACCGGCATGGAGAAACTGAATGTCCTTCCAAAGATGAAGATGGAGGCAGCAACAAGGTGTCACGTTCACCCTTAGTTGCCCCAATGCCATGCTCGCTACAGAACTTTGAACTTGTATCAGGGTGGGGTGGTCTCATATGTTGGATAACTTCTACTGTGGAACTTATAGGTCCAGTAGTCTCTGGATGTTTTTCTGAGGTGCCAGACCTTGTCTCTGTGACAAATAAACTGAGACCTCAGCTGGGCCAGTATCAACCACTCGTACAAAACACCAGGACTGGACTGCTTCTGCATTGGCTCCTTGTAGCCACTCTCGGTCAATGTCTCTTATGTGGTGGCTGATGATCAGGGGAGGAATGAGGAGGTTTTCTCCAGCGGTGGAGGCGCAGACTTATTAGGGGGGCGGTCACATCTCTTCCTATGTGGCTTCCCAAACTCTCCGCCTGTTTCCTGATCGTAGTGACTAGCGAGGTAAGATCATCTACAGTGAAATGCTGAAGAGGCCATCTGGGACCACAGGGGTTTTGATCATGTGGGAGCATCTCAGCCTGGGTCAACCAAAGATGGTGGCTGTGGACTACTAACATAGACATCATGTGGTCAAGCAAACTAGCCGCACCTTTCGTCGCCTTGAGCACAAAGTCGGTAGCTGCTCTCAGGTCCGCCATAAGATCTCGGGTTAAATTCAAATCGCTAACGCTGGCATACAAAACTATCTCCGGATCAGCCCGTTTACCTCCATGAGCTCATACACTCCTACATGCCCTCCAGAAGCTTGCGCTCAGAGACTGAACAGCGACTCGTGGTTCCATCCCACAAGGGCAGAAGATCTCTCAGCAGAACCTTCTCTTTCACTGTCCCTGGCTGGTGGAACAAACTCCCTGATCCAGTCAGGAAAGCAGCAACACTAACAGCTTTCAAAAAGCAACTGAAAACTTCTCTTCAGGGAACACCTACTATAAAAAAAATTTTTTTTAAACCTACTTTCTTTTTTTCCTATTCTGTCTTTATCTTCTTCTACTCCCTCACTGCTTTGGTTTATTGATCAGTCGATACAATTTCTATTATGACAAGCTGAGATAGACTTTGACGGTGTAACAGATTGCATATTGTCTCTCACCTAATGTAAGTCACTTTGGACAAAAGCGTCTGCCAAATGCATATTTGTAAATGTAAGACCTGGGTCACAACTCCCCTCCTGCATATCTTTCAGGGCCTGGGATGATACCCGCAGCCGCCTCCAATCCCGTTCTCCCAAGTCAGTTCCTGATGCACTTGGGAGAACGGGATCGGAGGCGGCTGTGGGATTTCATCCCTGTGCGACCCCTCAAACCACGCATCCAGCCGGGCGAAGCCACCTGCAACCCAATTTCTCTCGCAGCATGATGTTGTATAACTTCAAGAATTTGCAATTCTCCTTCCTTTAATAACTTCATTCTCATGCCTAATTTAAAGACATTACATGAATTACGGTACTAAATGAGGATGTGCTTGCAAGAAAGATATGCTTGAGTTGCATTCTGCATGCGTAAAGCAGATATAGGTTAAAGGAGAAGTAAGTAGGCCAAAAAGTTAACTCTGTGCATCTGTGAGCCTGCCTGGTGGGCAAAAGAGGTAGTGTGTGTGATCATGAACACTCCATGATCTGGACACGAGGTGTACATGCCTAGAACGCATGTAAGACGAGCCAATGAACGGTCGAGATCAGAATGCGTCATAACGGGTATAAAAGATGAAGACATGCACAGAGCAGACGGATTTGCTAGCGGAGCAGCGGCAACCCCAGAGCCAGGAGACACCTGATGATGGACGACCGAGCGAGGAAAAAACTTTTAAGACAATGAAAAGACATTTGCTTTGAGAAACCAACTAACCAATTTTTATCCACGATGGATGAGTACTATTTTACTTTATGATGATTATTATGTTTTGTAATATATTTAAAAAGCGATTAATTAAAAGAAATGTAATTAATTACAATTACTGACTATCGAGTTTTTGATTTAAAAATGATTTTTAATCTTTGATGAAAGATTTTTAATTTAAAAGCTTAAGAAAAAGAACTGACCACAAAGGAGTCTTCTGACCAAGCTCTAAGCATTTAAAACTTAGAATTTAGGGCAGATTCAACTTACTTAACCTAACCTGAGAATAATAAATAAAAAGGTTGAAGGTGTAAAAGTTTAAAGGATTAATTGAACACCATAAAACAATGAATAAGCAACTCAGCCATCTCCTGCGTAGCACAATTAGGTGTTTTCCCAGAGGGGGAAAGTGACGTGCAGTCTCCTTGCGGAGATGCATCATCTGTCTCCCATGCAGCAGTAGAGATCACATCATCAGACATACAGAAGATGCAATCAGCACTTTATCTGTTAACTCACTGCTCCTAGCGGAGCTTCCCATGGTCATTACCAACATAAGTTGTAGTGACCAACTGATGGGGAACCGCGTGTGCTGTTTTTCTTCATTAATAGCATAATGGTTACTATCAAACCCCCGTTTCCTTAATAGGAAACATAGACTTATGTTGGTACTTACCAGACTTATGTTTGTATTGACTGGGAATCTCCTCTAGGGGCACCCAACTCTCTCCAGGCTCTTTTTAAAATGCCAATTAGCAGCCGCGTTGATGGCCACGTGACCACGCCATCACTGATAAAGTGTATGCTAGTGTGACACTCTTCCTGTTGTGAAGCTGGAGCCATACTCGCCTCTTAAGCAACTAGACTTTCTCACACATCAATTGTCCGGCACTGAGCGGGCCCTACTGTGCCCTAACCTTAAGTATAGACTTCCTTTTTAATGGGCAGTCAGTTACTAAATCTCTCATATAGTGCATGTATCACTAAGGAATGGCACAAGCCAAGCTAGACACTCCTTTGTTCAGGTCAGTCAGTGCTGTGATCATCTAGCATGGCTGAAGAGACGGATTCAACGGACAGGTTCTAGTACCTGGCAAAGACGTTGGGTGTCGATTAACCCGCAGATCTCAGCGGAGTACTTCTTGTCAGCGCCCAGGAGGCCGCAACACCTCTAATAGAGTGGGCTCTCAACTGCAGGGGGCAAAGGACATTGGGCACTGTGTTAACGGGAGAGATTTCCTCTCTGGGTAGAGCTTGGAAGCTCACTACCTGAGTTTTGAGGGGGATGGTAGGAACTTTAGGCACATATCCAGGCCTGGGTTAAGAATAGCATGAGTATTACCAGGCCCAAACTGTAAACAGGCCTCATCGATGGAGAGCGCCTGCAGATCCCCCACCCTTTTAATTGAGGTTAACACCACTAGGAGTGCCATCTTAATTGAAAGAAACTTAAGCTCTTCTAAGTCCAGCACCTAAAAAAGAGGACCTTGAAGACCTCTTAGACTAATGGAAGATCCCAGGAGAAAACTGAAGACGACCTAGTGGGTCTAACTCTTCTGGCTTCTCTAAAGAATCTGACTGTTAACTCATGGTGTCCCAGTGTAGATGGAGACAATACTTGATCCAGACTCTCTTGGAGAAATGTTAGCACGAGTTCAAGGGTACAGCTGTTCGGGACTACTTGGCAAGAGTGACACCAGTCACCGAACTGAGGACCTCCGCACTTTGAATTGCCAGATATGGAAATTTTAGGGGCCTGGGCGTGTGTGCTTGTGCCCACATTCCTGGGTTGGGAGGTCTGAATGCAGGGGAACTGGCCTGGGAGGAACTGTCATGAGGGAGCGGAGTTCTAAGAACCAAGGCCGGTGAGGCTAATAAGGTGACACCACTAGGCCCTTTGCCTCATACTCCCTAACCACAGAAGGAGTGCAAGAATGCTGGCCCAGGAAGAAACGCATATAGGCGCTTCTTCCTGAGCTGGTAATGTGCTAGCGCATCTATCCCAAGAGGAGCCTAGAATAGAGCGTAGAACAGCTGGCACTGAGTATTCTCTGGGGTGGCGAACAGGTCTACCTATGTTAAAACAAGGGCTCCCAGATCTGCTGGACTACCAGGATATGGAGTTGCCATTCTCCTGATAGGGGCTTTGACCATCGGAGCAACTGCTTTGCGGTACAACCTACTAGGACTAAGGAGTGCAACTTGGGACAATCCTCAGTGCTGACTCCAGAGGAGCTGACAATGGGGTGAGCTCATCCTTCCTTGTCAATAGGCATATGCCACCTGCCTCTGTATTGTCCGCCCTGCCAACATGTGATGACCCTTCTCCTAGGTGCTTACCGCTAGGAACACTGCACATAGCTCTTGGCAATTCAGTAGTCACTACTACGTGCCTGGCTGTTCCTCCAAGACAGAGATGGAGGTGTCATCCAGAAGTCATGGTCGAGGATTGATGGAACCCGGAACTTGAGCCAAGCAGGAGTGGTCTCATATGGGTAACCTGAACGGATAACTGCTGCTACGAAATCCATTTGCCCCAGGAACCTCTGAAGTCTTCAGAGGGACCATCAATTAATGCAGACACTTCATACTGCCTTCAGCAGGCTCAGGGGACGCTCTCAGGAGGCTTGTTCACATGTTCAACAAGTCTCGCTCCATGTCCAGATTAATATGCTCTGTGGATCGATCTCCGGGGGCCTCTGTGGGTGAGACAGAAGTCATTAGAACCTCTTTGAACCTGGGTGGCATGACGGCGAACTACAGTCAATAGCCCTGCTGGGAAAGTGTGTATGAGCCAAAGGAACTTAATGGGAAGTTCCCACCAAGCTTCCTGAAGTTCATTAATGGTGCTATACGCACTTCCACGAAAGTTCCTAAGCAAGGACTAACAGACATAGAGGTGTGCTCCATAAAGGAGCCAAGGTGGAGACCTACCTGGATGTTCAGGTTTGACCTCGAAGCAGCATCTGATTCTAGCTGAAGAGGTCTCACTCGCTGCTGACAATACAAGCCTCCTTGCTGCACACATAACCTAAGGATTTAATATTTTGCACATTTATTGAAAAAAAAACAGATGCTAAACACACAGCAGCATAAGCTATCTAAGTAAGTTCCCAGGACAAGCTTTGCTGAGGAGATGGGGGCCTAGGCTGTTCACACCAGGTGGCAGGGTTAGCCGGGCACAATGCACCACTGAAGCCTGCTCTAGCTGGGGAATCATGTCGTACTGTTTGCTACCGCACCTTGGAAGGGAGCGAGAGAGGGGAGATTGACCAACCACGTTTCTTAAAGTAATAGGTGCCTTTCAAGTTCTGGTCAGCTCCTGATGGACTTTGGGGAAGAACAGGATTGGGGCGGCTGCAGTTTATCATCCCGGCATGACCCCATAAATCATACAGCTTGGAGGTTTTAAATGCAAGGGTCAGAGCTACCTATAATCCAATCTCTCCATCAGCTCGGGTAAGCAACTCGGCCATCTCCTCCACAGCACAACCTGCCGTCACCCTGGAGAGGGAGTGACGTCCTGCCTCCTTCGGGAAATTTGCCATCTCTCTCCGATGCAGCAGTGGAGATCACATCATCAGGCACACAGGAGTTGTGAAAGATGTAGAAGCAGCGCACGTTGCATTACCTCACTGTGGGAACCCCAAATGCAATCCAGCTTGATGCTTTTGAATGCCGGAGATGCGCTCTTGCAGAGTCACAGCATCTCCAGTGGCGGCCTTAAAGTACACCAGCCTCTTTCAAAGTGCGTTTACCGGCCCTGGCAGTGAAAGAACAAAATCCAGGGCTTGCAGTGCATCAAGCATACTGGAACAGCCATGCTGGCTGCCATAATTACCAGATCTCTTGTAATACACAAAAACGGGGAATATAATCCAATCCTGATGTGAAGTCACTTGGGTGTCTGAGAGTATTGACTTCAGCAAGGAATAGAAAGAGTGTCACTTTATAAGAGGTGACAGGGTCTTCTGACCATCAACACGACCGCTGATTGGCATTTTAAAAATAGTGTGGACAGAGTTAAGTGCCCCTAGCACAGCTTCCCATAGTCCAGGGGTGGGCAAACTTTTTGGCTTGGGAGCCACATTTACTTTTAAAAATTGACAGATGAGCACAAGATACGATATATATTTAAAATTGCATTCGTTAACAGTACATATCAAACATAAACTGAAAAAAGCATTAAGCGTTAAACAATGAGATACAATGAGAACAGTGTTGTTGATCACCCATTTTAGCTAGTGCATCGAAGTCTGATTGTAATTCTGTTGTGGCATTTGTCAGAACAGATCTGAGGTGTTCATCCCTCATCTGGGATATGTGGAGTTCTTTGTTGGTGTTCATCACACTAAAAGCCTGTTCACACACACATGTGGAGCCAAAAAACAACAGCCTTAATGCCTTACGACTAATTACACAAATTTTCAGCTGGATCGGACAATTCGCCTAGGAGGAGTTCGTCAAAGTATGAAGTCTGTGTTTTTTACATAAAACAGAAAAAATCCAGTGTTCCGTCCAGTTTTGAAACTCGACCCAATTAACTTTTTTGTAGGTCTTTAGGTACTACACGCATGTGACAAGTTTTAGGTGTGTATGAAATACAGTGCCTGAAATAGAAGCGTAAAACTATAAAAATTTACGCCACCTGGTGGCGCTATGACGGATGCTGTTCATTGTTTTACGCCTGATGATACTGAAGATGTTTGGAGGTGTTTGGATAAAATCTGTGGGAGAAGTTCGTCAAAGTGTAGAGCGAGCAAAAACTTTTTTTTACAACAAAATTTTTAGAGGTTTTTGCAAAATAACCGACTTTCCGATTTTTGAAACAGGAAATATATTAGCAAAAGTTGCAGCTTGGTACTTTACACATGTGTGCAAATTTTCATTCACCAACGACAACCTGGTTGCGCAACAGCTACAAAAACGCATTAGGTGGCGCTGTAGAGCCATTTTTAAATTCATTTTTCAAAACACAATCAAACGTAAATTTTCACCAGATCTGGGACTTTTCGTTAATGTATAATAATACATTTTATTATATTTATTATAATAATATTTTTTTTTTGAGGAAAAACAATAGAGTTCTTGCACCTTTGGTGCTCGACCCCTAATTAGAAATGACAGATCCAATCCCAATATTCCTTATTTAAGCATTCACAAATAAAACGTACATTATGGGTTAGATACAGTCCGTTCCTCTTAAATTCACATTATCTTCTAAGCAAGATAGTCAGTGTTTTAGCACACCAGGGAACAGCACATGCAAGTCTTGGACCCCCCCTTACCCCCCCCCCACCCCCCCCCCCCCCCCTTACTACACGTTTTCTTACAAATGAATATCGTATAATTGTTCAGCTGTAAGATCGAAAGATGCTGCAACTTTGTGTTGATAAATCGTTTTTAGATTTATGCTGCTCTTTTGTGGCTCTAAATGTGGATTTAAGTGTTTGGAAACACGTTTCAGCTATCAGGTGGATTGTGATTAATCAGTGTCTATTACTTATTTCACAGAACTAATGACTTGTGAGGAGCTCCATGCCATTCTTCATTTGGTTCTACAAGCAGGGAACATCATGAATGCAGTGAGTTTATCTTGTACTCTCAAGCCTAACTCAGTATGTTACTGTTGTAAGAAACTGAATTATGTCGTTGTATGATCTGCTTGAAAAGACCAAACGAAGCACAGGAACCAATGCGAACTGCTATCTTTTCACAGGCTCACCATGCAAAACGAGCCAATTGAAATGACAATGCAAAGAGCCAAAAACCAGTTCAGGGTGTCAGAGTAATATATGCCCCGCTGTGTTTACTGAATCTGCATATGAGTGTGTTTGATTATCAGAAGCCCATGGGACTAGTTCTAAATTTACACCTAAATCTCACCAGCTGTGTCTCTCGATGAGCCTCACCTTTTCTCTGAGAGAGCCAATCCTGTATGCCTTAAATATCTAAAACTCCAAACAGCTTTGTCTAATGCTCTCCTGATTCGCATTCCTAATTAAGTCACACCTCTCTGGGAGGAGATTGGTCTGAAGAAGCTTTCAAAAGTAGATAGCAGACTGAAAACCTGGCCCTTTTGTCTCTGAAATCGGCCCATGAAGGAAGAGCTCTCGAGCGCCCTTATCATGTAGTAAACTTGGAGTTAAAATGTAATGCCTTTTTTAGAATGAACAATTCCAAATTAAGTGTAGACAATAACTCATTATTCTTGGTTCATACTTGATAGGCTGTATAATGTAATGCATTGTTTATACACATCAATGATAATAAATGTTTGAACCTTTTTTGGTCAGTCTTTTACTGACACACTTTTAAGGGTTAATAAGAATATTAACATCAAGTGTGAGTAAATTTAAAGGTCACTGAGTGGTTTAAAACTTAATATTATCATTAATATTAACATGCTAATTTGTTTGGCTGTGACCAAGAATAACGGTAAAGATAAAACCTTTTAAATCAATTATGGAGTCAGATATATAAATTTATGTGAATTATTAAAATCCTTTAGCACTGTTTCAAGACGAACACGTGAACCTTCAGTCCTGACTGGTATCCGTTTTTGGGCCAAGCACCGGGACCCTACACTGTTCACTCCTAAACATTTTTAATAGCTAGTTGAAAGTAAGCTCTTTCCAAAAGTTATTGGGATTTTAATTTGTGGAATTAAAAAAGGTTTTTGAGAGTCTTCCCTTGTGTTCACAGGGTGGCTATGCAGGAAATGCCTTTGGATTCAAACTTCCTCGCTGCTCTCTATTGCTGACACAAGAGCAAACAAGCCGGGAATGAACCTGCTTCATTTTGTGGCACTAGTAAGCCATCATCACACTACTGTAGGTACTGTAGGTTAAGTTGGAAACTTAATTTTTCTTTGTTCTATTCTCACAAAGGAAGCTCAAAAAAAGGACAAGACACTTCTGAAGTTTTCCAGAGAAGATACCACATGTTCAGAATGCAGCTAGGTTAAAATCAATTAATTCATTAATAGCAATAATGTTCATTGCGAAACTGTAAGTATTTGGATATGCTACAGGTGTATACCTCTACTCATAAATTTTTTTTCTGTTTGAAGAATTTCAGTCGAGAATTTAGAAGGTGAGTATTCTGCTCTTATGTGAAAACGCGTTCGTTGGAACAAAGGATTCAAGATGAGGATGAGCTTGTAAAGCAGCTGGATCCATTTTAAAGGTAAACATTGTAGATATTGTAATCCTATATGAACATGTATGATGTTCAATGAGTTCAATGTTATTCATTTTAGTGATGCACTGCTCTGGATTTTTTCATGGTCAATACAGATTCAGATTTTTAAAAAGCTACTTAAGGGTCCTATCAGCTTGGCGTCTGTATTCCCATTCCAGATACATGGCTCTGGTAACGGCTTACTGCTGTGTGTGAAAAGCAATCCTGTGTTATGTGAACTGTTACCAAAACCGCTTCCAGAGGTTTGTCTTGGCAACGGTTCAGCTAGCGGAGGGATAGGTGATTGTGTCACAACATCGACGTGTTAACATGTGCTCGACCTGATTTAATAACAGACATGTTCATTTATTATACACAGGAACACGGCAAGCTACTATATTTTCCTTCTGAACTGCACAGTAAATGTGCAATGGAGTGAAAGACGTCTATCACGTAACTTTGGTGATGTAACTATGTAACTCTTTATGCACATAACACTACGGGGGAATGCAAGCAGGACCATTTTCGCAAACAACGTTCCCAGTCTGAAAAGCCCCTAACATTACTTAACAACCATTGAACACACGTGGCTGTTTGAAACATTAACTCTAACCATTCACACATTGAATCCTGTACAAACTTCCCCTCAACTCCCATTTAGAGCCTGTGTTTAGATGTTTTCAACTATAATCTTTTGGGTGTTAAAGTGACTAAAGAAAGTGAATAAAAAAATGAAAGGTAATTGCATAATTTTACATTACAAACATCTCAATAAATAAACATTGATCTTTCTAAACCAATGATTCTTATGTGCATTTAGTTTGTGTCAAACTGTAACTAATTTGTTCGTTAGATTAAAAAAGAGCATTTTTATCTTGTCATACATGAGTCTATTTTTTTCACAAGTGAGGCTTACCATCTCTGCTTGTGAAAAACTCTGAAAGGATCATGGACACTGTGAGGGTGAGAGGAAAACCAGTTTTAAGCAGCTAACAACCAGCTTGGGAGCTTTGAGCTGCACATAAACGACATGTCACTTACGACACATAAACGACACTGATTGCAAAATAAAATGAAAGAAAAAAAAGTCTGATTCTGATATCTGCCCACTCCAATGGCGCATCACTATTATTTTATTTTTTAATTTCAATTTGGCTTTTATTCATCTGTTTTATTGAACTGCCCTTAAAAATATCAAGCTGCTTTTTCATGTTGTGTGTTAGAGCTCAACACGAACACTACAGGACCTTAAGCATCGCAGGTTGGACTTGCGCAAAGAGGGAAACACTCTCATTGACTTCTTCTGTGAAGACAAAGACACATTCAAACTGGATGAATGTTTCAGAATCTTCCAAGACTTTTGTTTTAAGTTCAAGAAAGCTGTAAAGGTATAGATTCCTTTGATAAGTAGCATTTATATAAGTACATTCACAATTCTGACCTTCTGTTTATCAAGCAATACACCATCTTATTGGGTTTTCTGGTCTACTCAGGACAACCTGGACAGAGAACTGAAGGAGGAAGCTCAACTGAGGCGCTTGCGAGAGCTAGAGGGGAGACGCAGTGTGGGGTACAGCCAATATTGATTCAAGCTTTGGTCGAAGCAGCAGTGAAAATGATGTTGACATCTTAACCAAAGAAGGTCTCCTGGACTTCCTGCTTCACTCAAGACCTCAAAGCCCTCATAATGTTTTGGGTCGCTCAGCCAGTGCCCGCCGCTACCATCCCACCTCTAATGACCACCACAATCAAGGCTACACTGAGGTGATCTCTGGACCTTCAACAAGTGGCTACTCTAAATTCAGCAGCCTGCCCCGGCCAAGCAGAAAACATCAAAGGAAGGTCATGCCATGGCTTGTGTTACAGGATGAAAAGAGAGAACTAGATCCACAGTGTCCAGTTTATCATGAGAAGCTTGCTGCTTCGCTGGATGCTAACGGAGCCCATCAGTCCTTTGGCTAGATACTCAAATTTTGGTTACAACGTGGATAAAGCCAATTACAGCAACAATAACAACTTTACCTCTTCTTCTGAAAGAATAATTAGACCTCAACTAAGTAACTCAAATAATTTCTTTCTGGAAATATCTGATGAAGGTTTTGGAAACATGAGTGTTTCATTGGAGAAACACAAATTAGTATCTGGTCTTCAACCTTTCGAAATAACCAGCCAAATCAATAATAACACTTCTGTTTTTTTTGAAAATCAAGGAGAGGTTGTTATTATGGATCTGGAAGGAGAAGAACACTGAAAGCATTTGCATTCTGTGACTGCATTGTCGGAGGGAACTCAGGAGAAGAGCGTGGGACAGTGACCAGTACAGTTCTGGGGAGGTACCAAAGTCAGACAGAATTGGGAAAGGCAAAAACATGTCAACAAAAAGAGGATGCAGATACAAGTACCCTTTCATCCACGTCTTGTGACACGCCATTGCCTCTTGATCCCCGAGTAAGAAACCGGTGTTACATGTCATGGACTGCACTGAAACAGATTGTTCAATAGTCTGGGACTGTTCTGAGATTGAGAGTTGTCCGGTCATTAAAGAAGAACCTGGACTCAATGTAAAGTCACAAGACTCTAACAGAGTTTTTCAGGACAACAGTCTCCCCATCTCTTTTCCAGTTGTGTCAGCAGAAGATGAGGAACCACTTGCAAAAAGAGTCAAAGTCCTCCAGCATCAGTTAGTCCATTTGCAACCACTGAAGAAGTAGAGACTGATAGCTGTAACATAGCTGAAGGGCTAAGACTTGGTGAGAAAGCAGTTCATACCTCTTTCCCCAAACCACCCACCACAACTAAGACTGGAGCCAAACTGGCTTCTGTTGTTAGCCATTCTACAAGAAACCTCACTGCTACTGAGACTCAGAACATGTGTAAAGTGGTGCCCATCACAAGGCAGAATCGATCAATTAGCACTTTGAAGAAAGTTGAAAAGCCTCCTGTACACGAAAGCACTGAAAGCAGGCATCTTCTTAGGGATCAAAGCATACCAGCCAGGAGAGCCGATAGGCAAGGCAGGCCTGCAAGACCTTCAAGCCTTCCACCTGGGGATTCAAGGGGACCTAGAGGAGTAACACCAAGCAGCTCGCGATGGGCCAAAGACTTGCCTCAACTTAGGCCTTTCATAAAGAAAACCAATCCAAAACCAGTAAATAGTGTCCCAAAACCTCCACCAGAGGAAAAGATGTGCCGTTCTACAATGCGCGCATTGGCTCAAACTCAGGGTCTTGCCCAGGCCCGTGCAACCTCAGAAAGAGGGACATCTGAGAGTACCAAAAACACTCCAAACAGTTCATCTACTTTGCCTGGCTTTGCACGAAATACAGTCTCATCTTCTACCAGATCTAAAAAAGATCTCCCATCACCAGCTAGTTCAGAAACACCACCAAAGAGCTTATCAAGAACTGCCTCTCAGAGATTGTCGAGTGGTAGAACGGACTCGGTTAGAAGTGGACCTTTCCCAAGGAGTGGGGATAGACTAGGGGCCTCGATTAGAAGGGTACAAAGTGTAAAGGTTTCCAGTCGAACTAGTGATTCCCCTCCTCCAGAGTCAGGAAGAGAACCATCAATTACAAGTAGCAGTTTCTCTGATAGATCTACAAGGATTAGAGACTCCATCTCCAGCACGATTGGCAAACCCTCATGGAAGTAGACTGCATCTGGGATTTTTGTTAAACAAGAGACATTACAACTAAGGCACAAAAACTTTTTTGAATGTATCTGCATTCTTACATATGCAGCTGACTTTCTAGGAGAACTCCTATCGACCATTGATAGCACATTTATTAGCACTTCCACATTCGCACAAGAATGGTTTGATGGCCTTTTCTTCATTCATGACACAAATCATCTCTCACAAAGAACTCCTTAATCACAAATCTACATAGCTGGATTCATTTTATTTTTGATATATTTTAAGCTCTTGTTATGCTGCTCCCACGGTTGAGACTGAATGCACTAGAAAACAATTTGTTGTATATACAGATTTTTGCTTTATTTAAATGTGTTGAAGTTATGACTAGTCATGTTTCATTTAACACACATCTGTGAAAGATTTCTTCATATATCACTTTAATGTTTCCCAAGCATGAGAAATCAATGATGATTCACCGTAAATGTCTGTAAATGTTTCACAAATATGTTAGATAGTTAAAAAAAAGCAGTTTTTAGTAAATTTTAATTGGTAAGATTTTTTTTCTCTAGACTTGCCTTTATGTGCTGAATACAAGCAATTTAACTCTGTCTTGCTGCTGATTACACTGTATTTTGCACTGTATTTTCTGTACTCTTTCCTTTTAAAGGCATACTGCAAACCAGGAGTGGCAAAACCTGGCACTTGAGGCTACAGACGCCGTTTGCAAATAATTTTCTCATAGTATCTGCATCAAAACAAGTAATCATAAAGTATGTTGACATACGAATGATTGTTTTGCTCATTTTTAATAAATCAGTGTTGGAGTGAGAAAATGTTACTCTAGGGTTCAAAACATCTATTAAATTCTTTGCAAAATTATGAGACAAATCTGCACTTTGCCCAATGGGATTCTGGTTTAACCCCTGTGGTATGAACTTGGACTTGTATATGGGTTAGAAGCTATATCAATCCATAGATTACATGATTAAAAACAATTTTTAGAAATAACTACATACCATTGGTTGACCCAGAAATTTAATTTGATCTTACTTTTCTTTACTCACTTATTTTTACAACTTTGTAAACTGGTGATCATTTTCATCATAAAAAAAAACACAAATTAGAAGAGAAAATTGGAAAAGCTGGATAACAATGTTTAGTTTTTTTTTTTGTATTAGTCCTTGTTGGTCACTGAAAGTATGATGACAAACTGGTCTAATTTAACAGATAAAAATGCAGACATTAGCCCAAGTCATAAACAATAAGGATCAAACACTTTCAAATTTAAGAGATCATTGCCATCTTTGGTTCTCTTTCTGATGACTCCCTCAGCAGGGGAACCGTGGCTTTTGTGGAGTTCTGCAGTTGTACCTCAATAATAAATTACAGTAGAATGCCTTTTTAAAGTTATACGTCTAAATGGTTTTTGTATTGACATATCTACATTTAATGTTAACACACTTGAATCTGTATCCATGGCAACATGGTAAATCTGATACAACGGAATCCTTTTTCTAGCTTTAGATAGTGGTGAAAACTAATAAACAAATAACTATTAGATAAATCTGGCAGGAATTAAAAACCTGTCAGATATTTATGTTGGTGTATTATGTATTTTATCAAAACGGCATGCATTTCCCAATATGAATGTTGTTTCCTATTCTTTTCTGGATACAATAAATACAATTGGCGCTATAAATAAAAATGTTGAATAACTGTTTTGGGAAAATATTATCAATAACATTTTGTAAATTTTGTCCTTGTGTAAGCCTATCTGTTCTAAATATGTATAAATGTGGGATGTGTCAGAAGGTGCAAGTCATAACAAGATTTGGCTTTTTTAAAATATGGTCAAGCATCCACCCACAGTACAAACTAACATACATACATATTCGATGGAACAGTAAAATTAATTTAGAATGTATTAGTTTGGACAATAATGGCAAAAAAACTACCATTGGGAGCTAAAAGAGATGACTCCCTGAAATGAGCCGAATGCTCATCACCATAGAGAATGTGTTTATGGAATCAATAATTAATAATTTCTGATTTTGAACATTTAAGTTGGAGAAAGTTTTTTGGAAAATGTGGAAATATAATCTCTTTGTTAATCATTGTATTCAATAACTTTGGTGTGATTGTAGTCATATTCTGGAAATGTGCTTATTTTCGAATTATAGTTTAGAATCATGTAATAATCAATAACTTAAATTTGATTTTAATTAGTGATTTTTTTCAAGTCATCATTTTATGTTTTCTGTTTTAAGCAATTTAATAAAGAAAGTACAACTCGGTTCTTTATGCTCCTTGTGAGGAAAACTGCTTTTTCAGTGCCTCTGTGTTCTTTCAGTGTTTAGGAATTCCAAGGTCATTTGGGAGGAAAGCCCTCAACATCTGTTGGAGACAGAAGTTTTTTGGTGTTAGTTTATCATCGATGAAGTTCTTTGTTTCATAATGATATGTGAATTTAAAGTAGATGCCATTAATCTATGCAACATTAACAATTACCCCACTGAACTTTTAGGGTAGATTGAGCTGTGCTTTGATCTGAAGGACTATAATCTCCTTAATAATCAGCATACCATTTAATCTTGTTTGTTAGCAGTCTTATACTCTAAGTATTTTACTTATCTGAATTATTTAAATGTAAGTAATCGTGTGTTAATCAATAGAAACGACTGGGAGTTTTCATTTACATTTAGGCTCTGTGCTGCTGAGCTTTGTGTGAGTTTCTGTGTCAGCAACAGAGGCCTTGAAGCACTCTAGGAGGGAAATAAGGAGGACTCTTGGGAGATCTAAATCTGCATATACAGTTTGCGTACTAAGTTAAATGAATCTGCAAATGAAACTTAATGTCTTTCATTTTTTTTACCCTGTCTGAACCCACAGCTAAGAAATAAAGGCACAGGATTAAACATTATTTACTCATGTTTTATCTTTTCAAAACTAAGTGGAAATTAAATTAAATATTAGTTTCAAATTAAAAGGCTGGTGACTAATTAACATTTTTGTACCAGATTCATTTTAACAGAATAATGCTAGTTACCGCCATTATATTATGCTAATAATTAAATAATATTAAAGTGGCTTGTTATTATTTCGGTTCTTTTCAGAGAGATAGAGAGAGGAAGAGAGAGATAAAGCAGCTTCAGCAGGAGACCAGAGAGGAGGACTCTCAGCTGCAACCCCCATCTTTCCCTCTATGTGCCTAACAGGAGGTGACTGAAATTGCAATTCCTCAACAAATCACCCCTAGGCTATTTCCAGACAAAGCAAACTCTAAATGACACTCATGTAAAATAGTATTATTTTTTTATCCAAAGAAACACATCTAATGCCCGTCACAAGAGACATCACTTATTTTAACCTTCACGACAAGACTAAAGGAGTGAAACAAACAATAGGTTACTCACATAACACGGGTTCTCCGAAGCATTGAGGGGAGAAATCCACATGTGGGAAAGAAGGGTCCAATTGCACCAAGTCTGGCAAAAGACAGACAGAAGTGCGCAGCCAATGCCAGGGAACAAACACAAATTAAAAAAGCTATATAAGCAAACACCTGGCAAATTAAACATTTTGTCATTGCAGATAGAGTTTCTAGGAATGGCAATTGAGTTCATTTGACAGTTTGTGACTACCGTAATTTGTAATTCAGTAAGACTTAATTAATCTCACATTTATAAAAATATATTTAAAAAAACTGGTGGCCTACATACATTACAGTGTTTATCGATTGTTTACAAACATTTTCTGAAAGCATGCCTCATATTCTCAGAACTTTACACACAAATCCAAAAAACAGACGATGGCCAAAATCTTTCAATTCTTCTGCAAAATTAAACTTCACATTCAAAACAATATTATTTCTTCTCAAAATGGTATTTTGTTTTCAAATGACACACACAAACCTTCATATCAATAGACAAGAACCAGTTGAACACTGACATGCTCAACGTAAAACACACTTCTCCATTCATCGTAATGACTTAGGCCTTTCTTGTTCAGTGTTACACATACTACAAACAGTATATACATTAGTGTGTTGTAATGTAAAATATTTGAGAATATTTTTTTATACTCAGAACACACAAATACATGGTAAAGAATGTATTTTTTTCCCACAAAAACAACGTACACAGTGTACATCTCAACCAACACAAACTTTCACATACTGTACAGTGGTCTACATAGAAAACAGAGGGATTTACTGTAATCAGTTACTGTAAAAAAATAAAACTATGCTGCGTCCTATCTTCTGTTTCGGTTTGGCCACAGCACCTCATCCACATCACAAGCAATGTTTTCTCTGGCCAAGCAGTGGGGGAAATATCTCCTAGCATGGTGAATGCAGCCATGAAAACCATCAACTGGTAAATCTCAACATGCATCTTTCATAGCTTGGAGAAGGGGTATACACATTTGTGGATTTCGGTCATACACTTTCCATCTCGGCGTCACGGTGGCACAGTGGGTAGCACGGTCGTCTCACAGCAAGAAGGATGCTGGTTCGAGCCTCGGCTGGGTCGGTTGGCATTTCTGTGTGAAGTTTGCATGATCTCCCCGTCATCGCGTGGGCTTACTCCGGGTGCTCCGGTTTTTCCCACAAGTCCAAAGACATGCAATATAAGTGAATTGAGTAAGAACCGATTGTTCATAGTGTTAAAGTGTGAATGTTTCCCAGCGATGGGTTGCGGTTGGAAGGGCATCCCCGTGTAAAACATATGCCAGAGATTTGGCGGTTCATTCCGCTGTGGCGACCCCGAAAGGGAATAAAGCCGACATGAAGATGGATGGATGGACACTTTCCATCTCCAGGCAGAAAGAAAATTCCTCAATAGGATTTAGGAATGAGGAATATGGAGGGAGATTGTAAACCTGTGTGACAGATGTTTACAATTGTTATGAGTCAGTCTGCATAGCAGGACAACTTAACTTTAGAATTTGAATGGTAGTGTGTTCCTACCAACACACAAGTTATTTTCATCATGAAAATTGTGCCAAATGCAGAGAATTGTGTGTAGTGTTGTGAAAAAAAATTTGTTTTAGAATTGCAATTTGAGTGTAAAGCATGAATCGTGCTTGAAGTTTAGCAGAATTGGTTTAGCGGGTCGGTCCACGAGTTACTTGTTGAGGTTATTGTGTGTCTTAAGTACGAGTTTTTGTGTTTAAACAATCGAGAAAAACTCTAATTCAATTGTTAAATCTTTGATTTGAATACTGTTCCAAATTTAACACTAGGTGACGGTAATGCACCAAAAATGTTTTTGAAGATCTCTAATGAGACTCAACTTTTCTCAAAAGTTTCTAATTGTTCCAACAGTACGTGCTGCAGAGGCAGACAAAAATGTAGTAGATGTGCTATAGAGAATGAGGTGAAATCCGTGCCATAAATGGATATATTTATATATATTTATTTAATATATATTTTTGATAATCACGCAAGCAAGAAAATAAGATTTCCGCAAGGAGAAACTTAACCGTGCACGAAAAAAACAAACAAACGGCAAGCTTGTTTTTCAACCTACATGCGATGCCCATCGTTTCAACATCTTTTCACGACGTGCAGTCTTCAGCCAATAGCGGTGCATAATGGGAATCCAGATGACGGTGCTCATCTTTTCCTGTCTTCTTGCACAGTCTTTTTTTTTAATTTTTTGCTATACAAGGCAAGGCAAGTTTTTTTTGTATAGCACATTTCATATACAGGGTAATTCAAAGTGCTTAACATTGGAAACAAACAAAGTATAAAAAAGAAGGTACCTTTAATAAATAATAGCATAAAAAGTAATATAAAATCATAGTGATTAAAAACTGAAAATGTAAAAACATTGATTAAAACAGATTCAGATAGTGAAGTGCAGAGGTAAAATAGTTGTTCTGACGTTGGTTCTCAGTCGACAAAAGAGCAACTAAACAAATGAGTCTTTAGCTGGATTTAAACATGACTAAAGTAATGACTAAAGCACCCTTGATCTCCTCTGGAAGCTGGTTCCATCTGTGGGCCAGAGCACAAGGAGGTGTTTTGTAACTTCTAAGAGGTCCTTTTCTAGACTCTTAAGAACAATTTTAAAAAAGACTGTTGGTAGAGTGTCAAGACCACATGTTGATGTGCTCAGAACGGTCTCTATTAATGTTTTGCTATGGACAACCACCACTCTCAATGTGCACCTTTAATCTAGTGCACATTGAGAGTGGGGGTGTGGATGTCTATCCCCAGCCCTGCAGGGGGATGCATTAATGCCTTTTATGATGTTACTGATTTTATTGATAAAAAATTAATCGAACTCATTGCATTTATCCTCAGACAGCAGCTCACTTGGAGTCTGGTTTTCTACTGTTAGAAAGAGATTTTGAGTATTGTTGAGGTTGTTATTAATTAAGTTTGAGAAAAACTCATGTCTAGCTGAGAATAATTCTGAATTAAAAGCACCAAGACTCTTTTTATAAAGGTCGTAGTGGATGACAAGTTTTGATTTTCTCTACCTTCTTTCAGTCTTCCTGCAAAGTCTTTTCATACTTTGAACTTTTGTTGAATTTCTCCAGGGTCCTTTTTGTCTCCCAGGTTTCTTCTTGACAGTTATAGGTGCGATGTCGTCTATAACGGACTTGATTTTTAAAGTAAATGCGTCAAGAAGGAAGTTGGCTGTGCCAGCAGTGATGCTTGGTGTTTGAGATATGGCATGCAATTAAAAAAATAATAATATTTGAATTGTTGAACAAATAATTTTTTTATTAAAATTGATGTTAAATTATTAATTTCTCAAAAACGCTACAGTAAAATATTCTGAAAGTTGGTGAGAGTATAGTCCAGAGAGTCTTCTGAAAGCCTGAATAGAGAAACCTAACGCACCCATCAGAAATAATTTTAAAATATTATTTGAAGTGTTGAAAAAATTATTTTTTAATTAAAATTTATGTTAAATTATGAATTTCTCAAGAATGCTATAGTAAAAGGATATGAAACTTGGTGACAGTATAGTCCAGAGGGTCATCTGAAAGCCTGAATAGAGAAACCTAACGCACCCATCAAAAATAATTTTAAAATATTATTTGAAGTGTTGAAAAAAATATTTTTTAATTAAAATTGATGTTAAATTATGAATTTGTTCAGCTTGTATCTGCCCTTACGCAAGAACACTGTCATACACTTGATTTAGTTTTAGCCCATGGTTTTACTGTTTCCAACCTTGAAATCTGTGATGCTGTGTTTTCTGATCACATGCCTGTTTTGTTTGATCTGCAGCTTCCGTGTCACAGAGTTAAACCTCGTGCCCCTGCCTTGTCCAGTCGTACTATTAACTCCTACACAGCCGCTCAGTTCTCTGAGGCTTTTAATTCCACCATTATATCTCTAGAATATCAGAGCTGTAATCCAGATTTTGAGAGCATGTCATCTTATTTTTAATCAATCTGCTAAACGGTCTTGGATAATGTAGCTCTGCTGAAAACTAGGCTCTCCAGGTTGAGATCTGAATCCTGGTTAGATGAGGCTACTTGTCAGGCAGGAGTGCAGAAGAGCCGAGCGGAAATGGCTGAGAGATGGCTGGCGATTTTATCAAAAGACCATGAAAGCTGCTAAGACTAAGTATTTTTCAGATATTAATGCAAGCAACGTCACAATCCTGGGGTTTTGTTTATAACTATTAACTCTGTTCCAAATGCTCCACACTCGGCCTCTCTGGAGAACTCAACCAGGGTTTGTGAGATGTTCCTGAGCTTTTTTTATTGATAAAGTTAGGAATATTAGGGCTCTCATTAGCCCTCTCCCTTGTAGTCCCTCCATGTCTATCACATGTTTTACTGTTTTCCACCAGTTTGAACCTGTCAGTCTGTCTTATTTGGAGAAATTAATCAGTCAGATGAAGCCATCAGGGTCTCCTAATGATCCAGTTCCACCTCATCTTTTTAAAGAAGTCTTTCCTACTCTGGCTCCTCATGTTCTTAGTATAATCAATGGCAGTTTATTTAATGGGATTGTGCCCTTGTGTGTTAAACATGAAGTAGTAACACCACTTATTAAAAAGCCTGACCTGGACTCTTCCATTTTGGCAAACTTCAAACCCATCTCTAAGCTCCCATTCCTTTCGAAGGTTCTTGAAAAAATTGTGTATTGCCAGTTTATAACATATTTAGAAGAGAACAACATTCTTGAGGTGTTTCAGTCGGGATTTAAACCCGGTCACAGTACTGAGTCAGCGCTATTAAGGGTTGCTAATGATATTCTTTTAGCAACAGATGCTGGTCACTGTGTTGTTTTAGTTCTGTTGGATCTGGCAGCTGCCTTCGACACAGTAGACCATCAAATCTTTTTGTCTTGCCTGGAAAGTTGGGTGGGCATTCAAGGTAATGTTTTAGAACGGGTTCAGATCATACCTAACTGAAAGGAGTTTTTGCGTCAGTCTTGGATGTACAGAGTCCGGTAGGACACCTCTTATATGTGGTGTACCTTAGGGTTCTGTTCTCTGACCTTTTCTGTTTTCATTGTATCTGCTTCCACTTGGATCAGTTCTCCGTAAACATGGGATTTCATTCCACTTTTAAGCTGACGACAGCCAGATTTATATACCACTAAAGCAGGAAGAAGCATATTCTGCTCAACAGTTATTACAGTGCATTGACGATATTAAGGCATGGATGTCGGATAACTTCATAAATCTAAATCAGGAAAAGACTGAGGTTCTGTTATTTGGCCTGAGTGACATGTACCTCTAGGGTACCTGTCGATTTGGGTGTTTTAAATGATTATTTGAAACGCACAGCAAGTTTGGGTGTCAAACTGGACAGCAACTTAAATTTTAATACTCATATTAGCTTTTTCCATCTGAGACAATTGTCCAAGGTTAACCATCTTCTTTCTCATTGTGACTTTGAGATTTTAATCCATGCTTTTATTACAACTCGTTGAAATTATTGCAATGCTCTTTATGTTGGAGTTACTCAGAAGTCACTTGCTCAATTGTAGGAAGTCCAGAATGCTGCCGCCCGTCTTTTAACTGGTGCACAGAAACAAGAGCACGTTACTCCCATTATAGCATCACTTCATTGGCTCCCAGTTCGTTTACGCATTGATTTTAAAATTCTTTTATTTGTTTTTAAATGTCTTTATCGTCTCGCTCCAAAGTACCTGTCTGACCTGATCCAGGTATACACCCCTCCTCGCTCCCTCAGGTCAACAAATCAGATACAGTTAGTTGTCTCTAAGACCAAGAGGAAACTGAGAGGTGACCGAGCATTTTCATTCTTCGGACCAAAGATCTGGAATGAGTTGCCCCTGGACCTCAGACAGATGGACTCATTTTCCACTTTTAAATCTGCTCTTAAAACTTATTTTCACTTTGGCTTTTAATTGAGTTGGAATCTTGACTGTGATATATATTATTTGTCTTATGTCTGATATTTGCTATGTGCTTTTACTAATTTTACGCTTTGTTCAGCACTTTGGTGAACCTTGTTTTAATTAAAGTGCTTTATATATAAAGTTTAGTTAAGTTGAGTTGTTTCTTTATTAAAACCCAGAAAGTACAAATATTTTTTGTCAGCAGTAAACTGGCGTTGACTAACAGATAAAAGTATGCTACTCGAATAAAATATTTTACTGCTTGAATTCAACTGGAAATTCATTTTAAAAAGTAACCGTGAACACTGGACCAAAATATAACATGCACAGGAAGCATTGTTGTTTCGTTCACTTACATGAAACTAAATGAAATTTAATTTAATTTAATTAAATACATGAATTATTAAAAGGGAATTTTGGAATGTTTTGCTCCAAAATGAAAAGCGAATAGGATTTGATGTTAAAATTCATTACATAGATTAAATGCAATGAAATTAATTGAAAGAAACAACTATTAATGTCTGAACTAGAAGTTAGATGTGACGAGACGGTGAAGATAAACTCACGTTAGAAAATAAAAGTATAGACACGTAAAGTTACAATTTGCATCAATTTAAATTGCATAAATTTGCGTAAGTTAATACGCCAACGGGGATTTATAGGACAACTCATTTTTGTTTATAAAACATAAAGAGTCTGAAAAAGAGTTAAGAATGAATATTGAGACGTTAATTGTTTTGAGAACAAAAAAAGTTTCTTTAAAAAAATTAATGTAATCCTTGAAAGTAATCCTTGTTTTAAACAAACGTTGTAAAGTATACATCTAATTACGAATTACATAAAACGAAGATAAAAATATTACCAATGTTTTTCATTTAGGAAATTTTAAGGTAATTACAGATTAATGGAATGTTACTGTTTTTGGTTCAATGTTGCACAAATAAAGTCACATTTCATAATGAATTAATTATCTCACTTACAATATGAAACTTTAAAAACAGTTGAGAAAAGTAAAGCTTTTGGCCGAAGATGTATCTGATTACACTTTTAAAGATGAAAAGGCTTCTAAAAGAAAGGAGTCCGTACTCTTTTATTTAGAACAACTAATAATGACATTAAATAAGTGATGAAAGACAATGAACATGCAGTTGAATAATAATACTTAGCAAAAAGTGGGGAAGTTATCCCCAAAATGAGCTAAAAAAAGCAACGAATGCAACGAACTGGATTAGAGGAGATTAAGTCATAAAATGTTATACCATTACAATTAAGATAATGTAATTCCCATGTAATGCGAAAACAACAGATGGACTGGTGGAATAAAGAGAATTAATTTAACGAGAAGTAACATTTTCAAGTATTTGGTTGCATTGAATTATTGAAGCAACTGTTAACATGTGAATGTTATTTGACAGAAGTTGTCCGGTATGCTATTGAGTTTATTTCAAATCTGAACTTCTGTTAACAACTAGTTAAAATGCAGAGGGACATAATACAATTTAAATAATTTCTATGTTATACATTAGAAAGAATAATAATTTCTTTGACCCATGTTTGATTTGAAGGTATTGTGATTTACGTACAAAGACTATACTTGTTAAACAAAAATTCAAACTAAATATAAAGTTTAGTTCCTTTTAATAACAAAAATAAATAAATAAATAAAGCTTTTGTTAGTGAACAGAGTTTTGGTAAGAAATTCTAAGTTTTGAGGATTTTGGTAGATTTTCTAATAAGACGGTATAAATTTACTTGGGTAAAGGAATCAAAATGCAACCTTAAAGTTAATCCAACTTAAATCCCAGTGAGGTAGGATGAAATGTTAACAATGGTTAACTTAGAAAAAAGAAAAACAAGACAAATAGATTCCGACAAGGGTCTAACTCCTAAAATATAAGCGGAGAGAGTAGATTCCTTTGCGTCCATCTTGAGACTTCTGACAATGTGTAAAATGGCTCTGGTTTCCCTGCACAGAGGGCGGGGTGCTCGGACGAAGAGCAGACCAAGTAATATAACGTGACAAACAAAGAGATAAAGCTATGTTGTAAAAAGTACATAGTGGAAAATTAAGGGAACACGTGTGTGTGTGTGTGTGTGTGTGTGTGTGTGCGTGTGTGTGTGTGTGTGTGTGTGTGTGTGAGACAGAGAGAGATAGAGAATTTAATGAATTTACATTTAAATGTGAATTATTAACTATACAGATTCAGTTATTATGGTATTAGCTGAATAATGAGGAATGTTTTAATAAAAAGTCATCGTATGACTAAGGATCAAACATACCAGTAAAAGTACCAGTACCAGTAAAAGAGTACCATTAAAAGCTGGAGAACTCATTTATGGTAAAGTACTGTCAAATGTACTACACAGTAAAGTTATTTAGACTCACATCTGAGTCTTTTGATCCTTCTCTATATAGAGTTGAAATAACAATGAGCTCTTAAATTTCTACGGAAAAAGGAATTAGTAGAAATTAGTAGAAAAAGTATTTTAAGGAGTTTGTGAGTTTTATGAAACTCAGATGAATACAGACGTTTACTACGAAGCCAAAAGATTGTCGCTGATTCGAGCCTCGGCGGGGTCGGTTAGCATTTCTGTGTGGAGTTTGCATGTTCTCCTTGTGATCGCGTGCGTTTACTCCGGGTTTCCCTAAGAAGTTCAAAGACATGCAGTACAGGTGAATTGGGTAAAAACAATTGTCCATACAGTATGAATGTGAAAGTGTGTGAGTGTGGATGTTTCCTAACAATGGGTTGCTGCTGGAAGGGAATCCTCTGGGTAAAACATATGCCAGAATAGTTGAGGTGATCCCGAAAGGGACACAGCTGACAAGAAGATGGACGGATTTTAAATGGGCTAAATCGTTCAGATTGGCTAAAATAGACAAACGTCTCCTGTCCACCATTAGACAGTGTATAAACAGTAAAAAAAGATACAACATGGCAGTCATGTCATCCAAGTGGATACTATACACTGATTGTGTATTTCTCATTAGAGGGGATTTTAGTATTAATATTAAGTATCTCGAACACTGAAAAAGGCTGAAAATCCCTCTACTGTGAGAAATTTAAAAGTAAGAACCAGAGCTTACAGCAGAAATTATTTTAGAAAGTATTTCAGTATGTTAGCTTTTATTTGAAGAGGTTGATGCTGGCTCCTGGGATTAACATTTCAGAGGGAAAGCCAGTCCTGATTAATTGTTTTAAGATAAGAACTGTTAAGAAGATCTGTTTGGATGCCTTGAAAGGGTGAAGAAGTAAACGAGTAGATGAGAACACAAATTGTAACAGCTATATTATGGAAAACAGAGTTTATAGAGTTAAACTCTGACATTTTTAAGGGAAATGCTAAAAGAATGTTTATAATAACAATAGGATAGCCCATGCTATAAGGTGTCAAGAAAAAAAAAGCTAATGTTAAAGACTTTCAAGGGCTATCACGAATAACGAATATTGTTTTTGACTATAAAGTAAAGTAACTGGTTAGTGCACCATAATTTGGTAAAAGGAGATTTGTTCTTGTAGAAGTATGTTTTATACAAAATAGTGAGAAAAGTGAAAGACATACTATAATACTACTGAAAAATTACCTACAGTTAAGAAAATATTTTGAAATAGAAATATTTAGCTTAATTAAGCATTGAAATGTATGCTATAGAATAATGTTTGTGGATGTAATAGGTAATTTGGGAGCAACCCTCAATGTTAACTCATGAGAACAATAAATTAAGCATCCTCATTATTTGTTAAAACTGTGGTTACATTGTTTAAGCAAATTATAATAAACAACAAATGATCATTGAACTACATTGAACTATGATTTTAGTGGTTGAAATTTTGAATGGTGAATGTTGGGAATTGTACCTAACCAAGAAATGATAATGTATAAAACGTTATTTAATGATAAGTAAGAGTATTCAACACAATACACTTACTGGAAAAGATAAAGTGTCTAGAGAGGACATTGTGAGATGGGATGAAGTAATTTACCAAACTGATTAAGAAAAGCTTGTAATGGTAGAAGGTTTACAATAAAAACATGTTTACAATTTGAAGAAATGAAAATTATTTTGGGAAAACACCCATGATGATTGTTTGGGGAAGTGTATATTAATTAATTAAACGTTAAGTTTACGGGAGTAAACATGTTACGGGAGTGGTAACACTTTAACCCATTACAGCGGAGTTGTTGAATTACTTGATGGAATAAAATTGAGTTAAGATTCAGTTTTGTTAAAAATATATCTGAGTGATTTGACTATACAATGGGTCTAATCAAACAGACCTGCAAGATTAAAGTCTGTTTTGAAAAAT
This sequence comes from Danionella dracula, assembly GCA_900490495.1. Classification (NCBI taxonomy): domain Eukaryota; kingdom Metazoa; phylum Chordata; class Actinopteri; order Cypriniformes; family Danionidae; genus Danionella; species Danionella dracula. Next base: position 11,879,552 of record UELW01000667.1, on the reverse strand, counting down.
GTTTAACAAATTGAGTATATCCGAGTTATTGTATGGTTTTAACTGTTGATGTTTAAGCATGTATGAAACAGTAGATGTATTTGACCAAGGACTTTATACGATTAGAGATTCAGTCTGATCTGTAATTATTTGGAAATGGTGATGTAATAATTTCGGAAAGACCCTTTCTGATGTATAGATGTGTATTATTGACATTATTCCGACAGAAAAATAATGTATGGACTCTAATGTATGTTTATGGGAATGTGAGATATTGAAATGACAGCAGACAAAATGATCATGTGGTATGTCATCAAAACATTTGATATTGTTCCAGTAATAAGAATTTAATGGTATTAAAAGGATGTTAACAAGTCCATTGAAGAAAGAAAAACCCCAACAACCTTGACTTCAATATTCAACCAAAAGCCTCAGAAATTGAAAATTTACTGAAATTAAAGGTTTGTGCACTGTTTTGGAAAGAGAAAATTCAAATTTTAACAAACTAAGTCTGAAAATGAATAGTATGAATCACTGTGGTGCCAGTTATTGCTATGGAAGAAAAGGAGAGATTCTGGAGTGAGTTAGATGAGGTGATGGAGAGTATTCCCAGAGGGGAGAGAGTAGTGGTGAGAGCAGACTTCAACGGTCATGTTGGCGAGGGCAACAGAGGTGATGAGGAAGTGATGGGCAGGTTTGGTGTTAAGGAAAGGAACCCAGAAGGACAGATGGTGGTGGACTTTGCCAAGAGGATGGAAATGGCTGTAGTTAACACTTATTTTCAGAAGAGGGAGGAACATAGAGTTACCTACAAGAGTGGTGGTAGGAGTACGCAGGTGGACTACATCCTAAGTAGACGAGCCAATCTGAGAGAGATCACTGACTGCAAAGTAGTGGTAGGAGAGAGTGTAGCCAGACAGCATCGGATGGTGATGTGTAGGATGTTTCTGGTGGTCAGGAAGACAAGGGGAGGAAAGATGGAAAAGAAGACCAAGTGGTGGAAGTTGAGAAAGGAAGACGGTTGTGAGGAATTCAAACAGAAGCTGAGACAGGCTTTGGGTGGTCAGGAAGAGCTTCCAGAGGACCGGGAAACTACAGCAGAAGTGATCAGGGAGACCGGTAGGAAGGTGCTAGGTGTGTCAGCAGGAAGAAGGAAAGAAGATCGAAAGGACTGAAGAAAGTAGACAGGACTACAAGGAATCACAGTGCAGGGTGAAGAGGGAGGTGGCAAAGGCCAAACAGAAGGCATATGATGAGTTGTATGCCAGGTTAGACACGAGGGAAGGTGAGAAGGAATTGTACAGATTAGCGAGACAGAGAGACAGAGATGGGAAGGATGTGCAACAGATAAGGGTGATTAAAGATAGAGATGGAAGGGTTCTAACGAGTGAGGAGAGTGTGCAGAGAAGATGGAAGGAGTATTTTAAGGAGTTGATGAATGAGGAGAATGAGAGGGAAAGAAGGGGGGAAGAGGTGAACATTGTAGAGCAGGAAGTTGAAAAGATTAGAAAGGATGAGGTGAGGAAGGCTCTGAGGAGAATGAAGAGTGGAAAGGCTGTCGGTCCAGATGACATCCCTGTGGAGGTGTGGAAGTGTCTAGGAGAGACAGCAGTGGAGTTCCTATCTAGGTTATTCAACAGGATTCTAGAGAGTGAGAAGATGCCTGAGGAATGGAGGAGAAGTGTCCTAGTGCCAATCTTTAAGAACAAGGGTGATGTGCAGAGTTGTAACAGCTACAGAGGTATAAAGTTGATGAGCCACACAATGAAACTCTGGGAAAGAGTAGTGGAAGCTAGGCTAAGAAGGGAAGTGGATATTTGCGAGCAGCAGTATGGCTTCATTCCCAGGAAGAGCACTACTGATGCAATTTTTGCTCTGAGAATGCTAATGGAGAAGTACAGAGATGGTCAGAAGGAGTTGCACTGCGTCTTTGTGGACTTAGAGAAAGTGTATGACAGGGTGCCGAGAGATGAGCTATGGTCCTGTATGAGGATGTCAGGAGTGGCAGAGAAGTACATCAGAGTAGTTCAGGATATGTATTAGAGGAGTATGACAACAGTGAGATGTGCTGCAGGTCAGACGGAGGAGTTCAAGGTGGAGGTGGGGCTACATCAAGGATCGGCTTTGAGTCCCTTCTTGTTTGCTATGGTGATGGACAGGTTGACAGATGAGGTCAGACAGGAATCTCCATGGACAATGATGTTTGCAGATGACATTGTAATCTGTAGTGAGAGTAGGGAGCAGGTGGAGGGACACCTGGAAAGTTGGAGGTCTGCTCTAGAAAGAAGAGGAATGAAAGTCAGTCGTAGTAAGAAAGAATACATGTGTTTGAACGAGAGGGAGGGAAGTAGAACAGTGAGGTTACAGGGGGCTGAGGTCAAGAAGATGGAGGAGTTTAGGTATTTGGGGTCAACAGTCCAGTGCGATGGGGAGTGTGGAAAAGAGGTGAAGAGGCGAGTGCAGGCAGGTTGGAGTGGGTGGAGAAAAATGTCAGGGGTGTTGTGTGACAGAAGAGTGTCAGCAAGAATCAAAGGAAAGGTGTACAGAACAGTAGTGAGACCAGCTATGATGTATGGGTTAGAGACTGTAGCAGTGAGGAAGAGACATGAGGCAGAGATGGAAGTAGCAGAGATGAGGATGTTGAGGTTCAGTTTAGGAGTGACAAGGATGGACAAGATTAGGAACGAGCACATCAGAGGAACAGCTCAGGTTGGTTGTTTTAGAGACAAAGTCAGAGAAGCCAGATTGAGATGGTTTGGACATGTGCAGAGAAGGGATAGTAGTTATATTGGTAGAAGGATGTTGGAGATGGAGCTGCCAGGCAAGAGGGCAAGAGGAAGGCCAAAGACAAGTTATATGGGTGTGCTGAAGGAGGACATGAAGGTAATTGGTGCAAGAGTAGAGGATACTGAGGCCAGAGTTAGGTGGAAACAGATGATTTGCTGTGGCGACCCCTAAACTGGGAACAGCCGAAAGAAGAAGAAGAAGAAGACTGTGGTGCCAATTAGTTGTGTGCTGGTGGATGAGAGCGACTGGAGGTCAGAGTTGAAGGTGGTGTAAGTAATGAAACACTTGCTCTCCCATTTTCAACAACTACAACTATGGAGCCCTTGGGCAGGGCACCAGTTTTCTGACTGGGTGTCACAACCATAGCAGCCCACTGCTCCGAGAGGGAGTTCACAGTGTGTGCTCACCGCTGTGTGTATACTGGCATGCACAAATTCCAGGTGTGGGTCACTCCATAGCTGGTCAATCAGACACTTTAACTTTCGCTAATATAGGAATGGAAGGCATGGTCCGGTCCACCAGGGTAGGTCGCCTGGATGGATTGTGACCAAACATTCCTAGAGTTTGAAAGTGATTGTGAGCGATTGAAAGTGATTCTAAACTTTACAATCAGAACTCTTTCTAAGAGCAAGTGTTTGCGTAATACATTTGGTTTGTTTTCAAGCAAGGTACAAACCTTTAGGATATAGAAAGTATAAGGAACTAAAATGCCTGGAAACAAAAGAAGCTGGCTTGAATATTAAAGCATCTGAGTTTAACACACATTGGTATAATGTAAGATGACAAGAATAAATATTAAGTTGAACAAGTCATCAAATCAGGATAATTGCAAGAAGGGGGTGTTGTATAACTTCAAGAATTTGCAATTCTCCTTCCTTTTATAACTTCATTCTCATTCCTAATTTAAAGACATTACATGAATTACAGTACTAAATGAGGATGTGCTTGTAAGAGAGGTATTCGTGAGCTGCATTCTGCATGCTTAGAACAGATCTAGGTTAAAGGTGAAGTAAGTAGGCCAAAAGTTATCTCTGTGCAGCTATGAGCCTGCCTGGTGGGCAAAAAGGTAGTGTGTGTTATCATGAACATGACATGATTTGGACACGAGCTGGACATGCCGAGAACGCATGAAAGACGAGCCAATGAACGGTGGAGATCGGAATGCGTCATAACGGGTATAAAAGATGAAGACATGCACTGAGCAGACGGACTTGCCAGAGGAGCGGCTGCGTCCCCAGAGCCAGTAGACCGCTAATGATTTATGACCGAGCGAGGAAAAAAAACTTTTAAGACGATGAAAAGACATTTGCTTTTGATTTTTTTTATCCAAGATGGATGAGCACTATTTTACTTTATGATGTTTATTATGTCTTGTAATATATTTAAAAGAGATTAATTAAAAGAAATATAATTGATTGCAATTACTGACTATTGGGTTTTTGATTTAAAAATGATTTTTAATCTTTGATGAAGGATTTTTTAATGTAAAAGCTTAAGAGAAAGAACTGACCACAAAGGAGTCTTCGGACCAAGCTCTAAGCATTTAAAGCTTAGAATTTAGGGCAGACTTACTTAACCTAACCTGAGAATAATAAATAAAAAGGTTGAAGGTGTAAAAGATTAAAGGATTAATTGAACACCATTAAACACAAGGTACACAGAGATTTTTACTAGGAGGAAAATAAAAAATGGAAGTAGCTTGTGATCCCAGTATGAAGGTGTAAATGGGGGTCAAAACAAGAGTACTACATCAAATGCATTCTGAATTGTGTCTCTTGAAATAATCCTGTCTTTATATTTCTGTAAAGTTTATTTCTGTTTGATTGAAAATGAGGTTTGAGTAACCTTGAGGAAAAAAAAATTATGACACAATGAAGTCCAAAACTTTTTTTATTTTCAATTTTCAAACTTGCAAAACATCTAGAAAAATAGACATCAAAATACTGAACCTTACCACAAGAACAAACATAAAAAGAGAAGAGTATTCATTTTTACCACTGAAGATAAAAGCACATTTTGGTGTACCAGTTCCTCACATGTCACCACAGAAACCAGAGTCGTTGGAGAGCTGGGAGTTGGAGCTGCGATTAGAAGATGAGCTCCAGATGTCTAAGTTCATGTGTGGGGTCGAACAGGTTGAAGCTGGAGAAGTGTTTAAATGGGCACACACCCCCGGGCTCCTGAATGAAGGGGGTGCTGGGTGACACCGGAGAGACAGTGGGGTATGGAGAGATGGGGACATGAGGTGAGATGGGGGCAGAATGCTCCAGGTGGCAATACCGCTGGTGCGGTTCGCTTTGAGGAGTCCATATGGAGCCGAACAGACTGGACATGGGAGACAGGCTTCGAGTTCCGGAAAAGTAGGTCTGCAAGACAAAGAACCAGAGAAACTGCTTCAGCTCCACGCACAGAATTAAAGGAAACTAGTAATGGGGAATTACATGCTGTTTTTCTCCCAATTTTATAACCCCAAATCATAAAACGTTGGGACAATGTGGAAAACGCAAATAAAAAATGATGAGAATAGAAGTGATTTCTAAATGTACTTGAACTTGTAATTCATTGCAGACAATACAACAGCACATTATTTAGTCTGATTCTCAGTGGGTTTTTTTTTTTTCTTTTTGTTCAAAATAAAGATGATACAATTTTGGTTCTTGCAAGGCAAGGCAAGTTTATTTATATAGCACATTTCATACACAGGGTAATTCAAAGTGCTTTACACTAGAAAGAAAGAATGAAAAAAATAAAGCTGCAAGCAGGGATGGAAGGGGTCTCGCACGATGCGTCTGCCAGAGCGAAGGCACTAGTCTATTCGAGTTTATTCACTAGTCGTCTTCGAGAGCTGGAAACGAGGTGAAAAGGCACTTTACCTAGTATCCAACCTTACAAATCTTTAAACATGAAGACAATCCTTATTGTTACACAAACAACACACATAAAAACAAGAGTCAGTGTCATAAGATTAGCATATCAATCTGTTCAGAATATCAAGATTTTTACGCTTCAATTTTTTCACGTATGTTGGATGAAGTATGTAGGAGATACAGCCACAAATAAACACAGGCAGTAGGTGGCGCTATAAGCATATCGTCACTTAAGCATAGCAACCAGGTCAGAAGGGTAGGCTCGTAACTCCATAATTTTTTCATATTGTTTGGATAAAGTATGCGAGTGCTACAATAACAAATCGATTTAGCCCTACACGTTTAAAAAAGGTCAAGTTTGTTAAGGTGCCACAGCAAGACCATGCGACAAACTTCTAAGTTTTTGATAACTTTTGGTCCCAAATGCCTTAAGAGTCACCAGACCAAAAAATAGCTCAATATGGAAATTTTCCTGGGAGGAGTTTGTGAAATTCTGCGTTAAGCTTTTTTTCGCGTTCAAGGGGGCGCTGCAGAGCTGTCGTCCAAGATACGATTTCAGTGACAGTTTTCATTTATTAAACTAATTGAACATGACCTTCGAACAAATTTTGGTGGGCTTTCTAACAAGTTCAATGGGTCAAAACAGCTAAAACGAAGATTTTGGTCACATTTAAGGGGGCAGTAAGGAGGCGCTGTAGAGCCAATTTTTGGAGCACAGTCACAGTGATGCATATGCTTTTCTTGAGCCTGTTAAGGCTAATCATACCAGGCTGTTTTTGTTGATAGTGGATTATCTTGAACAGAGATACAGACCAAAATATGTACATTTGTTTCCACAATTTTGAAGGGTGAACTTGCTGTGGCGCCACTCCAAGACCATTTGACATACTTCTTAGCTTTTGATAACTTTTTTCCCTAATGTGTTATGAGTAATCACATCAATTTTCAGCTTAATCAGACATTTCGCCTAGGAGGAGTTTGTCAAAGTGTAAAACGAAAACGCACACTTTTTGAGGTTTTTGCGAAATATGTGTCTTCCCGGTGATTTTGGAAACACGGTTTATATTAGTAAAAGCTGCAGCTGGGCCATTTAGATATGTGTACCAAATTTCATCTGCCTACGACAACTGGTTGCGCAACAGCTACAAAACCAGAATCACCCCAAGATTCCTGACCTGATTTGTAGTTATTAGGCCCGTGGCAGTGAGATATGTGTTAACCTAAACAACCTCGCTTTTGCTTCCGAATGCAATCTTTTGTTTAATTGAAGACAGTTGTTTTGCATCTAGTTTTTAATCTCATCAAGACATTGTCAGAGAGAGTGTATGGGGTTGTAGTCATTTGGGCTAGATAAATTTGTGCATCATGAGCATACCTATGACATGATATCTGTTTCTTTCTCAAAATTTGGCCCAGTGGAAGCATGCATAGTTGAAATAGTAAAGGAGCCAGGACTGGGCATTAAGGGACTCCACAAGACACTGCAGTCAACTTCGACATTTAATCACCTATGTTTATATAGAAACCGCTTCCTTCTAAGTGTGATCTGACCATTTCATCACAGTTCCTGAAAGATCAACATAGTTTTCTAGTCTATCGAGAAGAATTTTGTGGTCAACTGTGTCGAAAGGCAGCGGTCAGATCAAGTAGAACCAGGACTATCACTTTTCCTGAATCGGTGTTTAACCGGATGTCATTGACTATCTTCAGTAGTGCTGTCTCTGTGCTGTGATGAGCTCTGAAACCAGACTGATAACAATCCATGTGTTCATTTTGGGTCAGGAACTCATTTTGCGGGACTCATTGCATTTACCTTCAGACAGAAGCTCACTTGGAGTCTGGTTTGGTGGGTTGGTTAACCTCTCTACTGTTGCAAAGAGAGTTTGAGTATTGTTGAGGTTGTTATAAAGTTTGAGAAAAACTCTTTCCTAGCTGTGACTAATTCTGAAATAAAATCAAGAAGACTCTCTTTATAGAGGTCATAGTGGATGACAATTTGGATTTTCTCCACCTTCTTTCAGCCTTCCTGCAATGTCTTTCACACTTTTGTTGAATTCTCCAGGGTGTTTGTCTCGCAGGTTTCTTCTTGACCGTTATAGGTGCGATGTTATCTCTAATGGACATGATTTTTAAAGTAAATGCATCAAGAGGGAAGTCAGCTGTGCCAGCAGTGAAACTTGGTGATTGAAATATGACATGCACGAACATCACGCTGGTTTTATCGTTAATGTGTCTCTTTCTAACAAAAAATTATTTTACAATTTTCACGTGGGAGATTGAGGCATCAACAAAAACACAGAAATGATCACAGAGCAACATCTTGCACAACGGTGGATAAAATATTTAAGCCCTTACTAATTACTAAGTCACTAAGTGACAATGTGTGACACCCTGAAAGTGTTGAGTCATGTCGAAGGTCTTTAAAATATTGTTTAGTTCTTTGGCAGCATTATTATCGGGTTTGTCCATGTGACTATTAAAATCCCAAGTGATGATAAAAGAGTCAAACTCTGAAGAGATGGCTGAGAGTTCAGTGAAATCATCGGTAAACCCTGTAGTGTACTTTGGAGGCCTTTATAGGGTGGTGAAAAGTACTCTTTGGTGCCATTTGGAGGGATGAGGTCTCAAACACTCATAACCTACTCACCGGGGTTCCCCAGGGTTCAGTCCTTGGCCCCCTTCTCTTCTCCATCTACACTACCTCCCTGGGCCCTATCATCCTCAGACACGGATTCTCCTACCACTGCTACACTGACGACACCCAACTCTATCTGTCGTTCCCCTCTGATGACCTGTCAGTAACTACCCGCATAACTGACTGCCTGAACGACATCTCTACTTAGATGAAGAACCATCACCTACAGCTCAACATGGCCAAGACGGAACTTTTGGTAATCCCAGCTCATCCCTCTGTGCATCACGACCTCACCATCCAGCTGCAATCCTCTACAGTCACCCCTTCTCCTACAGTCAGAAATCTTGGAGTGATTTTGGATGAACAGCTGTCCTTCAAAGACCACATCACAAAGACAACTCGAGTGTGTAGATTTGCACTGCACAACATTCGAAAGATCAGGCCCTTCTTAACTGAGCATGCAACTCAACTCCTGGTTCAGGCTCTGGTCCTCTCACGTCTGGACTACTGCAACGCTCTCCTAGCAGGACTTCCATTAAATACGCTCAAACCTCTGCAGATGATCCAGAACTCTGCAGCTCGTCCTATCTTCAAGGAACCGAAACAAGCTCATGTTACTCCCCTCTTCATCACTCTTCATTGGCTCCCCATTGCAGCTCGGGTTAAATTCAAATCGCTAACGTTGGCATACAAAACTATCTCCAGATCAGCCCCTGGCTACCTCCATGAGCTCATACGCTCCTACATGCCTTCCAGAAGCCTGCCTCAGAGAAGGAACAGCGACTTGTGGTTCCTTCCCACAAGGGCAGAAGATCTCTCAGCAGAACCTTCTCTTTCACTGTCCCTGGCTGGTGGAACAAACTCCCTGATCCAGTCAGGAAAGCAACAACACTAACAGCTTTCAAAAAGCAACTGAAAACTCTTCTCTTCAGAGAACACCTACTATATATATATATATATATATATATATATATATATATATAAAACTACTACCTTCTTTTTTCCCTCCTCTGTCTTTATTTTCTTCCTCTACTTCCTCACTGCTTAGGTTTATTGATCAGTTGATACAATTCTATTATGAGAAGCTGAGATAGACTTTGACGGTGTAACAAATTGCATATTGTCTCTCCCCTAATGTTTCCTGGTGCAGCCTCGTTTAGTATGGTTGCACTACAGCTATCATCTAGCCATGTTTCAGTTAGCAACATAAATGTGTTAAAATAAAATCAATTACAAGTTTAGAAGTGTATGTTTAGAAGTGCTATTTTTTTACCCTGTTTTATGTGGGTTCAGATATGATGGTCTCTGGCTTGCAGTTTATTTTAATCAGGCTTGGTCTGCACGATTTTTTATTTCTAACAGACCTTTTCTCCCACTTGTTTTTTTATATTTCTAGCCTTATTAAGGCTTTATCTGTATCGCTAATAACGTAAGAGCTAAAGGGGCTGAGGACATCTGCCTGTTCTGAAAACATTCCCCAAGGTCACCTTCTTGAGGCAGAATGTCCTGTTTATCTCACTGCTAGTTTGTGGGAGTGGGTTGGGGGTGATTATGCCCCAAGCTGTTTGATCGCAGAACTCTTTCTGCTGTGGGAGGGGGAGGTGCCTGCCTTTTTTTAGGCGATGGTCAGGGGCTAGCTGTGAACGAGTGGGACAGCTTGGTTCTTGCGGAGACTAGTTCTTCGAGCTGTGCTGGCAAACCAGGATGGGGGATCCTGAAGATCTGTTGTTCTGTTGACTCAGGTTGTTGTCCAGGGGGCTTTCCTTGTCCTTATTCTGTGGTGGTGTGGCCACTGAGATGTCCTGATGGCTAAAATGATTGATATATTGGAAGCCTTTTGACAAACCGGCATTTTCTAACATGTATTGAGCCTAAGCAACCAAGAACATATTTGTGCCATTTGCCGGAAGCGGACCACTTATGAAACACTGGATTTTGAAACTTTCTAGTGTGTCAAATAGTTCCATAAAGTCCTTCTTAAAAAGCTCTGATTGTCCTTTCTTTACATCATTTTCCCCCACATGAATGATTTGTTTTGTCTTGTGCTTGCTCAGGATATCACTGAACATTTTGTTGAAGTCTGACACTGTGGCATAAGGGAGACAGTTTGTCGCCATAGTTTTGCTCCATAGATGCTGGATTATATAATCCCCAATAGTCAGAGTCTTTGGCTCCACTGAGACAAGAGTTGGACTATTGCTAATTTCTTGACCCCTGCTTTCTGAAATGTGTGTGTGCTCTGATTGTTGACTGACAGGCTGAGATCGATTGGTACCCAGAGTCATTAAAGTTTCAACAACACATTTCAACAACAGTTGGCACTGCTCCGTGCCTTTAAGGAAATTAATGTAAAAGTAGGTTAAAAAGGTTAAAGTAGACTCCAGTCTACCTGAGCAGTCTCCTAAAATTATATATTCCAGCTCGCTCTCTTCAATCCCAAGAAGTAGGACTATTGATTATTCCGCAGATTAGTAAATCCACCAGAGAGGGAAGAGAGCCCTCATATAGAGCTCCGAAGCTCTGGAACAAACTCCCGGATGGTGTCTGGAACTCAGCTACGCTCACAGAGTTCAAAATAAAATTAAAAACATATCTGTTTATCCTAGCAATCGAATAATTGGCTCATGGTATTTGTCAAACATACAAACTGTGGAAAAAACAAAGTGGTTCAATGTGCCTATCTAAACTATCCCCATCATTTATCACTTATCCTGCAGCTGATCCTGATCACCTGTTTGGTGTGTTTCTAACCATTGTTTTTCATTTGTTAGTTTCTGTTTTATTTTTGTTTGTTTTGTTTTTTCAGATGCTGTCCAGCAAACTTTTCGGCGATAGATTTTTCTTTTGTATGGGGAGGTGACTAGCACCTGCCTCAGTCAGCGAGGCTCCCAGGGACCTCACAGAGGAAACTCCTATTTATTCTACCTTATCAACACTAGGACTTTGTGAAGCTGCTTGGAAGCAACTGCTAAAAAAGTGCTATATAAAAACTGGATTGATATTTAAGGACTGAAGAGTCCAAGTCATGAAGTGTTTCGAGTCATTCAAGTGATGTAAATTTGTCCCATTTTTTCCAGCAAACAAGTCTTAAGGTTAAACAGTATGGAGTCCTCACTAGCATGTTGCGCTTCAAAATGTGCCAAACATTCTCTATAAAGAGATTGGCCAGATGGGCAGGCAGGAAAGTCAAGTACCCACATCCTCTTCCTTCGCAGCCAGGTCATTTTCATTTCATTATCGTAAAACATACAGGTATTCGTGGAAAACCTTGTCTTCTTGAAGAAAGCATATTGTACTCCAAAATCTCTGTACATTTCAGCATTAATGTTGCTTCAAACAGTGCAAGTAACCTTTGCAGAGAGCAGGAACACAACCCTATATCAAGACAGACCCTGGGTTTTTGGAGTGGTTGGTTTTCTTTTCTGGTCAGGAAAACATGGCGCCCATTTCTCCCAAAACTACCTGAAACAATGATTCATCTGACCACAATACACATTTTCACTGTGTGATTCTCCCTCCCAGATGTCTTCAAGCCCAGATAAGTTGATGACGCTTCTGGACACTGTTAACTTAGGGCTCCCTTTTGGCACAGTAGTTTTAACTGGCATTTGTGAATGTAACTATGTTGTGGTTCTTGTCAGAGAATTGCTGAAGTAGTTTTAAGTCCATGAGGTGATATTGCTTATAGATGAATAAGGATTCTTGGTGCAGTGCCATCTGTGAGATTGGAAATCACTTTTTTTTTCAGCTTAGGTTTGCTCTCTTGTCCTTTACGTCTTTGGGTCTTCCCATATTTCAGTCCACCTAAAGTATGGAGTTTACACCACGCCCCCTTCCGACCTCCCCCAACTGTCAGAACTCACTGAAACTTCTGCATGGAGTATAAAATACTCTGCTCCAATTATAAAATGTATTTCAGTCATGGTTTTCACAAATAAACATTAGAGAACTGCGAGACAATCAGAATCAAACAATTTGTAGAATGCACCACAGGATTGCTAGAGTTGTGGCATGGCTTTCTGAAACGCTAACCTGGCTGTGTGCTCCGCTGCTTGTATCCCACGTGCTGTAGATGTCATGGGCACTGTTCTCGCCCCAGAGCGGCTGTTGGCACTGAGTCATGCTTTGGCTTTCAGGACACGAGAAGCTATTCTGGTAGTTTGTGTTACCTTGACAGAAAGAAAACAAGTCAGTCAGGTTTCAGGCTCTGATGTTTAGCTTGATCAGCTGGAGTGGAAAAGCTCCTGACCTGCTGTCATGTAGCTGCTGTGCTCAATGTAAGGAAACTGAGAGCTGCACTGGCTGCTCCAGGGGAAGCTGTCCAATAACCACAGGCAAAAGAATTCAACAGAGAAGAGCGTTATATCAAGATGAAACTAGGTCTGAGCATTACCTGCCGTATCTTTGCGGGACGAACGGCAGCGCTTCGGTCATGTTGTACCTGAACCCATTAGTTAGAGGCACGGAGGCCAGAGCCCATGTTTCTTGGATCCCTTTTGTGCCTGCTACATCTAGTCAAAGCACAAACAACACAATCAAAGACCGTTTTCCTTTATATTCTGCATTTGCTCCAGTGGTTCATACTGGGCGAAAAAAGTTGTTCACCCTCGATTGGACACCAATCAGTCTCTTTGAAACACATACAGAGCCCTTCTCACACAGAGCTCCTCCCACTCTTCTAGTAATACCAAACATGACAAATTTGGACACACACACACACACACAAAAACTGTGAAACAGTGAGGACAAAAAAGTGACAAAGCATAGCATGGAGCATAGCATGTCAAATATAAGCCATATTTCTTTTTATTCACTATACCACATTTAGGTATCACATGGGAAAAAAAACCCTTCTGAGATTTTTATTTAGTGCTGATATTGTGTTTATGCCTGCTTACACTGGCTTCACTTAACCCTGATGGCTTACTGAGAACACGTGTCAAACAAGAGGTTTTATGCTCTTTCGGGCTTGTTTTGTCTTTGGCTTGTATTTAAAGTCCTTACTTGGTATCTTGGTTTAATCATTTGATTGCATTAGCTATTTCCCTTCTACTTAATTGAAAAACTAGTGATGGGTCAGTGCGAGAACAATGTCCTCACCAGTGTTTTGTTTCTTCCCTGCAGGAGTTACAGCTGCAGGAACATCGTCTGTGCTTTGGTATGCCCCCCTGTCACAGACATTGTTCATGCTGTGGACCAATGGGTTATTTAGAAATCATTTAATTGTTTTCAACTTTGTCCTGTTTTGCATGAGAGTCAAGGTAAAAGTCATGGTCCTACCTTCTGCAGGAATAGTTGCGATAACATTCCTGCTCATTTGGATATGGGTTGCATTGAATATTCTCTCCTATAATGAGAACCATTTTAATTAGAACATGACCAACACCAAGAATAACGAATGTACTTCCTGGGAGTCTTACGGGTAGGGCTTGAAGCAGAATAATTTCATAATAAAACCAATTTTGTAGATTGAGTGCAAAAAGTACTACCCCCTTTCTCCCTTGTTAAATTAATTATATATATATATATATATATATATATATATATATATATATATGCCGAAATGAGTTTCCTCCGCCGGGTGGTTGGACGCTCTCTTAGAGATAGGGTGAGAAGCTCCATCACCCGGGGGGAGCTCAGAGTAGAGCCTCTGCTCCTCCACATCGAGAGGAGTCAGCTGAGGTGGCTTGGGCATCTGTTCCAGATGCCTCCTGGACGCCTCCCAGGGGAGGTGTTCCGGGCACGTCCCACTGGGGGAGGCCCCGGGGAAGACCCAGGACACGCTGGAGGGATTATGTCTCCCAGCTAGCCTGGGAACGCCTCGGGATCCCTCCTGGGGAGCTGGAAGAAGTGTCCGTGGAGAGGGAAGTCTGGGCATTCCTGCTTAGACTGCTGCCCCCACGACCCGGCCCCGGATATATACACAAACACGCACGCACACATACATAAATATATATATATATAAATATATAAATATAAATATATATATAAAGTTTGGACACACCTCATTCAAAAAGTTTTTCGAACTGACTGACCTTCCTTTCTTAAAGTAATGATAGCCACCTGTTTTTCTTTACTTAGCTGTGCTTTTCCTTGCTATAATACAAATTATAACAATCTATTCAGTGGGACTATCAGCTGTGTATCCACTTGACTTCACAACTCAACTGATGGTCCTGACCCCATTTATAAGGCAAGAAATCCCACTTATTAAACCTGACAGGGCACACCTGTGAAGTTAAGACCATTTCAGGAGACTACCTCTTGAAGATCAAGAAGAGAACACCAAAAGTGTGCAAAGCGTAATCAAAGCAAAAGGTGGGTACTTTGCAGAAGTTAGAATGACATATTTTCAGCTGTTTCACATTTTTTTTATGTATACAATTCCACACGTGTTAATTCATAGTTTTTATGACTTCAGCGTGAAGCTACCATTTTCAAAGTTGTAAAATTTAAGAAAACTTTTGTAATGAGACAGTATGTCCAAACTGTTGGTCTGTACATATATACACATATCCACATACAAATACATATGTGTGTGTGTATATATATATATATATATATATATATATATATATATATATATATATATATATATATATATATATATACACATATACATATATACAAAAGAGATAGTTATACATCGGCGACCCCTGTGAATGGTTTTTCCCAATTAGGGAAGAGAGAGGAGGAGGGTATTTAAGGTGTTCTAGGGCAGCAGAGAAGGAGGTGTGGCCCAGTGTAACATGCAAGACGATCAGGTGCCAAGAGAGTACTAGAGAACGATCAAAGCTGCCTGGATCAGAGGCAGAGTATGAAGCTGCTGCCTGCTACACACTACAGAGTGAGACTGATTCATGGGTAGCTGAAAGCCAGAGGAAGTACCTGAGCACTGAGTTTTTTTATTTTGTTTTTTGCTAGTAAGCAAACGTTTATTTCCTGTTTTCCCACTGTAGCAGTTGTTTACGCCTGGTGCTTGCCTGCCCCTCATACAACCGGGAAAAGACACACACAAACACACACACACATATATATATACATATATATATACATATACATATACATATCATATATATATATATATATATATATATATATATATATATATATATCATATATATATATATATATATATAATATATATATATATATATATATATCTATATCTCTCTATCTCTCTCTATCTCATCTATACTCTATCTCTCTCTCTATCTATCTATATCTATCTCTCTCTCTCTCTCCTCTATATCTATCTCTATATATATAGCATGTGCTTAGAGACAGAAAACACACAGAAAGCTTTATTATTGTAAAATTAATTACTGATTAGGAGGATCTATGCTTAAATAAAGTAAACTTTATTGTACGCGTGTAGATTTGAGTAATTCAGAATTCGAAAATGGCAAGGAACACACTAAAGTGAAAGAGAATATTGATTTGTGATCAGAAGGTTGCTGGTTCAAGCCCCATATCCACCATGTTGAAGGTGGTGTGAGTAATGAAACACATCTTCAACAACCACAACTGAGGTGCCCTTGAGCAAGGCACCCATTTCCCGACTGCTCCTGTTGCCGCAGCCATGGCTGCCCACTGCTCTGGGTGTGTGTCCTCAGCATGATGAGACTGTAATCCACAATCTAGAGCATTAAGTCAATGCTGGGTTTTCCACAATGAATGAATGACACATATGGGAGGCGTAGTATGGACATACATCAGAGCATCTGGGGTAAAATATTCACTTGATAATGCCTCTTTTTGAGTCTATGAGTTGACTGCTTCTTATTAAACAAAATAACCTGACAAAAAGTTCTTTCAGATTTAGACTCTGGGTGTTCCTCATACTATGTTGAAATTGACCCCATGAAAGGTTATATTTAATAAAATTCAGAATAGCAGATCTTAAAAAGAAAAAACCTGGTATCATAATTGTTAATTACATATGATGAATGTATATTTTAAATGTAAATAATAGAAAGGCTTGTAAATGTAAAAAAGTAAAATAAAGTCTTACTGCTGCAGGAGTGTTTGCTCGGGTCTCTTTCCCCCTCCAGGCTGCTGGCGCTGCTCCAGCTACCCCAGGAGCCCCTACTGGTCCTCACACTGCTGGATGAGCTGCTGGAATCTGAACCAGACTCCCAATGCAGTCGGCGCTCTGGACACTTGTGCCTTGCTTTGCTCAAACAAGTGCCTGAGAGTGTGAAACACATCACAGTTATTAAGTGAATAAAAATAATCTACATTCCTTCAAATGAAAAAAAGCATTTAAACTGTGAAGATGATCTCTGAAAACATTTACAGAGCTTCTGAAACAATGTTAGGCTTCAGACATTTTATGGGGAAAAAATAATTTCAATGAGAGAGTATTAGATGGAGGTTTTTCACTGCCGTTTTTGAGAGGGTTGTCCAGGTTAGCTCCCATCTTCACTTGTTCAGGTTTAGGATGGCGGGTTCTGGCGACATTACAAGAAGCCTCTCTCTCACTCTCTCTCACCATGACAAAGTTTTCAAGAAGCCTGTGGGATCAGTAGAAAAAAATGTGAACAAACAACACAGCAGTGTCTTCACCTCTACGTGGAGTTTCATTAAATCACTTGATAAATGGCTTGTCATTCAGTCCAATTGATTGAAACAAATAAAATCCGACATTCAAAAGAGGGTTTATCTGAAACTATATGATTTTGAGAAGCTCTGTTTCAGATTTATTTCAAACATTGTTTTCATGTGAACAGCACAGATTTGTAGGTTAAGTGAATGGGAAGACTCCATCTTGAATATGTGTGGAGAATGCAGAGCTGATATTGCATGGCAGAGAAAGCATTATTAGTTATTGACACTGAGGAAGTTCGTATTTTTGATTATATTCACTCAGACAAATATATTCACTCAGTGTAGCAGCTTCCTCTGTCTTCAATTTCTTCTCAAACGTCGCTTCCTCTAGAAAATCAATTACAAAGAACTCATAGTTCTTTCTTATTTTTGAGCTTCAATACAAAAGTAGAACCATAAAGTGACAGTTTCTTCTATCTGTTAGCCAACAACTTCCTCCTGACAAATGAAGATAAAAAGAAGTAGTTCCAGTGGATTCTTTACACAAATAGTAATGTCAGTACTAGTTAGGCTTCAGCTATCCAGCAACACCTAAAGCAGTACTCCGAACATATGCATGTTGAATCACTTCATGCGTCCTGTGCCAACGCAGATGCTCACCCCAAAGTGATCTCAGCTGGTCGCCTGCGACCCCTGCTTAGGTTCTTTGCTTTGGCATTGAGGGCCGAGACACCTAGTTCTGCATCTTTCTCAGCACTTATCTTCTGATCACTGCATCTCCCTGTTTTCTGAAAGACGTACAGTAGCTAATGATGTGGTGAATGTCTCATAGAGTTTATCTGAAGAGTGTTCTTACCTCTTCATGTAGGCTCTCTCCTTTGTCTGCATTGCTTTTTCTCTTGCTCTGTTCATTTTCCATCGGCTCTGCTGCAGAGTGAGAGTTGTTGCGTGCAGTGATATGCTCAGCTACTCCAGGAAGTGTTTCCACAGGAAACATATCAGCTAGCAAAGAATAGTCTTTATAGGGTTTTCTGAAGTGCTCCTTCTTCTGCACAAGGAGGTACATTTCATCTAAAATGTCGTTGTTGTTGCTATTATTATTGCACACGTCGGGGTCAAGCTGGTACGCGTGGTCCTTCTCTTCAATGCTTGGGTCATTGCAGTATTCTGAGGCTGCAGATACATTAGCAGCACTGACCCCAGAGCTGTTCTTGTAGCGACCATAGAGGAATGATACCTTGGTTTGCTTCTTTGAAGGCTGCGAAGCAGCTGCAGAGCTTTTCTTGGCTGATGACTGCAAGCGAATGCTGCCAATGGCTTCTGTAGGGAGATCCAGATCCTCTGCCTTTGCCTTTATCAGAGGAGTTGCTGGAGTCAGTGTAACTCTTACATCTTCCTTTACCTCGGCTACAAGGTAAAAAAAAAAAAAAAAACCCAAAAACTCTGTAAAAATCATAGGTTTAGCTGTAGCAAATGGATATTTGAAATTATATAGACCATTTTAGCACATCTTAAACACTGTTTTTGCATTTCCAGGTTTATTTGCTCACAGTATATGCCATGAACTGTTGGTAAAATTAAGCACATGCTGACCTAGTTGACGAAAAAGTTGGAAATTCAGTTGTTCCAAACAGTGTTGTTTTTGGCAGCCATTTAAGTTTTAATCTTAGTTTTTTTTTGACAAAAATATTTTACTTTAAGTCACATTTTAGTAATTAAAAAAAAATAGTCTACGATAATCAAAAATGTTTTAGTCTAGTTTTGGTCTAATTTTAGTAAATGTAGATGAATATATATTTGAATAAGTTTATTTAACTCTAAATATTAGACATTGTTTATCTAAATGTATTTCATGTAATAAGGCTTTATTTCACATTGTGAGATTGTTGATGGGCTTTTCATTAATAAAAACAATGATACATATGCATCATAAAGTAAAGAGTATGCAAAATTAAGTGTTATCGTAAATGGATTTTATCTACAAAAGCCAAGAATAAAAAACATTTTGGCAACTGTGGCTTTATTTTTTACAGTGTACTAAACATCTATGTATTGCCAAAATATGAGTGCTGGAGGTAGCTTGTTTTAACAGAACACCAGCAACATGTGGTTCTGCAGCTAAGAACACAAGTCAAGCAGTCATTCATAGCTGTGATAATAACACACACAAGCTAATAGACTGCAGGGACGTTAGCTAATTAAGTTAGCAGCCAATTTTGGTCTGGAGTTTTATGGACGACTTCAGGCTCGATGAGAATTCATCTCGCTAAATCTAAAAAAAGAAAGAGATTTCTTATTCATATCACTCAGTGTGTTCACTTACGTGGGATCTTAGTTATCCTCCAGGAAGACAGGTGAATAAAAGCTCAGAACATGGGTTTAACTCTTGCTTCACTTATTTGACAGTCTCCTAATAACTCAACCAACTTTTCATCCAAGCCATAAGACTTGACCGTCTCCCTTCTCTCTTTCCCGCACTTTCTCGTGAAGACGCTTCTCGTGCTACCCTCCTTCTCCGTACAGTTTAATGACAGATTACAGGCATTTTAAACATGTACCCGTCCACATTTTCATTCACCTCGTTTTCGTTAATGAAAATTTACAAGCATCTCATTTTGTCAAAACAGAGACATATTTAGCTTGTCATCATCTCGTTATCATGACAATAAAAAGGTTTTGTTAACAATATCATTTCGTTATAGTCATCGTTGGCAAAAACACACATGGGTTCCGAACAGGATCTTAGAGAATTAGAATGTTTTTTCTCAAATGTGTTTGCAAACAAATGCAAATGTATACACAAAGATGCTACAGTATTAAAAAAAGCCAATAAATGTACAAATAAAATAAGCTTTCTGATGCCAGAAATGTTCAGAAAATAACTGTCTTAAAGTTCTTCATTTAAAAAAAAAGTGATTCAAGGGAGGCTGATATCAATGAAAGACACTGAGACACAGTTAGACACACAGTTCGATCTGTAGTCCAGGCAACTTCAATTCGTTATCATGTGAATAGTTTCACTATTCCACCCACAAAAAAGGATCAACAGACACAACGACCACATTGAGTTCTCTCTGAAGATTACAAATCACTTTAACTGTCTGAACAAGCTTTGGCTTCTATTCATTGAGAACAAAGCATCTCACCTAACAACGTTGAAGGACCTGTGGTTCTCACGAGGTGCAGAGTTGTGGCTGTTCCGGGAGCCTGGTGTGGAGAAATCCCTCAGAATACTCTGTGCTTGATGGAAGGCCATCAGACATACAGCAGCCAGAGAAGAGCTGCAAAGAGAATACCACACATGATCAGAAGTGTATATGGTCCAGTTCCAGTTTGAATGTGGCCTTACAGACCAGGTCAGGAGCAACGTGACCACCCAGAATGGCTCCTCCCAGCCAGGTCCTGGCACCACCCGGGAGCACAGTGCCAGCATGTGATGAGGTAAGGTCACGTTCAGAGTAAAGTGGAAAGCTGAGCCACGCTCCGTCATCAGAGTCAGATCTCTGATCACCCATGAAGAAGTGAAGTCAGGGGTAAACCTACACATATACAAAGAACATCAAACAAAAGAATCCACACAAATAGAATTAATGTTGAATATTTAATGTGAGGAACATCTAAGAACATCGTAGAACTGTTCACATCCCAACTGAGATCTATTTCTAGACAAGGAGCAATATCAAGCATTCTTAAAGTAACATACTTGTGTCGCTAAACCATTAGAAATGTCCCTCTCGTACCGACAAGATCAACTTATTGTTACAATGGGCATTAGTACTGACTGGTAGTTAAAAAAAAAATCAAGACAATTTTGGGCTTGTTAACATGATCACCAAATCTTCCAAAACAATATCACCAAAATTGTGCTGGTGAAAAACCAAGGCAACAGGGCAGGGCTGAACTATTTAGGTGCACCTTCATCTGCACCTAAAATTTGTCAAGGTGTGTGATTGCTTAAAGGCAGGTCTAATTTAGAAGCCATTTTGGCCTTTGAGTGCATGCTTGCTCTGGCTCACACAAATCACACTAATGCCATTGAAATTCAATAAACAACAAAGTATTCTTTATCACTTTACCACATATCAAATATCAGTCAGCATTTTACCATCATCCACGTCAGGAGGGGCTGATTTATGTAAATATCTTATTTTAAAATGCCAAGCATTTGTTTTTCAAACTGCCCAAAAGTTCTCAAAAGCTGTAAGTGTGATTTCAGTAATGGGATGGTAGATAAAACAGAAAAACCAAGAGAGAGATTCAAATTAAAGAGAAAAAAAAAATACAAAGACTCTGTCACTTTTGAAGTGCAGCACATAAATCATGATTGATCCACAGAAACCAGCGATTAGTTCAATGACATTACTAAGCATCAGTGGATCTTTTTCTGATTAAAATCCGTAATATCGTGTCATGGAAAATGGGCAATACACTGAAGGAAAATCTCTAAGGAAATAACTGCCCAAGTCCAGTCTATAAGAGACAGGGTCTAGATCAGGGGTGGGCACACGTTTTGGCTCGGCAATGGAAAATGAGGTTGATCGAAATAATGAAAAAAAAAAAAAAATTATTAAATCAAATTCCCCAAACCAGTGACAAAAAATATGAACTTTATTATCCCATTCACTCCAAAAATTATGGAGAACGAAAAGAGTCACAATGAATTAAATAAATAGGCCATTCGTTGATTAAATTAATTAATTAAAAGTGGAATCAAATAAATAATTTAAAATATACATGTATTTTTAGATGTGTAATAATAATAATAATTTTCTTAATAAAGTTAATTCTCTTAACTTGATGCATGGTCTTTTTAAAGGCAGTTTCAGGAGTTAATTATACGTCAATCACCCATCAAAGTCAAGTAGGCAGCGCTAAAGCAGATCTATTACTTGACTTTATGAGTGACTGACAGATAAAATAAATTATTGAAATGGCTGCAACACAGAGACCTTGCATTAATTAATTTAATAGTTTAATCATTTTAACAAAGAACATTTGTATTGAATGAATTAATTACACATCTAATAACTAATTAATGAATGGCGCTTTTTTTAATCAACTGTGGCAATTTTTATCCAGTGTCAAAGAATATAATGTAAACGACTTCACATTTTTTTCTAGTTAAGTGTTTGCCAATTACTTCAATACAGCAAGTCACTGACCTGCATGATGAGCTCATTTTTTCATATTTGCTCTTGGGGCATAAAATACTCTCCATGCACTCTTTAAGAAACTCCCCTTTGGAGATAGGCTTGCTGGCTTTTACAAGTTTGAATGCCAATAAATAACTTTGTGCTTGCTTCTTGGATGAAAGTTGCTCGAATAAAGGTGTTTTGCTGAGCCTGCAAGCTAGCTACCAACCTGTTAGTGGCCGCTGTATGTTCTTGTGTTGAAAGGTTGCTGGTGTAATTAACATGCTTGGTGAAATAATGACTCTGATGTTGTATTCTTTTAAAACCGCAATAATTGGACCAGACTTCAGTAAAATAGTATTTAGGAGTCCTGTCTTTCTTAAACATCCGGCACTCACTGTTGATCTTTCTTTTCTTTGAAATTGCTGCAGATGGGTTCTGATCTGACCAGTAACGTTAGAAGAAGAATGATGATTAGAAATGACTCGGGCTCCGCTAAATCAAGTGACTCCGCCTACTGCGCCACCTGGTGTTAAAATACCAGGTAAAAATGAAATGAATGTGATTGTTCACATCAAGCGTCACGGTGGCGCAGTGGGTAGCACGGTCGTCTCACAGCAAGAAGGTCGCTGGTTCTAGGCTCGGCTGGGGCAGGTGGCATTTCTGTGTGGAGTTTGCATGTTCTCCCCGTGATCGCGTGGGTTTTCTCCGGGTGCTCCGGTTTCCCCACAAGTCCAAAGACATGCGGAATAAGTGAATTGAATAAGAACGATTGCCCATAGTGTTAAAGTGTGAATGTGTGTGTGAATGTTTCCCAGCGATGGGTTGCGGCAGGGAAGGGCATCCGCTGCGTAAAACATATGCCAGTGAGTTGGCGGTTCATTCCGCTGTGGCGACCCCGAAAGGGAATAAAGCTGACATGAAGATGGATGGATGGATGTTCACATCAAACCTTTATTCTGTACTAATCTTTGGTGGACAGGATTAAATTACTGATGCCCTCCCAGACTTACGAGATGGTGATTTCAGAAGATGAGTTCAAGTCAACTCGAACCGGTCCGCAGTGCTGCACCTCGAAGCCGTAACCCTGACATTTATATTCATTGATGGTCATAGACTCTACATTCACAGGCAACTCCCCAGCATTTTCCACTTTAAAGCTTTTCTGGATGGCAAACATGGGCTTACTAGATTGCAAACCTGTAAGAAACAAGGCATGATAAAGTCAGAAATACACTGTTATTGAACAGAACTGATAAGTAAAAAAAAACTTTTAATTATTTCTATACTATATAAACTAAAGGGTTACAGAAGGTTGAGATTGGGTGTTTCTCATAATCTTAAGCAGTAATATCAGTGGTTGTTAACAAATCTTAAACGGAATAAATATGAGCCATGTATCCAGCAGCATCAAATTTTGCTAAAAAATATCAATTCAGAGTTAATTTTGTTACATGTTTCGTCATATTATGATACAAATGAGACCTTTTTCTGAAACAAACCCCTCAAACATGTTTACTTATCATTACTTATAAAATACATGCCAAACTCCTGAACAAATAATAATAAAAGGTTGAATATTTATATTAACATTTTAAATATGTAATGGATATAATAAGTAAATAAGTAAATGTTAAAAAAGTAACATATTTATTACAAGAAAACATCTTTTTTAGTAGTAGACCTTCTTGTTGGTCTGTACAGATTACATTAAGACTACAGCAGATCATTTGGTTATGAATGGAGACAGCAAACAGCAGTCAAAATTCAACTAATTCCTTCTTAATGTTATCAGCTTATAAAAAACAGCAAATGACTTCCCAGAAGAATTGAGATTTAGTGCAAATGTTTCCAGTTCATTGCAGAAGCGCCTATCACATATGCTATATATGTGTGGAGCCACCAGATAGTTTTTATATCAATAAAGATAAATATTTAGCAGAAACTTTCGATTCTGACTATCAATGCCAGTTGACACAGAAAATTTCTGCTGTTGACTACAAATGTTAACATGGGTTAATAATCATATCCCTATATCATATAATCATCTAATTTAGGGAACCCTGCCCTAGATCATTTATAAAGTTGAAGAATTCAACACTCTAATTTCAGAGCACAGTAATGAAGATGTGATGCAACTGGGTAGCATATATAGCACCAATCACTTGCCAATACTCACTTCACTCCTGTACTCTTGTCCCTGCCCTGATTGCCATGGATAAACAGTTTATTTATTATTATTTTTGGTAAAAATGGAACTCATGCTGCAAAATATTACACTGTGTCCAATTGAATGCACTAACATGACAACACAAACCTCCCTCCTGTGCAGGATAACCCACTGTTTCTTCAGTCATCATCAGAGGATTGTGCACTTACCATCTCTGCACTCCATGAGGCTTGACAGAGGAACATTGAAGCGCAATGAGGCTGCAGGTCCTGGAAGCTTCCCCCCTACCCTGAGCAGCTCCTTTGCTCCAATGCCTTTCACCAGAACCATGTCAAACACAGTCAGGTTGTTCCTATAAGAGAAGACCCTCACAGTTACAACCACTACAAACAGGGCTGTTTCTAGCTTTGTGTGGGTGCTAAGCAAGATTTATAATTCCCAAAAAAACACTTCTCATAAACATCAACTATAAAGCAATAAATTAACATAAATTAAGCAATTTAAATGTATAAATAAATATTAATTCAAAGTAATAAACTATCATCTATATATCAATAAAAACAACACACACTCACTGGTCTTTACAATCTCTTATTATGGAAAAGAAATCGATTATTTTAAGATTGAAATCATACAAAGACAACCCAGTCCCTTTTGAAGTACATCACATAAATCATGATTGATCCACAATAACCAGTGATTAATTTGATTACTTTACGCAGCATGAGTGAATATTTTTTAGATTACAATCCTACCTGTTTCATGAAAAAAAAAAAAAAGAAATACATATACATGTATATAGGAATGCACCAACACAGATACCAGTATCGGGTATCGGCCTTGATACTATATTTTCTAAAGTACTCGTATCCCCGATACCACTGTAGCAATTAAGCTTTTAAACATTCAATAAAGTACAATTAATTACCTCGGCGCTGCGATGACCAACTTTGGGGAATCGGCGAGGAGTCAGCTCCTGAGAGTCGAATCACATGAAATCGGTTCACGCTGCAGCCTCAGTTTACCAGTTAACGGTCAACCAGAAAACCATATAGCAATTAATACTGACCTTTACTGAAACATGACCCTTAGCTCAAAATCGTATCTCAGGGAACGATAAAAACACATATAAGTCGCGGACAAGGTAAATGCGTTTAAGATGTTTATTAAACTATTCTACCACACACAAATAGTAATGATTCCTAACTAAAATAACACACACACACACACACACATGCACACACACACACACACCCGCGCACACGCACGCACACGCACACACACACACACACTCGTTCATCCAAAGAGGGAAAGAAGGAAAGATAGCGCCTGTATTTTAAGTCTCAAATCAAACAACTTAGGCTGAAAACCCCCAATTGTGACTCTCATTAACTTTCGTCTTAAAACGGTTTCGGGAGTTCAGTTTTGAATCGGTTGCCCCAGCAAGTGAGTGATAAACGCTCTTTCTACCGTATTCGAAGTCCTTTGAATCGGTGAGGGTTCAGGAGTTGTCCGTGTAGACTGGCTGATCCTGAGGTTGGCATCCAAGAGTTTAAGATGGGAAGATTCAATCAAGCTCTGAAGAGTCTCTAAGAGTTCAAGAAAGATTCATGGAGTTTCCGGGTTCTTAAAGTCAGACGTCACGGCTCAGCGTTGGGGTCCGTGAGGGTCTCTGTCTCCAAACAGCGCCAATGAAAGATTAAAAAGGGATAAGATAGGAGAGACGGAGAAAGAGAGAGAAAGACTGTAGATAGACAGAAGAGAGTTCAGAAGCGAAGAGAGAAGTGTAAAAAAAAAAAGTAAAAAAAAGTAAAGCACAAAACAGAAGTGCTGGTTTTGGTTCCTGGAGCCGCGGGGCGGGCTCTTCCTCGTAGCTTAACCAATGAGAGCACTCCTGAAATCGGATCCGTGGGGACATCCCAGTCAAACACGCAGGGGCTGGAATTAACTCGTGAAAAATTAAATCTTATACTGGGTCATATCTAGACAAGAGAATATCGTGTGACTTCCTACCACACGTCTATCACCGAAACAACATTTAGAACAGAAGGATATCAAACACTGCTGATTAAATACTGAAGACGCCATTCATTCATCCATACATTCGTTTTAAACTAACTGGTTAAATACGATACAAGTTCTCAGGGTACACAATACAGATTAAGAAATGCTATGACTATTAATCTGGGATATGGGTGTGTACACGTAAAAAAATCTGTCCCTTTTCCTCTGTACGTTAAGAAGAGCAGTTTGTGTTACGGTGTCCCAGAGTAAACTCTCCTTGCATTCCTTCCCTCTCGCTGATAAGCTCAGGGTGACAGGAGGGTGAGTCCATCAGTCTTTGATCTGACAGGGTTATTCCGGGGTTTGTATTTTCACACAGTTCTGGAAATTATCAGGGTGAAAATTCTCCTGCGGGGGCTTTGAATACGTGGTTATCTCCTGACCCCCTCTAGTGAGAGGACCCTTTTGGTTGACGTGTTTAGACTGAGACCTGAGGGATGGTCAGCATTTGTGTTCGGTGAAGGACGTTCCGGGAGTGTGCGCAGAAATCAAAGCATTCCAGGTCCCCCAGGAAAGTGTCCATGTTAAGTGAAGAAGATGAAACATTCCTTACACCACTGTCTGAGAAATGTCTATTTGAGAAGCATTTAAGGGGTTAATCACAGGTATTGATTGCCCACCCCCAAACCGCAGCTGCAGTTCTGAGCGGGGAGAAGACGAGGCGAAACATGTCAGTCGTGTGGAACTATTTCAAAGTGAATGAGGACGACAAAACAAAAGGCCCAGATTTTTGCCCAGATGAGGCTCAAACGTAGGGAATTTAACACAAGTAATATAATCAAGCACCTAAAATCCCAACTCGACAATAAGTACAAAGAGTTTACTCATGCTTCTAAACCAACAAAACCCACACTGCAGCAAACTCTTGCAAGACAAGAGAAAATATCCAGAGACAATCCACGTGCTGTGAAAATAACAGGCAATAATTGAGTACATTGCATTGAGTAACCAGCCACTCTCGAAGGTAGAAAATGTGAGGGCTTCTGCGTCTTCCTCGTTCTGGAGCCCAGATATGATGTCCCAAGCCACCGCTACATGACTGAGCTGCCTAAACTGCAAGAGTCAGTGAAAAAAAATATAATTATCCACGTTTAGTTTCACCACGGCTATTTGGACAAGCAGTGTTAGCCCCGTATCACTAATTAGCCTAACCTCCGAGAGTTTCACACCACAACAAGCCCTAATACATGCGAAACAATTCTGTGGCTTTCACACCAGCCAGGCTTCAATGACGAAAATTAAGATTTAAGCCTTTATTTTCTTATTATAATAATTTATTCTGTAATATGTTAAATACAACATGCTTTTCATTGTAAATAAATGGTCTTAATTCCAAACTAGTCACTTGTTTTTGTTTTTACATTATATGACTAAAGCTGTTACCTGTAAACGTAAATCTTGTTATTATAAGGTATCGGTATCGGCGAGTACTGAAATGTAAGTACTCGTACTCGTTTTCCAAAAAAGTGGTATCACTGCATCCCTAATATACATTCATTAGAGTTGGGTTGATCAACAATCAGCAATGGTGAGTCGGCACCACAACCACCACTAGTATAAACCGCGTTTACATGGAGCTTAGCTTGGGTGGTGTCACGTGATATCATTTGTATCTTAGGTCAAGCAAGGCTGCTTTGGGCACCATACTCTCGGTGGCGTAATTGACTTTTGCCTTGAATCTTCTCTACTCCTCAGATCACTTCAAATGTGTCTCGGGGCTGTCCTCTTTCATTCGGTCTAGTGTCAAAGTATTATCAGATATGTGAATGTATTACTTTTTTACCGAGCAAAGTAATCAACGCCATTATAATGACACAGTTCAATCTGTCAGTTTATGCCAGAGTCCCGCAGACAAAGTGATTGACAAATGGTAATTTCTGTGCAACTCATACTTATTTATGCTATGATTTTGTTATTGGCAAAACAAAGACCATGAGGGCAGGCTTCAAATAATTAATTCGTGATGAAATAATTATACAATACAACAATCGTCAATCCTCCAGGGCCATCCTATCTACATGCTACCCTTGGCAAAATTATTAGAAATTATAATAAAATATACAAAATTATACAAAATTATTAGTGGTTAATTTCCATTGCTATGTCGCCGACACCCAGCTCTATATCTAGAAAAACCCAAAGACCCTTCAAAGCTAAATAAAATCTCAAAATGTGTTGATTTACAAATGAAAATGTCCTTATGCTAAAACAGACATAATACTTATTTGCTCTAAAAAGCAATTATAGAATCTCTCAGTTTTAAATATGGAGCTGGGGGTACACAATGTTCATTTTCCCCTACAGTTTCCCTCTACAGTTCCTAAACATTTTCCCTACAGTTTCATACATTTACATTTATGTATTTGGCAGATGCTTTTGTCCAAAATGACTTACTTTAGTTAAGAGACAAAATGCAATCTGTTAAACTGTCAAAAGTATATCACAGCTTTTCATAATAGAAATTGTATCAACTGATTAATAAACCATAGAAGGGAGGAGATCAAGGAAGACGATAAAGACAGAGGAGGAAAAAAAAAGTTTTTTATAGTAGGTGTTCCCTGAAGAGAAGAGTTTTCAGTTGTTTTTTGAAAGCTGTTAGTGTTGCTACTTTCCTGACTGGATCAGGAAGTTTGTTCCACCAGCCAGAGACAGTGAACGATAATGTTCTGCTGAGAGATCTTCTGCCTTTGTCGGACGAAACCATGAGTCCCTGTTCCTTCTCTGAGCGCAGGCTTCTGGAGGGCATGTAGGAGTGTATGAGCTCGTGGAGGTAAACAAGGGCTGATTTGGAGATAGTTTTGTACGCCAGCATCAGCTATTTGAATTTAACCCAAACTGCAATGGGCAGCCAATGAAGAGTGATGAAGAGGGGAATAAAATGAGCTCACTTCAGTTCCTTTGATAAGACGAGCTGAGGAGCTCTGCATCATCTGCAGAGGTTTGAGCGTGTTTGCTGGAAGTCCTGCTAGGAGAGCATTGCCGTAGTCTAGACAAGAGAGGACCAGAGCCTGAACCAGGAGTCGAGTTGTTTGCTCAGTTAAGAAGGGCCTGATCTTTCGGATGTTGTGCAGTGCAAATCTACACGCTCGAGTTGTCTTTGAAGGACAGCTGTTCATCCAAAATCACTCCAAGATTCCTGACTGAAGGAGAAAAGGTGATTGCAAAAGATTCCAGCTGGATGGTGTGGTCATGATGCACAGAAGGATGGGCCGGGTTTACCAGAAGTTCTGTCTTGGCCATGCTGAGCTGTAGGTGATAGTTCTTCATCCAAGTAGAGATGTCGTTCAGGCAGTCAGTTATGTGGGTAGTTACTGACAGGTCATCGGGGGGAACGACAGATAGAGTTGAGTGTCATCAGCGTAGCAGTGGTAGGAGAAACCGTGTCTGAGGATGATGGGGCCCAGGGAGGTGGTGTAGATGGAGAAGAGAAGGGGGATAAGGGCTGAACCCTGGGGAACCCAGGTGAGTAGTTTATGAGTGTTGTTATGAGAGAAGGATCTGATGGTTGACTGTAAAATGCAGCAGAGAGGTCTAGTAGGATGAGGACAGATGATCTGTAGTTAGCCCTGGTCCCTCGCAGTGCTGCCATTACAGACAACAAAGTCGCCTCAGTTGAGTGTCCATTCAAAAGTTTTGAAATTGGACAGAAAACCGAATATTTTAGGTTTTATGTAAAAAATATAGACTTCATACTTCGACGAACTCCTCCTAGGCGAAATGTTAAATCCAGCAAAAATTGATGTGGTTACTGTAACGCATGAGGAAAGAAAGTTATCAAAAGCTAAAAAGTACGTCAAATGGTCTTTAAAAATGAACATACTTTGGACTGTATCTCCGTTCAAGTCAATCCAATTTCAACACAAACAGCCTGGCTTGATTAGCCTTGTCAGGCTGAACGAAAGTATATGCATCACTGAGTCTGCGCTGTAAAAATTGGCTCTAC
Organism: Danionella dracula; assembly: GCA_900490495.1. Lineage (NCBI taxonomy): Eukaryota > Metazoa > Chordata > Actinopteri > Cypriniformes > Danionidae > Danionella > Danionella dracula. Next base: position 11,849,425 of record UELW01000667.1, on the reverse strand, counting down.
AGAATCCCCTTAAATGTGACAAAATCTTTATTTTAGCTTTTGGCTCATTGAACATGTTAGAATGCCCACCAAAATTTGCAATAAGTATGATAATCTCACTTAAAATTGTACCTTGGATGACAGCTCTGCAGTGCCCCTTGAATGCAAAAAAAGCTTAACTCATTTTAACAAACTCCTCCTGGGAAAATTTTCAGATTGAGCTGAATTTTGGTCTGGTGACTCTTGGGGCATTAGAGAGCAAAAGGTATTAAAAACTTAGAAGTTCGTCACATGGTCTTGCTGTGGCGCCATAATAAACTTATAGGGCTAAATAGATTTCTTTCTGTAGCTCTCACATACTTCATCAAAAATAGCATGAAAAAAATTATGGAATTATGAGCCTACCACCCAGACCAAATCTCTACTCCTGCTCTGCTGCTGTTCGGACGTACTCTGCTTATGCTCCTGTCAGCTTTTTTATTTTACAATTTTTTCAGTTTTTAAATGTCTACACGGTTTTGACAACGCTATTTCTAGTGCTCTGACATCAAAACCGGAAAGCTCTGAAAACAAAACCTGAACAGTTTAGATAAACAGAAACAGGATTTTATCAGTAGCTCGCATTCCGTGGGAAGACAAACAGACTGATTCAGCTGGAGACACAGACGAGTGAAAATGTCTTTAAACCACTACTGTGAAAAATGTTATTAACACAGCATATCGCTTCTTTAATCACTTTTTCAACAAACTGATTTTTGGAAACACGGCTACAAGCACTTCCTTCTCAAAGGACAGTGGATTCTAAAGAGCCGGACCTGGACAAGAACCATCAACAAGCTGGTGAGCTCATTACAATTTCTCAGCATGTTATTCTGAAGTGCAGCTGCGAAAATGATTTGAAACTTTAATGACTGTGGATAACGATCGATCTCAGCCTGCCAGTCAACAATCAGAGCACACGCACATTTCAGAAAGCAGGGGGTCAAGAAATACGAAAAGTCCAACTAATGTCTCAGTGGAGCCGAAGACTCTGATTATTGGGTTACAGGCCCATCTCAAATCTCCCTTTTATTAGTAAAATTGTGGAAAAACAACTGATTGAATTCCTGACCCAAAAGTAACAAATGGACTGTTATCAGTCGGGTTTTCAGTCTGTTCTGTTATCAGTCAGAGCTCATCACAGCACAGAGACAGCACTGCTGAAGAAAGTCAATGACATCCAGTTAAACACTGATTCAGGAAAAGTGACTGTCCTGGGTCTACTCGATCTGAGTGCTGCCTTCAACACAGTTGACCAAAAAATACTTCGCGATAGATTAGAAAACTATGTTAATCTTTCAGGAACTGTGATAAAATGGTTCGTATCATACTTAGAAGGAAGAGGTTTCTATGTAAATATACGTGATTACATGTCGAAGTGGACTGCAGTGTCTTGTGGAGTTCCTAAAGGCTCAGTCCTTGCTCCTTTACTACAGATTGATTGATTGATTGATTGATTGCCTTTATTTGTCACTACAGTGTTACTTGCAGCAAAATAGGACCTCTCTGATGTAGACAACACATTACAGGGGGGAAAACAAGTCAGTGAGGTAGCAAATGAAATAGGAAATACACAACAGGAGAGGCGGCTTAAAAACATGCCCTTCTCAGTCAGAGCAGTGTGAGATTAGGGGAGAAAAGCCATAGCAACAAGCACATTCAACACATATTCACATAGACATAACATCGCATCGTAGGAGATAGATTCAGTCACAAGCAGGAGATGTCTGGCCTTGCAGCTATCAACAGCACATCAACGAACCCCGTCCGCTCAGACTGGGGAGAAAGCACAGAAGGCAGTAGTGTCCTTGGGGAGTTCAGAGCTTCTCGTTATCTCGTGCTCTGGGAGAAGTTGTTTTGACTCCTGCAGCAGCCCAGCCAAGGCTGTCCTGGAGGAATGGGGAGCCGAAAGAAGATTGAATTTGAACTTTGGGTCGAGATCTATCAATTTCAGAGACCTCTAATGTCCATAATGTCCATCACTGGCCTCCATTTTGGTCAAAATCTGATGCACGGCCGCCAGCGTCCTCCGGTTGTCGTCCACTTTGAGGTATATACACATTGTCTGATTGCTGAAGGCTCTGCCAACCGCCGTTTCAAACCAGCCGGTCAGCTTGGTGGGGTTTTGAGCTTCACTGACTGCTTTTAACAATCGCTGATACGCCAGGGCTCCACATAATCCCATCAGCAGAAACCCCGTAATCAGAGCTCCAAATAAGTAAATATCCTCAATGTCTTCCAGGGAGAGAGCGGCCAGGCACACGACGCGCCACTTCTCACATCCGTCCATCGTGTAGCCAGCTGCAAACGTTCCCTCAGGACAGGTGGGTTCCCCCGATACAGAGCTTCTCGTCGAGAAGATTGTGTCAATTGCATTCAAAGACCAGCTGATCAGATCCATAGTTACTTGATAGAGTTTAGAGAGCAGGACGAGGAGAGTCTCAGACACTAGACGCTAGACAGAGGGAGCCAAGCAGGAGAGATACGGGGAAGGAGAGAAAGACAGATGCGACCGCCTTCGTCGAGAGCAAAGTGGAACCTGTACATGCTTCGGCTGGGCCCAATTATGAAAAGGAACCAGATATCATACCATAGTTATTCTGATGATACATAAATTTATCTAGCTATCTCCCTGAATGACTACAACCCCATAAACTCTCTCTGCCAATGTCTTGATGAGAAAATTGGATGCAAAACAACTTTCTTCAATTAAACAAGGACAAAACTGAAGTCATTGCATTCGGAAGCAACAGCGCGGTTTTTAAGGTTAATCCGTACTCAATGCCAAGAGCCGAATAACTACAAATCAGGTCAGGAATCTTGAGGTGATTCTGGAGTCTGATCTTAGATTCAATAGCCACGTCAAAGCAATGACTAAATCAGCTTATTACCATCTTTTTACCAAACATTGCAAGAATCAGATGTTTTCATCTCCAGCAGGGTAGACTACAGTAACGATCTTCTCACCAGTCTTCCCCAAAAGACAATTAAACAGCTACAGCTCGTTTAGAATGCAGCGGCTCGAATTCTAACCAAAACTAGAAAGTCAGAACATATTTCTCCAGTTATAAAGTCTCTACACTGGCTGCCGGTCTCCTTCTGAATAGATTTTAATGTTCTGCTGCTCATCCAAACATAACTTAAATACCCAACAGACATTATTAGTGAATACACACCAAACAGGGAGCTGAGATCCCTCAGATCAAACAAATTAGATCTACCCCCGGTAAATTCCAAACAGGGTAAATACTCTTTAAGTTACCATGCGGCACACAGATGGAACCAGCTTCCAGAAGAGATCAAGGGTGTCAACACTTTAGTCATGTTTAAATCCAGGCTAAAGACTCACCTGTTTAGTTGCGCTTTTGTCGACTGAGCACCAACGTCGGAACAACTATTTTACCTCTGCACTTCACTATCTTAGCCTATTTTAATCAATGTTTTTAAATTTTCAGTTTTTAATCACTATGCTTTTATATGACTTTTTTATGCTTGATTTTATTAAATGAAATGTGCTATACAAAAAAACTTACCTTGCCTAGGCTTAAGTGATGGTACACTTATAGTGCCATCTACTTCCTGTATATAATTGTGGCTGTATCTTCCACATACTTCATCCAATGTACATGAAAAAACTATAGCACGATAATCTTGTAATTCTGAACAGATTGATTTGCTATTGTTATCCTAATCATATAACACCAACTCTTATTTTTATATGAGCTGTTTGTCTAACAATATAGAGCATCTTTACGTCTTTGTACTGTTCAGTACTTAGTGAAGCGCCTTTTCACCTTGTTTTGAGCTCTTAACAACAACAAGTGAAAAAAACTTGAAAGGCCAGGAAGTGGTGTCTTTGCTCCAGCAGACACATTGTGCGAGAGCCCTTCAATCGCTGCTTGCAGCTTTAATTTTGTCTTGGCTGTTTCTTTGGCCAAGAGTAACATCATTATACACAGAATGTGTCAGGATCTTCATTCAAGACTTAGAACAGCTGAATTTCACAGAAGTAGCAGTAGCAAACCATAAGCAATTAAAGGTCACTTATTTTGGTATTTTAAAATTATTTCTAAATCTTATGGGTTTCTTGAGTGTTAACATTTGGCGTGTGCCAGCTTCAATGCCATGTTCCTCAGGGGGTTGTCAGCAGTGAACCACGTCACATTATTTTACCAGAGTCTTCTTTACATTGTAGCTAGTAAGCCCCATTATGGTCTATTATTATCAGGAACACTTAAAATATTAATATTATAATATGTTGCTTAAAGCAGCTTTGCCAAAATTATTCATACAAAACCAAAGGCCAGTTCTTTTCTTGGATAAGGGTCCAAGCTGCCCGTGGAGTGCTTGAAAAAAAAATTAAATCTGTTCTGAAGTGGTTACAGATTAATTCATAAACTGTATTAACAATCAGATATTTGACAGGTACATGGATCAACCAGGGAAGGCCAAATAACATGAATTAAATGCTCAAAACCAGCAGATAACTGTCAATCATTAGTAGTGGGCAGGACCAGAAGGCACTGTTATACACCGATTGGTTCGAAAACCGCTACTTTATTTTAGTATTTTTAACTAAGTAACTTGAATTTAAAGCATTCAAACATGAGTGTTCTCACTGTTCATACACACTTTCATGTCTTAACAAGTGAAGTTCAAGAAAGTTTTGGGGTATTTTGTGCAGTTAAAATATGTAGTTACAATTTTAAAAAGTTGATGCATTGACTGAAAATGCATTTGCAAGTGACAAAAAGACAAACCCTGACCGACAAAAAAAATTCTGCTTTCAGAGCACCTCTAGTTAAGCACTGTGGTGCAGAGGAGTACCTGATGAGGAGCAGGGAAGTGACAGACTTGTGTTCCTTCGGAAGGTATGCCACAGAAATTATCCTCGACTCCCAAGGCTGTAGAAGATACCGCAGTACAACTCCCAGCTCACTTTCCTTATCCTTCAACCAGAGCACATTATGACTAGTAAGCTAGTACAGTACACCTAATAACAGTCCAGAATAAACTCACCTCACTGTTAGCAGCCAACAGCAGAAACTCCTGTGTTGTCATGTTCACAGACAGCGGGCTAATATTAAACCTAGAGCAGCCAAACGGTATGAAAGAAAATGATAACCCACACCTACTCACTAGTGTAGAAACATGCAGAGGGTGACCAAAAAAAAAAGCCTGTGATACAGCTGTAATCTCTTTTCCACTTCTCTTCCTGTCTGGTTCTTCTGTCCTTTGATTCAAATTACATGCTCTTACCCCCACCCTCCATGTTTTATCACTCAGGAACCTATTGAACCATTGTCCTATCCTGACCACACACAAAGTTTTAGCATAGCTTGGAATTTATTTTTATTATCAAAACATTCTGTTCCAGATGGTTTTTGAACAAGGGTCAGTACAAAGAAGAATTTGCAGTGACGTACAGATGTTAAGATTTCACTTGTGATCTAAATGTAAAGTGTTACTCCAAGAGCAGGCATGACTAACTAATATTAAAAGAAGCTATCCTGAAATAAGCTATCCTGAAACAAGGCTAAACTGCTGACTGACGCACAAATTAAGTTTGTACCATTTCGTCAGCATGTCGAGGGCTTCCAGTGGGACTGGGTATGAGGAGAGGGGTCGAATCTCAACAGAAATCACAGAACCAGTTGGGTTTTTCAGAGTGAAATTCTCAATCTTGAACACAAGCAAAACAATTATGTCAGAGTAAACAGAATAAATAAAGGTAAGGCATTCATGTATTCAGACTGGTTTGGCTAAAATTCTACTGAAGATACTTGGTGATGATGCTTACCTTACTGTCATTGACAGGTATGGGGCCAAAGTCCAAGGGCACTGTGTGCTCCACATGAAGCCTGGGCCACCTGAAGAAGCAGAAACAGTTCAATGTACCTAGAAGAAATGAGAGTCCTGTGGAGCAGAGTACATTCAGCCTGCTGACCTGCAGGAGGGCTCTTTACCACAGAGCCAGTGGCTGCAAAGTGCTGAGGCAAGCTCACTGTCCAGCTTCCACAGAGACGAAGAGGATTGTGGGAGAAGAGACTGCTGCCAATCCATATGCCCTGGACACAAGTAAAAATCAGAGGTTTTTATTGAGAGTACTTCATTACCTATTAGCTTGAAACCAAGACGACAAAAACGCAGCATATTAAGCGACACTAATAAACAAGGAACAGCACCAGACTGGGACAGCTGTTCACAAGCAGGGTTTGCTACAGATCCCTCTGTAGTAAATAAAGTAAAAGTAATTGGCTACATATTTCTCTCAGTTCAACCTGGTTATACATTTGAAATTTACAAGAACAATATGAATTACATTCTGCACTGTTTTACACTAGAATGGTACTTTCATCAGCAAAATCTTGTCACGGTTTTCACTTAATGATCAATACCTGAGCACAAACGCACCGTATACAATTTAAATATGTATGTATTCAGATTGCTTTGGATCAAACTCAACAGAAGGTATTTCGTAAAGCTTACCTTACCATCATTGACTAGATTTGTGTAGTGCTCTGTGTTATATTGAACCGTTCCGTAAGTGGACAACAGTTTTTCAGGTTTACAAATGCCACATGCGAGGCAATAGTTTGTTGAGCACCATTAAAAATAGCAAAGATCCAATCAATGAACTTGAACAAACATCTACTTGTATAGAGGAGCCAAGTTTCCCTGGAAAGCCTGCGTCTCATCTCTCTAAGGACCAAACGGACTGCAGGGGAGTCTTGTCTTTATGATGTTTGCATCTTGTTTGTTTTTTCTTCTTCTTGAATTTCAGTTTTGTTTTTTTTCACATTTCTAGAAATAATTTTCAAACAGGTTAGGTCATTTCGTGTTTTTGTATACAAGTTAAATCACTAAATGCACTCTAGTTTTTCACCATTTCATATTGAAAGTAGTTATAGTGCAAAAACTATCAGTAAGTTCTGGTATAATAGATGTGGTTTCTTTGTTCATCTCCACGAGTCGCAACAGTGGTTTCCCCTTCTGTAAGTCACTTTGGACAAAAGCGCCTGCCAAATGCATAAATGTAAATGAAGGCAATGACAACCTGAAGTAACCCTTAAATGTGTTTACGTCAAAAATCAGATAAACTGCATATTCCCATGTTGAGGTAGACAAATAAAATCCTGAAACCATTAAGTATCAAAATCTTTCCAGACAGAGCGTGAAAATAAATCAGAATTCTCTCACGAGAATACAAGGGAATACATTTCTTTGCTATTTTTCTGTAGAGACTTCCCACCCCTCTGTTTGGTCAAGCATTCACAACTTCAGGATCGTACAGCAGCTGTATGAGAATGAACTGTTCTCCATTTTGCACTTTGTTTTGTGCATTTTGATGAACGCTTTCAAAATACTAAAGTGTGCAAGGTTTGAGCACTAATTACTAATGTCCATTACTACAAAACTTAAATTGTATCTGCACCCCACAAATAGGCCAAAGTAAAAAAAAAAGACCACCCTTTAGACTTTTACATCATATCGCACATGAAACCTGTTCATTATCTTTGTCCTTATGGATGTGTATAAAGAAACGGCCCTTACTTAAAAATGGTGCATAAGCTTTTTCTTCTTCTTGAGGGTCGTTTATGATTATTTTCAGTCCCATGGTGGAATTTTCTTTCAAAAAGTTGGCAAGTAATGCAAAGACACAAACTTTTATCACGAAATATGATTTGAGGAATAGGACCTGGCACAACAGTAAAACTAAGATAGTGATTAATGAGCTTTCTGAAAGGCAAGAATATTTTTTATTTTTCAAAAGCCTAAAATGTAGTTTCTAACCTTCTCTGGAGATCCGAAGTGGACAGAGTCGTTCACACCCCTCTTTAGACTCAAACAGAATATCTCCCTGCCAGAAAAAAAAACATGTTCAGACAAAAATGAACACAAACACAAGAGCTAAAGCAGAGGTGAGTAAGGAGGGCCACTGTCCTTGGCTTGTTTGAAGCTACTCTGATTCTTTAAACAGGGTTACAACAAAAAGCTAAAATGAATTTATGAAGGGTGAATTAAAATAATTTTTTGCCAGTGTGGTAGATTTGTACCTTTGAGTCAGAGTAATGTGTTTGCAGGTGAAACTCCAGCGTGAGACCGATGCTGGTTGACAGGATGACTGTAGTTCTAAGGTTCATGGGTAAATATCTGCTGAGCAGTTGAAGAGAGAGGAGTCTCCAGCTCCCCCAACTTACTTCCAGAGGCTTAGAGAAATGTAAAGCCTGCAAGATCCGAAAAAGTACATCTTATGGCTCTTTTCCATTGTACAGCACAGTTCAGTTCTCTTCAGTACAGCTCCTGTTGGTTTTCCATGCTAGCAGCACATGTTTGTGTGTGGGTGTGTTCACGTGCATGAGTAGAAGACGCGCGCCCCGTGACATAATTTTTAACGTGACACGAATAAGTGCTTAAAAAGACCGTCATGAGATCATAAATAATTTTAACAGTTTAATATCTGAGTTTTCCAAACAGCAAAATTGGGATTAACACATTATATGAATAACTCCAAAAACCCTTTTTGCCTTCAGTGAGTAACAGGCTTTAAACAGCCTTCAAACATTAAATCACTCATTTAAAACTGTCATTTGGCTGGTATCTTCTCGATTACTGTAGTTTTTTGAGTTAATGAGTGGTTATATTGCATTAGGTTATAATGAAATGATTAATAAGACATGTTCAGATGTCAACAACAAAAACAAACGATTGGAGATTGTTTTATTAATAAATAAAATGAGAGAATACACAAAATATTACATACAGAAGGGTTACATGTGTTTAAGTATTACAGGATAAATCAGTCTATAAATCCTTTTATGAAGCATTTTAATAGATAATCGATTGTTTGGTTGTATTTTCCAGTGTTTAATTTGTGCATAACAGATTTAGTGGTAATATTAATTGTCTAATAGATCATAAATTATATTATAAAGATACATTATAAAGATTTCTTAGAAAAACGTGCACTTTCATGATTCATGAAGTTACCTGTGAGCTCAGTTTTCGTTCAGATGGAGGTTTGGGGTGGTGTTCCAGCGATCATGTTTCGAGAGTATGTGAGTAAATGTTTTAATCCCTACTTAACAAACAAATAAATGCAGCAACGACTCCAGAAAATAAAAACAAACTTTTGTGATTCATAGATCATCACACTCTCATGATCAGTTTCAAATAACATGAGACATTATTAAATTTCTCATTCCCTTCAGAGGGCTCCAGGTGTTCACAGGTCGCTTGTCACAGCTATACGAACCCCTAGCGGTTGGTGGAGGGGTCCGCCGACACACGTTTCATGACACAGGAGTGCAGATTCTCTCTGCCCAATAAGTGATCTCAGACATCATGCTTGCTCTGGCCAATCAGCGAGAATTGGCTATGTTACGGTTATGGAACCAGCTCAAAGAAGATACTGAAAATGGTGTCGGTTCAGGAACCAGGACACAATGGAAAAGCGCAAAATAGTGGAAAAGGCACAATGGAAAAATGGCATTAGTAAGAGTTTCATCTCTTCTTTCTGACTTACTTTTAATTACCATTTGGTGTTTAAAAAAAGTTAAGTAAAACATTAGACCAGAGACATTCTGGCTCATACATTTCCAGAGTCAAGGATCTATGCCAGGGATCACCAAATTTGGTTTATAGAGGTCCAGAGACTAGCACGAACACTACTCTAGCTTAAAGAGCCCATATTATGCCATTTATATAGCACTTAGATTAAATATTTGAGCCTTCTATACTAGCACTGCACTGTTGATGACTTTCAAAATGCAAAACTCTTTGTAAAAAGCAGCTTTGAATTCCCTTGTATTTTGGTCTGGCAAAATGTGCTGTTTACAACAGTTCCTTCCACATACATGCTTTCGGAAGCTGCTACTGACCGGCACTTTCCTGTTAGTCCGAATTGAGACAAAAACAACAAGTGGCACAAAATCCTTGCACAATAGTGTGTAGTAATATTCTGTAGTGTACGTTAAATTATGTAGCGATTTGAGGGAACATCAAATGCAAAGACTAACGGTAAAAAAACACAACATGGGATAGCTGGAAAAGTGCCTGGTGTAAGAGCCAGTCTTTATGGAACTGTTCCTTGTTGAAAAACCAGGTGAATGTAAAGTGCTACACACAAATAAAAGTGATCTTTTAAAGTTTTCGCTGATGAGCAGACACAAAAATCGAGCCATTTCTGACAAATAAACTGGTTCAAACAAAAGGTTAGGCTCCGGACATTCAAAAATGCACTTCACTGACATTGTTTTTTAGCTCACATAAAAAGAATAAAAGATTACTCAAAAATACCTGAACTAATCTGAATACTACTTGAGGCATGTAAGGAATATCACGTTTTCGCAGGGCACCTTTAAGAAAAACCAAGACATAAATTAGTGGAGCAGGTGTGCTTCATCATGGTTGAACCAAAAATGATCAGGGCTTCGGACCTCCTGGAGCAGCTTTGGTAAATTCTGATCTATACTAAGCTTTGCTACAAGTGCCATCACTAGGAATGGAGAAGGACTAAAATGAAGCACATTTGGTTATACACGTAACTGCATTATTGAATGACTATATGTTAAAAAAATTAAAGCTTAGTTTAGGGCTACAGCCTCTAGCAAAGCTGTAGCTGTTTTTATCGAACTGATTTTTTTCAGCAGCTTGAATTTGTTGACACCACAGGGATCCTAAAGTCTGCTTATATTGTATGTTTCCCTTTATAGGCGACCAATACATGCGACACCAATAACATATTTTAAAGTTATGTTTTTGGTATTTTTTTGACTCATCTCAATCTCTCCAAAACATTCTATATTTATCATTCCAGAAATCCCAAATACACATTTATATAAATGAATTACACATCAAGTGACCTATTTACAACCTTTTAAAAACACAATTCAGTGACTCACAGTGGAAATATGAATATTTTATCTGGATATGCTCTGTTAAGTAAAACATTTTAAAAAAAATAATTCATGTTTCAGTATTGTTCTCTTGTCCAAACTCGAATCATATTGAGTATGGTTCATGTTTGTGTAAACCTGTATTCTTTTTCAGGGTTTTAAAACTGTCTCAATGAGCATAGCATCTAACATTGTTATTGTGGTGATAATGACAATGAAGCTCATTCCAAAACAGAATGAACCTGCTGTCTGACCCGGAATTGTAATAGTAGCAGACTCTGGGTGGTATATACAGGGGCTGTTTAATATTGATTAAATAATGTACTCTGTATTAAAAAATACTGCCTTCTGCATGTTATTTAGGGCTAGAGGGGTTTAATATTTATTATCAATGATTAAAAGAGATACCTTTAAATTGTACAGTAAATAATCATGAAGTGCAATTCGATGTTTTTAAGAAGTACCTTGATACCCAAGAGGGTAAGCAGCAGAAAAGTTAGAACCAGCTATCATTCCATAGGAAATTCAGAACAACCAGAAAGCAAGACTAAACTAACTAAAGATGGCTACATTAAAACCACACTTTTCTTAAGTTGAAGGGTAAAATGTTAATCTCTTTAACAATACCTTGAAGAGGCTATGGGAGGATATGGAGATGTTTGTGATGGTGAAAGCAGAAGGAAGAGGGTTGGAGAGCCAGAGCTCTATGTGTTCAGAGCTTCTCCGTATCTGTCTGATCTGCACTGAAGTGTCAGGCCTTGTAAAACACAGACAAAACTTTGCATAAAGCATACAAGTATCAAACAGAGAACAACAACATGAACAACACTCAGAGGAGACTGTAGAGGAGCTCTCAACAGCTCATCTATGCACGCACAGTAGATTCAACCATCCAAAACAAAAGAAACATTTAGATAGAGGGCAAATACAAAAAAAAAGATAAACCATAATTACAAATTTAGCAAATAAAATCTACCACACACAAATAATTTGCTTAAATTTGTGTCATTAAGATGGTAATGTTTTAAAAACAACTCCAAGTTAAAACCAATGTGGAAGTGTGCTTTATGCCTAGTATAGAAAAAAAAAAGCTTGACAACACTAACATCAAGCTTTGGAGCTCAGCTTTCACCTACGTTTTATTCCAGCAATCAGTCACAACAGGAATCATTAAGGCGGCGTAAAAATCTTACACAATACCCCTAGTCTCAACCTCAAGTAATTGCATACTTGAAACAAGTCACACTAACAACCCTGGGTCAAGCATGTTTAAATACCACTAGGCAATGTACCTTCTCATTTTCATGCACCTAAGCAAACACACAAAGTCTGAGGGACCCCTTGGACAATAGTGAGCAACATTTCGAAAGCATCACACCTTTCCAATTAACATGGTTTGCTAAAAAGAATCGAATTACAGCAGGCATTAGCTTTACATGACATTCAAATGTTTTTTTTTCATGATAAGGTTTTTATACTTTAACGAACAAATTTGAAAAAAGATGATCATGACTTGTTGAGACATTCTGTGTTGCTGTGCACCAGACATGAACTTTCTCACTGGAATAAGAAAAAAATCTCACCCATTTTCACAGGTTTTTCTTGGTAAGCCAGTTAAGTCAGTCAACAAGTTTAAGACGTATAAATAAAAATAATTGATGTAGCAGCTCTTCAACAAACTGTTTATGGCAAAAACAATCTCAGGCTGATGTTCTCTCTCCCTCTCTCCATCTCCTGGGGCTAAAAGGAACCACTTCTTTCGTGACTTTCGTTCACTAAAATCCAGCACCTAACTCTGAAATTAGATCATGTTAATGCAATAACATACGTGCAATAATCCATCATTATTCTCCAAAGTAATTTTTTGCTCACTCCTCCTTTACATTCAACCAGATGCTGAGACAGACCAGTCTATTGACATAATCAGGGGACAATGTTGCTTTTTTCTTTTGAATGATGTGTCCTGAGAGTCCTGAGAGCACCATTGTAGCAGCAGTTGCCAGATGTGACACACACATTGGAAATACGTGAAACACACACACACACACACATTTTTATGTTTAATTTGTAACACAGATGTTGCCATGTAAACAAAGTGCAATAAACCATCAATATCCTCCAAATTTACTTTTTCGTTCTTTTCTATGGTGTCTGTTTGTTTGTGGTCTCTTTAGACCTTTTGTTATCCAGGACTCCCTGCCATTAACAGCTTGCTTAGTGAAGCCTCATTCTTTTCATCTTTGGGAACACACCGTAGGTCTTTAAACTTTGAATCAATTGCAGTAGCTACCTTGAGCCATGTAAGTTAAGTGCTCTCCTTTCTTTTAGATAGGTCTGAAGTAAAATCATTTAGGAATTTACCTATTTAATTTTATTGTATTATATATATATATATATATATATATATATATATATATATATATATATATATATATATATATATATATATATATATGGACTTGGTATAAACACTGAAACTATTTTAAAAGCAGTAGTTATTCAGTTAACAGAACAAGCCTGAAAATAGCACGGGGTGAACAGTGTCTCTCAACCCAGGAGTGAGCTCCTCCTGTAATCTTAACAACTCTTCTAGCCTTCCCTAATGCTCAAAGGACTCTGATGTTTTAGGGCTAAAAAAAGCAGTGAGCAGTAAATGTGAGCATTCTTTAAATAAAAAAAGTTAATTATTGTTAATAATTTGTATAAAAATAATTACCTCACTTATCCCCATTATCAAGCAGCTTTACCTTGGGTACACGATTGAACAGCAATCAACAATACATTTACAATAAACACTGCTCAAACATGATTAAATAAAACAAATACTAACTGGTGTATCCTTTCTAGCAATGGATAGAGTCTCATGGTTCTGCTCGTCACAATTTGCAAGCCAAACTGACTTTGACAGCTTTGAATCTTAGTTGAAATAGAGTCTGAAAAAAAAAAGATTCTTTGAATCAAATCAAACTGGATGAAAAAGTTCAGAACATTTAGAGAAAAACACTGACGTTTACAGAAGAAAGAAGCCACTCGAGTGAAGTTAGTATCAGAAGGTTTGAGCACCACATCATCCAAATCTACAATGCTGTCCGTTCTCAGCAAAAGCCCAATATCCTAAAAATAAAGAAGCATCGAAACAATTATCCAAACAATCGAAATACTGTGGTACCTCAAGATATGAATGCTTCACGCTACGGAAAATTGAAGATATGAAAAGAAACGCAAAGAATATTTTGTTTCATTATACAGCAAAAAATGTCAAGATATGAAAAAATGAAATACATATTCACCATTAAAATTCGGCCGGAGGACAACACTGGGCATTACGTAAGTGGATTAAACGAGCCACCAAATTTTCTGCTCTCTAATTGGCCAGTTCCAGCCCTGATGCTGTTAGTTCATGCATAGTATACTGGTCTCCTATTGGTCGCCTGACACCACATTACGTCTACTTGGAAAATATCTCTTCACATGCACTTTCAGATTTCGTTCTGATGTCCCAAATTTATGAATATTTTCGTGTTGCTTTTTTGGCAATGTATATTTATAAGGTCACGGTTTTCCTCTGCTACCATCAGTTCTCCTACCCTACCACCTCCTCCGACACTTTCGCCTCACTCGAAAGGTAGGGTTATTATTTTAGATTTATTTTATTCTGTTTTCATTGTTTCATTATTGTTCATTAGACTTATAATGCATACTTGTACGAATTGAAGAATCCTACTATATTTTTCTTTGTTTTTTCAATGTTTTCAATTTTTAGTTTTGTTTCTGTGTATAACTTGGAACAGATTAGGCATTTTACATGTAAAACTTGCTTCGATATACAAAAAAATTCTGTATATGAAGGTCACCCCGGAATGGATTAATTTCGTATCTTGAGGTATCACTGTACAGGTAAACTAGATAAGTCAATGTGTGTGTGTGTGTGTGTGTGTGTGTGCGTGTGCCCACCTTAACAAAAAGTTTTTTGGCCCCTGAGTTCAACATGAACACCTCTGCTCTAGGATCTGCTGTGAAGTAGAAATAAATTATTATAAATATATCAACAGAGAGGAACATAAACAGCAACAAAAATCAACAGTGTGTTGCTGTGGTATATTTGAGCTACATCATATACAACTATCGTCAAATAACCTAATAGTGTAATGATGTGAAAAGACCTACACTGGCCAAAGTGAACACATTCACAGAGCTAACACAAAGAGATCTACTTTTAAAGATGGCTCATAGTGTAGCACTTGTACTCAGAGTCAACAGGAGCCATCGTTATGGCGAAATGTCACTTTGACCTGATTCATGGCCACACTTTAGCTTGACTTTAAATGGACAAATTAAGCCGTTTCTTCTTTCCCTAAATCACAAGCTGGCTTTATGAATCACACACACTCTGTAGCAAACCATTGATCCTGAAGATTAAAATGAAACCTCTGAAGACCATGAAACTACAATAAAAAAGATACTTAAACTGAGATACCTTATTAGTGGATGTCAATAAAAAGACAAATGCAGCTCATAAACCCTTTAACAACACCAAGCGATCAAACTAACTTACCCGCAGCCTCCTCCGGAGAAGGGAGGACCAGCAACACTATCGTATTTTCCAGCACAGAAGGCTCGAGTTTGTCCAGGTGCAACGGCCTTTCTCCTCGGTCGCAGAGTCTGATCTGAAGAGCAATTCTGCTCTCTTCAGACACTAAAAACCAACCCTGAGAGAAGAGATGAAGAAAAACTCAGAACGCAACATGAGAAATCCATACAACTTTGCAATAGCAATTTGCAAGCTCCAAAAACATTTAAAACCTATCCTCACTAAGCTGGGCGGTGTTATTAACCAAGCATGCTAATGAATCTGTGCTCTATAGGAACAGCTACATCACAGAGCAAACATGCCCTGGTCAAAAAATGCTCATGGTAATGTGGATTGGAATCATGGCCTCTCCAAACAACACAGGCTGCGATAAGTTTGAGTCATGTGAAAGATTGTGTTGGTGTTTGAAAACGGACGGTGAACGCTCAATGTTACTTCATCTTCGTGTATTAACAAGGGCTTGCACAACACTTGTGCCTCAGAAAACACGATCAGTCTGTGCTTAACTTAACCTACGTAACCTTTTAAGTCCAGTAACACACTGTCTGCAGCTTGAGCAAACTGTTCATATCTGTTAACAGTCATAGTTTAATTCAAAGCTTACCTTGGGCTGATCAGGGAACAGTTTTGGTAAACTGTAGTCAAGCAGCAGACCTAAATGTGTTACATTAGAAGCACCTTCCTGCAGACAGAAAAAGGGAGCTAATCAGTGCTAAAAGCAAAATCATTCAAAGGAAGACAAACTTTCTACTGAACTAAACAGACCACTCCAGCGCAAACAACACACAGTGCATTCAGAGAGGGTCTTCAGCTCAGCCATGATAAAATCAGATTAAATAAAAAACCCAGAACATGGTAGCAATCTGTTAATAAAATAATAACCTTCAAACAAACTCTACTGATCAAGGAATAATTAAGTGAAAAACTTTCTAAAGATCCATGTTACTTTGTATTACACAAAACAATGAAAGCATCTAGTTTGAGAGAGTAATAACTCAGAAACACGCATGCTATTTCTGAGAAATGTTCTGTTTTGCGTTTCATCGTCAGGTTCTTTCTCTCCAACAGTTTGACAACAGTGTGAGAAAAATTAAGAATTTCCCTATAAAAATTTGCCTACAAGGTGTCTGTTTAAACAGCACTTTTAACACAATATGCTCTGCTATTTGTGGATATAGTGAGTTTTGCAGACACAAAATGAACAGAACTTTTCTGGATTCAGAGAACAAGGTGGCTAGTGCCTAAATTTGTTGAGCTGCAAGCATGCCGTCAGACAACAGTGCTTCAGTTTAGGTGAAGCGCAATCCACCTAATAAACCTATAAACTCTTATTTAAGAGAAAATTTGTGACAAATCTTGTGACAAAAACTTTTTGAATAAATCAATGAACAATAAAAACAAAAATTAGCTAACTTGAGACATATAAAGTAGTAATGTTAATGTCGGGTGAAAAAAATTATCACTGTTAATCTTTTTTCTAAGTGGGTTTTCTAAGTGTCGTTTAGGAACGAAACGGTTCCTTTGAGACGGCGCTTTGTATCGAACAAACAAACTCTCTCTCCCTCTCTAGCCCTCTGCTTGTTTGCCAGGGACGGGAAGTTTGTGGAGCATAGAAGAGTAGTAATACTGTGTTTTAGCACTCATCTGTCACTAAGTCAATCACAAGTAATCAATCAGAGATTTACCTATAAATATTACTTTTATAATGTATTTAATAGTATGGCCATTGTAAGGAAAAAGTTTAAATCTGCAGTATGTTTAATTAATTACCTTAGCGTTGCGATGGCCTGCTTGGGAATGGAACTAAAGAATCGATTGGCAGTCGACTCTTCAGACTCGGAATCAAATCAGATTGGTTCAGATCGCAACGTAACAGCTTCGTAGACAACTGTCCACCACTAATTAACATTCAGCAATTAATATTGATCTTTAATCAAATATGATTCGTGTCCCAAAGACACTAAGACTCAAATTAGAGCTCGTAGCTCAAACACCTCAGGGAGCACTTAAGCATGCAGAAATCACAAACACAGCAATGCGTTTAATAATTTTATTAACTACTCTAAAACACACAAACTAACTACTACTAAACTAGAGCGATAAACACACACACTCACATTCACACAGATAGAAGAAAATGAGTGGCAACTGGATTCTAAAGTCTAATATTAAAATGCTTAAACTGATAACCCTTAATTGTGAATCTCATCAAATGTCTGTCTTAAGGACAAAAAATGGGGTTCAGCTATGAATCAATATGCAACAGTCAGCAAGTTATTAATGCGCTTTCTACCGTGTCCTGGGAGTTCTTTGGATCGGGCTAGGCTTCTTGCCTTGTCCGTGCAAAATGATGGCTGGTTGTTATCAGAGTCCAAGCGTCGGGTGATGATGAGGAGACCGAATCGAACTTATGGAAGAGTCACTGAGAGTACGTGAAAAGTCTTTCCGAGCAGGATCAAGCTTTGATTCGCGGTGAATCAAACTGGCACTTCCCTTTGTTGCAAAGTTCATTAGGTTCAGACGTCAAGGCTCGGAGCACGCCAGAGTTTGGTTGCGGAGTTGACTGTCTCGCGCCGCTCTAACACTCTAAGACTTTTACTAACTCGTATGATTTTCCGTTTGGCACTTTGGATTGGAAGACAGAGAGAAGGAGATAAAGAGACAAACGAAACTCACCCGAAAGCTAAGCCAAGGAAATATGACGATGCGTATGTAGTGCTTGGCTTTACTGGAAAGTAGAAAGTGACTACAGTGGGAGACGAGGAAAGGCCGGTGTGCTTACTGAGTCTAAAAATATTGTCTAAAAATGCCTTCTCAAGCAAGATATAAGACGCTAAGACAACATACCATGACCACTGGTGGACAATTACGGGCCTGTCTCTCTGCTGCCCTACACTACCAAACTAATTGAGAGGGTCATCTTAAATCAACTCTCTTCTTTCTTGACTCAGAACGACAAGCTTGATGACAACCAATCAGGCTTCAAAAAAGGACACTCAACTGAGACGGCTTTGGTGTCTGTAACGGAAGCGATGCAAGGTGTCAGGGCTAATTACAGATCATCTGTCCTCATCCTACTAGATATGTGTTGCGTTTGACAGAGTCGACAATCAAATCCTTCTCTCCACTCTCTCTGCAATGGGCATCACTGCCACTGAACTCAAGTTCAGTGAACTATCTCACTGGTAGATCTTTCAATGTCGAGTGGAGATGTGAGGTCTCCAACATCCAGACTACTCACCGGGGTTCAATCCTTGTTCCCCTTCTCTTCTCTATCTATACCACCTCATCCTCAGACACAGATTCTCCTACAACTGCTACACTGGTTATATGATTAGGGTTATATCTGACCAATAGAAGAGGTTGATGCTACGCTTCAACACATAGCGTCAGGGCGAGAACTACAGGGTTATTAGAGTATCAATATTATTTTGCAAATGTGAGACTTGATACACTTTTGCAGATCGTGTCACACATTTGCAAATAATATTGCTACATAACAACCCCATTTAGAACTGACTAATAGTAGAGCAGGGTACTAAGTCTCAACGTCAGGGCTCCAACCGACCAATAGGAGAGCAAAACTGTTGGTAGGGAGTTGAATATAGTTACATAATACTCAGTGTAGTCTTCCGACTGAATTTCAAATGTCGAATATGTATTTCTTGTGCATGATTTTAGTATCATGGATTTTTTTTGGTATCATGGAACAAAATATTCTTTGAGTTGTATTTAGTTTCACACCTACATCCAAGGCTTTAAATAAGCCATGTGTCCAAAATATGCATGTTATAGAATGCATTTCATGTATGGTTAAAGTTTATGTCCGGTAATATGAGACCGGGGAATATGAGATTATAAACATCCATAAGCTGGTGGCCTCAAAGTTTATAAAACCGCTGATGTGTGGTTGTAGTCCTTGATGGGAAAGTTTGTGTATATTGGTGGTTTGTTCTTTTGAATCTTGTTTCCTGAAAATGAACAATTAATTTGTTTTGTTCATAATTTGAATCTGGAGCAAACTTTTATGACAAAGACACAAAAATAGGGCAAAATACACTAATAAACATACCGTTCAATGCAATCTGAATATTCTAAGTGTTATCCTCTCTCAACAAAGAAAACGATTCATTTTGTGAAAAGGGTTATTACTTAAGAATCAGATTCATTCTTTTCAAGAATGACTTATCAATACCCATGAGCACCGACCATTGGCAAGGAGCATCACTGCATCCATTTTAACACCATCCAAGATTCAGTGTAGCAGCCTTTAGGCTATGAAACATGAACGCAGTTTAATATCAACAAGATACCATTCATATCAGGAACACGTTTATAAGTTAGTGTTTCTTTCAGATAATCTGTAAATGGTACAAAAAATGTATGTAAAAGTGTAGGCAAGTGTAGTTTTAGATGAAAAATTAAGCACAGAGCAAGTGAAATTGTTTACCATTTTATTATGTTCTTTTAAATGCTTGTTAATTACTCAAATGTTTTTTGAAATGCCATGTTTTTGTTTTTATTTAACATAATATTTAAGCTCTGTTCAGTCATGGCATATTTTGTTTAATTTAAAAAAAGGTTTAAATGAGTGAAATTGTTTTGATTATGTTCTTTTCAATGATGAAAATTATTTATTTAGTTAATTGCACAAATGTTTATTACAATGCTATGCTTTTAGTAAAAATAATATATCATATTAAAGTTCTGTTCAGTCATTGCATATTTAGTTTAATTTATAAAAAGGCTTACGTTAATAAATAAAGAGCGAGTTATTCAATCATTATTTCTAATCGATCATGTTTATTATTATTCAGCTGTATTATTCAGTAGTTTGTTCGACTCAGGTTTTTGTGTTTTACTTTGGTACAGAGAAAAATGGATTTTCACTGGTATCTGTACCAAATACAGAAATTTTGGTACCATGACAACCCAAATACATTGAGTTATTTCTTTCAGTGTGTTGCAGAGGCATAAGGTGTATTCTCTCCCATGAGTAGAGTGTTCATACCACAGTGGACTGCTAGCCCAGTGTGTAATTCACTCTGGATAATGAATTACTGGGTTTTCTAGGGTGATGGCTGGAGGACGTGTAGTGATCACGTAGCCTCAGCGACATTACTTAATAAATAACTTGAAGAACTTTTATTTTATAGAATCAAGTACTTCAATACTTGCTGGAATACTTTTCTATAATTTTTTATGCTTGTAAACTATATTATACACTTAAGACAATCAAAACTAGCAGAGATTAGACGCACATAAAATGCTCACCTGAGTTTGTGTTAAATTGAAGCTCTGTATTTGGGGAAACATCAAAACACTCTCTCTTCTATGGATGTCCTCGACTGATTCCCCGTGGACTCCAACCCCAAAAATCTGAAGAGAGACAGTTAAGTAGAGTTAGGTATTGTTTATTTTTTTCTGGTACCTGTGCCAAACCAATACTAATATTTTTTTTGGACAAAAAAAAGGTTTACAATAAAATAATAAATTAAAAGTTTAAAGTATTTATGAATAAATAAGTAATTAGAAAAAACAACAAAAACAAACTAACCACTTCAAATCGTTTGACCATATGACGTTTGTTAGAGGTATTGAATAATTAAATATTAATTGATGTATACCTTGATATTCACTGCCTCTGAATTTTCATCAAAATAGACTAAATACATATATTTAAAAAGTGGCCATTTGAGGTTTGTCAAAGACATTGTTTAGGATAAATACTGGTTCTGAAAGTTATTAAGGACGCAGTGATTCTAAAGGGGGCAAATATTTATCATCAACCATTTTAAAAAGGGTGATATGGCAACTTCATTGTTTAAAAAAAAAAAAAAAAAAAAACTTGCCTGGTATGGTATCATCCCATGATTTGATGTGTTAATAAATAAAGATGTTTCTTCACTGCCCTCCAATGTAGGGAAGAAAATGATTTTTAAAGCTATTCTCCCTCTGGGTGGTATTACCTGCAGAAAAAGATAATTTTTTTTTCTCACAAAAATGAGTGTACAATTAAACGATAATCTTTCAATTGAGAAATAGCTACAGAGACTGACTAAACAGACAAATGAGAAAGCAGCAGGACTGCAATTAACTAATAAGATACATGGGTACAGTGAACACTACATATATATATTATTTTTCACAGTTCAAATTGTAACACTTTCTATTAGTGGGTATTTTTTTAGTGACTGGACATGAAACTGCCTGTTGAATAATTCTGAATAACCACACAGATAGTTTTGTTTGTTTACTCTATGAATACTTGAGTGATATTAGTAACCATAGTAATAAACATTAACTCAATACCAGTGCTAGACCACAGTTAACATTCACTGATTCTCTCAAATTGAATTAATTCACAGCCATTAAATTTACACCAACAGTCATTTGTGGAGCTCTGCTACACTGGCTCCAAAAGACTAGAATGACTTTTTACTCAATTACACCCAGATGAGAGGCTTTACTTCACTTTACTGTAATGGTTCTTGAACACAGTCTTTTAAAATGCTTCTGATTTCAACAAATACTCAGATTTGAGCAGTCTAACCTGGGTGATATTCCAGAAACCAGGTGATGTGGCAAAACCGAATAT
The DNA here is from genome assembly GCA_900490495.1 of Danionella dracula. Lineage (NCBI taxonomy): Eukaryota > Metazoa > Chordata > Actinopteri > Cypriniformes > Danionidae > Danionella > Danionella dracula. Next base: position 11,827,320 of record UELW01000667.1, on the reverse strand, counting down.
GTTTGAGGGTAAGTTAGTGGTTTTTAGTTAAACGACCATTTTTAGTTAAGTAACCAAAGCAATATACTCTCTGAACGTAACTTGCTCAGCTGCAATGTTAGAGGGTAAGCCTGATTCAGTGGTGTTATTGAGCATGCTGTGACCTTTTATAGATGTTCCAATGTTCATTTAATGTAATAACATGCTTAAATTAATTTAAGTACAATTGTTTGTTAAAGTATTTAATAAGTACCCACATTCCTATTAAAGCTTGTCAGTGAGGGGGATTATTTGAACAGGGAATGTTCAGGCTACACATTTATTGTCCAAATAGTTATGTTGGTAATTTAGAAATATTATTCTTTATATTACTTGGTCTTTGAAATCATTTAAATAATTTACTCTCTCCACTAACTTAATAATAATATAACTTCTAATATAAATTTGTTGAAAGCTAAATTTTTTTGAGAAAATGGCCAAGGTCTGTACATGATGCCAGAGACTGCTCCTTACACAAAAGGAGATGGAGATGACAGTAGGGATATTAAAAGCAAGTTTTCAGTGTTCATATTAGTATGTCACACTAGAAGAGGAGAGAGCTGCCCCACATGGTTGCAGACAGTGTAGGAGCTAGTCTTAGAAAAACAAAGAGATGACAAAAAGCTAAATAAATGTTTGTCAACTATTTAAAATAAATTTTTGTGTGTTTGAAAATGTGTGAAGTTTGTAGATGTGTGAAATTTCTGTAATTCTGGGAATGAAAGCAAAGCTGGATTGAATACTTTGTGAGTAGATACACAACATAACACTTTTAAAAAATAGTTTTCTCACCTTAATGCAATTATGATTATTTCAAGTTTGTCTTCTTTAATAGTCATGTAACAAACTGGTTATTACACATTTAATAATTAATAATAATACGGTAAGGGGAAATCAACCGTATTATCTCGGAAACAGAACCCCAGGGAACGGATTAACTGTATAGACCACAACAAGGGAAATGTGCTTTTAATGCTTTATTAAATCTATTCTAGACACACAAATGGGATAACTGATTTCTAGCTGAACTAACCTAACCATTCGCTCAAGCAAACATGCACACATTCACACCGAGAGAGAGAGAGAGAGAGAGAGAGAGAGAGAGAGAGACAGAGAGAGAGAGCGAGAGAGAGCAAGACAGAGAAACAACGTTTCTGAAATAACAGCTCAAGTTATCTTTACACATCAGTTTGGGCACGTAATCAATTTAGCATTCCCACAGTCGTTCTGCTCTCGTTACCCGCGCCAGAATTTAAGTAATGATCGCTCGCTACCGTTGAAGATTCGTTGAGTCGATCGGGGATCCCTAGTTGCTTGCGGGGCAGAACGTGGGACTTCCTGTGTCGGGCTGTGAAGGGGTGCTCGAGTTATGAGAATGATCTTCGCGTCCCAGAAGCTTTCTTGAGAGTCCGAAAAGTTTCCCGTTGGATTCGACAGTCTTGAGTTCAGATCACGGCTCTGTGTCTCTACGAGCCGGGTTTCCTTTGTTGAGAGAAAGCGCCAAAACGATAAAAGTCCCTTTTGAGAGAGTAATTAGAGGAGCCTGGCTAACAGCCAGAGGAGAGAGCAGACGGAAAAGAAAGTTCAAGAAAACGTGACGAAGAAGACTCTAAGCGATGAAGTGAAGAAGTGAAAATGCGAAGAAGCGCCGGGAAGAGGGCTCCTTCTTGAATCGTGAGGCGGGTCTCTCCTGCAGCTTAGCCAATGAGAGCATTCCTGAGATCGGATCTGTGATGACGTCACACTTCAGCCCCTAGCAGCTTTTTGGCGGGAGAGAAGTCCGCTTCTTTAATTTGCATCCATTAATAGACAACGTCATATCTAATCAGAAAAGTACCGGATAATTTTTTACACAATTAAATCCTTTCTGTAAGGTGACCTGCATTAAATCAAGATCAAACACTAGGGGGCAGTTACGGCAATTCATTCATTCGTTCATTCATTCGTTTTAAACTGGCTACGCTATTAACTTTTACATAACAACTTATTCCATAACATAAGAGTATTTTCAAGAATATATGTGTGAGCACAAAAGTCCCGTTAACATCCGTAGTGTTCTTAAAAGCGGTTTGGTGAGTACGGTATAAGGTCACGCTTCCTCTGTATGTTAAGCCAAGCAGTTCTGGTGAGCGCGGCGCTTTGATCCTGGGGTCGTGGAGAGGTCGAAGCGTTCGCAGGCTCATGGGAGCAGAGAGGTGACGCTGGGGGTTATCTGATGACCCCTTAATCCGTGGAGGTGATTACGTTTGACTTGTTTAACTAGAATCAGACCGATGGCACCATTAGATGGGGTGAGGGCCACCCCTCTGGAATGTGTTTTTTTCCAGAATTAAAGGTGCAGTGATGAGTTGGGTCTCTAGTTCTTACAGTCATCATATTGTAGTTAATGTTTCCACAAGAATTACACCTTTTAACATAAAATATATATAATTTTTAATATACCGTATAATTTCTTGACTATGTAATAAATGTACATATTTACTCGGTTGGTAATTTCTCCGATGCTAATAGGCTTTTTCATAAAAATTGGCTTTAAGATTTTGTAAGCCAACCTCAATACATCCAACCTTGCCCTGTGAAATATATGCTTTAATTAAAGATTTGACACGGGCTATAGTCCACTAATGAATTTTGGTAAAAAAAAAAATATATATGTAACTAGGCTTTACAGCAGCATGGCTCTGGACTAACTTGTGAATTATAGCCTATAAGTAGCAGCCAGAATAAAAAAAGACAACAAGATGGTTGCAAAAAAAAAAAATTTTTATGTAAATTTATAACATGTAATCAGTTCTTTTTTTAGTTACTTGACTAATTTGATAAACTAAGTGCATAGTAATCCATATAGATTGCCAACAGATATCTTCTTTTCTATTTTACATCAAAACATGCCATCTTTTTTCTAGAAATCAGAATTTCGCGATCCATTGACTTTAAGCATACACCAGTGGATAAAATCTAACTTATCAGGGATAATAGATTTTGGAACAGACATACCCAGAGTAAGCATGTTTTGGGTTGGTCTACAAAGGTTATGATAAGTTAACTCCGCTTTCTTGAATGCTGAATGAATAACAGCAGTCGACATCAACAAACTCCATTGTCAACAATAACTGATGTAGCCAATAAGCTGTAGCATAGCTTGAGAGTTGCAGATTGAAAAGAGGTATATATTTACCCTTCTATGTAAAGAAAGCATGTGAAAGTTTTTGCTGGATGTGAACACTGAGAGCAGAGATACTGGGAGCTCTGGGCTAGGATTTTGGATGTATACAGTTTCAGCTCTTGGCAGTCCCAGAGGCCTGCAGAATGACAGATCCACATGTTAAAAGATGGAAAACCACACTTATCACAATGTCCCCATTAAACGGCTCTTATTCTAAATGAAACCACTGTAAAATGAACAAAACACAGACTAGTGAGTAAGGGAGAGCTACTTAAATGAACTTTCTCTAAATCTTAATCTAAAGAGGGATTAAGGGTGTGCAAAAGGAAAAGATGGCAGATTTTCTCAGCAGATGAGAGTGAATGTCCCTCAAAGACTGATATCTATCAAAAGCCTTGAGCTGACCTTTCAATGCTAGTTTGAACCACAGAGACTCGTGCTGCATCTCTATTTAATGTAATTTTCCTGTGATCAAAGAGTGACCTTTAAAGCATGACAATAACATAAAACAGTGGTTGTCCTTATTCAACATGTTTCTGTGCCATTTGGACAAATTTTTAGACTAAGCAGTCTGCAACACAGCTAAAGAAAAGCAGCACTGCAGAAAGCTTTGAATTCCAGAAATTTTGATATCTTTGAACATGCTCTGCAATGTTCAAAGATATCAGTTTGAGATTAACAGTATGAATTTCGATTTAAGGAGGAGAAGCTGGTGCCTCTTGTTCCCATTTGAACAAACACACTTTTTAAACTTTTTAGAAAACAATTTAGAAAACACACTTTTTAGAAAACAATTTAAAAATCTGCAAGCAGCAGAGGAAAATTTACAAGCCTTCAAGAAAAATGCTTTTCCATTGCAAAACTATTGAACAGTTTGATGTAACTCTCATCCAATCAGCACAGAGTGGTCGGTTCTCAAACTATAAAACATCCTCTTGTGTTTTCTGTGTTGTTAATTAGAATTTTTTGATTTACAATTGAGTTTTTAACTTCATAATTGTGGTTTGAACCTCTCGGTCATCGTAGAAGCCACATGGTAACTTTCTATTTGATGCGAGCCCGCTATATTAGTTTTAATATAGTTTCAAAGCCCTTCCAACTATACACTTTAATTCAATAAACTCTAGAAGACATTAAGATCAACAGATGTTTTTGTTCAGGGGCAGTTGAGAATAAAATGCTCAATTGAAAAAAAGCCTTACTGTGTTCCAAAATCCAGCATGGGTGGCTGAAACATGAGCCGCCTCCCACTCTCTGGTTCAAAAAACGAGGAACTGAAAAAGAGACGGAAAAGAAAGGGGTTTTGAATACCTGGAGCATTTACATGAAAATGAATCTAGATTGATCTAGGTTAAAATGCTTTTGAATTCTGCTTTCTATTTTAAACGGTTAAGCAAGAGTGTAAAAGTAATTTATAAGTTGATAAACACAAGTACTTTTGGTTAATTTAAAGACAAAATGTGAATTGTATCTACAGGTCCTTCTCAAAAAATTAGCATATTGTGATAAAGTTTATTATTTTCTCTTATGTACTGATAAACATTAGACATTCATATATTGTAGTTAGAGTCTGTTATTGTTTCAATATTGATGATTTTGGCATAAAGCTCACAAAAACCCAAAATTCAAAAACTAAAAAAATTTGCATATCATGAAAAGGTTCCCTAAACAAGCTATAAACCTATTTCAACCTAATAGAATCCACTAATTAACTCAAAATAAACCTGCAAAAGATTCCTGAGGCTTTTAAAAACTATCAGTCTGGGTCATTAATCAAAACTGCACTCATGGGTAAGACTGCCGACCTGACTGCAGTCCAGAAGGCCATCACTGACAACCTCAAGCAAGAGAGTAAGAAATTTCTGAAAGAATAGGCTGTTCCCAGAGTGCTGTTTCAAGGCACCTCAGTGGGAAGTCTGTGGAAAAGAAAAAGTGTTACAGAAAACGCTGCACAATGACAAGAGGTGACCAGAACCTGAGGAAGATTGTGGAGAAGGACCGATTCCAGACATTGGGCGACCTGCGGAAGCAGTTGCCTGAGTCTGGGGTAGACACATCGAGAGCCACTGTGTACATGCAGGAAATGGGTTACAGGTGCCGCATTCACCAGGTCAAGCCACTATTGAAAATGAAACTGCGGCAGAAGCGCCTGACCTGGGCTACATAAAAGTAGCACTGGACTGTTGCTCAGTGGTTCAAAGTACTTTTTTTGGATGAAAGCAAATTCTGCATGTCCTTCGGAAATCAAAATGCCAGAGTCTGAAGGAAGAATGGAGAGAGGGAAATGCCAAAATTCCTGAATTCCACTGTCAAGTACCCACAGTCAGTGATGGTCTGGGGATGGCCATGTCAACTGCTGGTGTTAGTCCACTGTGTTATATCAAGGGCAGGGTCAATGCAGCTAGCTATCAAGAGATTTTGGAGCACTTCATGCTTCCATCTGCTAAAAAAGCTTTATGGAGATAAAGATTTAAATTTTCAGCACGGCCTGGCACCTGCTCACAGTGCCAAAACGGGTTGTGCTCAATTGGTCTGCCAACTCTCCTGACCTGAACCCCATAGAGAATTTGTGGAATATTGTGAAGAGAAAGTTGAGAGAAACAAGACCCAACACTCTGGGTGAGTTTAAGGCCGCTATCGAAGCATTCTGGGCCTCCATAACACCTCAGCACTGGCACAGGCTGATTGCCTCCATGCCATGCCACATTGAAGCAGTCATTTCTGCAAAAGCAATGCCGACTAAGTATTGAGTGCATAACTGAACACATTTATTTGAAGGTTAACTTTTTTTGTATTAAAAAACTTTTTGTTTATTTGTCGTTTATTTGTTCGTTTATTTGTTTACCGCTGTCATCATATCCTCTCCTCTGCTGTGTGCAAGCCTGCCTGCGCTCCCAAAAGTAGAAGCAAGCGCCTACTTCAAGCATCACCTACCACTATTCAGCTAAAACAGAAACACATTTCTTTAATATTCATAATACATTGAACCATTTGTTTTTTCAGCCCAGATGTTACCAATTTTCACAACTCTAGGCGCCGCTGAAACGTGCTTAGCCCGCAGGGCTAAAGCTAACTTCCACAGTAGCAGCACCCGCTCGCGGCCAACTTTAAACCCCGAAAACGTAAGTCAGTCGACGTCTTTGCTCCACTAACATAAGGTAAACCATTATATAACAATAGAAAGCTAACGTAAACTTATATAAACAACTGAAAGAGCTTTCAACCCAAACCATTCTTTCTTTGAAAGGCTAACAGCTAACACACACACACGTAGCTCTTGTGCTTTTTGCGCTCTCTGTTCTTTATACAGGTTCACAGTTCTCAGCGAACCTGAGATGAACACTCTGGTGATTGGCAGTTCCATCGTTCAACACGTCCAAGCGACTGTCGGTACGAACAAAGCAGGTGCGCACTGCTTCCCCGGTGCTACGGTTCTTGACTTAGCCGCACATTTACCTGCAATCCTGAAGCCTGATGGCAACAACAAGGCTGTGGTCATGGACGTCGGCTGTAATTATACATCTCGACGTCAGTCAGAGGTGCTAAAAGTGGATTACAGTAAACTGATCCGCACTGCTCACCGCCTGTCACCCGCGACCCAAATTATCATCTCTGGCCCTCTGCCAACGTATCGAAGGGGAACCGATAAATTCAGCAGACTTTTTGCACTCAGAGAGTGGCTCACCACCTTCTGTCGAGAAGAGCAGTTATTGTTTGTTGAACTGGAATCTCTTGCGTCCTGATGGCCTCCATCTAAGCAAGCTAGGCTCTAAACTTCTGTCAGATAACATCTGTAGGGCCCTTATTAGCATCTGAATAAATATTTCCAAATATAACACCTTAGAACACTGCCCCAGAAACCGACCTAAAACCTGTAAAAACCGAACATTTGCTATCGAAACAGTGTCCATACCACGAAAACATAAAATAACTATAAAAAACAGATTGCTTAACACCAATAATCTGATTGATATAAAATTAGACTACAAATCATACAACTCGCAAACCTAGTGTCTAAAATTTGGTCTCCTAAACATTACATCTCTTACACCAAAAGCTGTAATCATAAATTAATTAATCTCAGAACTGAAGCTTGACATACTGTGCCTAACTGAAACATGGCTCACTCCAAACGATTATTTTAGATTAAATGAAGCGACACCCAAAAATTACCATTACAATCATGAACCGCACTCAACTGGTCATGGTGGGGGTGTTGCCACAATATATGGAAATACCCTAAACACAACCAAAAAGACAGAACATAAATTTAAATCCTTCGATGTACTTGTGCTCCATATTACACCGGCAGAATCAAAACAAAGATATGCATTCTCTCTAACATTAGCTGTTGTCTACAGGCCACCAAAACACAATTCTAGCTTTCTTCAAGAATTCGCTGATTTTGTCACACATCTTTTGGTCGAAGCAGATAAAATACTGATTTTTGGAGACTTTAACATCCATATCGATGACAAAAAAAGACTCGTTGGATATTGCCTTTACAGACCTCCTAAATTCCTGTGGGTTTAAGCAAAATGGGGTTGCCGCAACTCACCGTCTAAACAACACTCTAGATTTGATTCTATTTCATGGCATTGACCTCAGTGACATTGTTATATTGCCTCAAAGTGAGGACATCTCAGACCACAATCTTGTATCTTGTGCTATGCATACTTTAAACATTAGCAGTAGCATTCAATGCTACCAACTGCGGAAAAATATAAACCAAAATACTAAAGAAGCATTTATAAGAAACTTACCAGATATTACTCACCTTTCTAGTGTACCTGCATATGAAAATGAACTTGAAACAATCACTTACAGTTTGAATAATATTCTCGCTAGCACCCTAGACACTGTAGCCCTGCTTAAACTAAAACAAGTCAGAGATAGACAGGCCACTCTGGGGTCTGATGATAATACAAAGGTGCTAAAAAGACAAACCAGAAACTATGAGCGTAAATCGAGAAAAACTAGACTGGAAGTATTCAAAATGGCCTGGAAAGAGAGCATGTCTAAATATAGACTAGCATTAAAAACTGCAAGAACTAACTACTATCACAAATTAATAGAGACAAATCAAAATAACCCACGCCTCTTATTTGAAACAGTAGCTAATCTACTAAGCAGTCAAACATCGACAGATTCAAATGCAGCTATAAAATTTAGCAGCAATGATTTTATGAATTATTTCTCAAAAAAATTACCTTTATTAGATGCAAAATTACTAAAACTCATATTCAATCTAAGCAGCTTAACTCAAATTCTATGCCTTTGACTCACTTGCTGCAAAATTTTTCAAAAAATTACCTGAAAGAACTACTAAAAATAATCACAGCATCTAAATCAACAACATGCTCTCTAGATCCTGTACCAACAAAATTACTGAAAGAATTGCTACAAATAGCTCAAGAACCATTTCTAAATATTATAAACTCATAACTATCGCTAGGTTACATTCCCAAACAGCTAAAACATGCAGTAATTAAACCACTAATCAAGAAAACGCACCTGGATCCTACTGAGTTATCCAACTATAGGCCAATCTCTAACCTTCTGTTCTTGTCAAAAATATTAGAGAAAGTTGTTATAGCACAGCTCAGCTCCTTCTTACAAAAGAGCAACTGTTATGGAGATTTTCAATCTGGATTCAGAGCGCATCACAGCACAGAGACTGCGCTGGTTAAAATTTCAAACGATCTATTACTTCATTGGGATCAAGGCAATATCTCTCTTCTAGTTCTGCTAGATTTCAGTGCAGCCTTCGATACGATAGATCACAGGATTCTCCTCGAGAGACTAGAGAATGATGCAGGCATCCAGGGCCAGGCTCTAAGATGATTTAACTCTTACCTCTCTGACCGGAGTCAATTTGTTCATGTAAATGGAGATTCATCAAACACAATAGCAGTAGAGTATGGAGTTCCTCAAGTATCCGTTTTGGGACCCATTCTATTCTCAATATATATGCTGCCCCTTGGCAAAATTAATTGAAGACATGGGGTTAGTTTACATTGCTAAATCCCGATAAAACAGAAATATTACTTATTGGCTCTAAAAAGCAATTACATAATCTCTCAGTTTTACATATGGAACTGGGGGGACACACTGTTAATTTTTGCACTAGAGTTAAAAATCTTGGCGTTATTATAGATAGTGAACTGACGTTTAAGAACCATATCTCTTATGCTACTAAGACTGCCTTCTTTCACCTCAGGAATTTTGCTAAAGTGCGGAACATGCTGTCTATCGTAGATGCAGAAAAATTAGTGCATGCTTTAATGACCTCCAGATTGGATTATTGTAACGATCTGTTAGCCGACTGTTTGGCCGCCACGCTACAAAAATTACAGTTAGTTCAGAACGCAGCAGCTAGAGTTCTCACAAGAACAACGAAATATGACATTACACCGGTTTTGTGCTCTCTTCATTGGCTTCCTGTACAATATGGCATTGACTACAAGATACTGCTCCTTGCCTTTAAGGCGCTCAATGGTTTGGCTCCGGCCTACCTGAGCAGTCTCCTCTCACGATATATTCCAGCTCACTCTCTCCGATCACAAGAAGCAGGACTACTGATTATACCAAAGGTTAGTAAATCCACAAGAGGTGGAAGAGCGTTCTCATATAGAGCCCCGAAGCTCTGGAATAAACTCCCGGATGTTGTCCGCAGCTTAGCTACGCTCACAGATTTCAAAACTAATTTAAAAACATATCTGTGTAATCTGGCATTCGAATACTTATCTCTCGGTATTTTTCTAAACAGATCTGAACATTATATACATACAAACTGTTTGAAAAAACAATGTGGTTCAATGTTTCTCTCTAACCTATCCTCATCATTTATCTCTCATACTGCAGCTGATGCTGATCACTTGTTTGTTGTCTGTGTTACAGGTTTCTAACTGTTGTTTCTCCATTTGTTAGTTCCTGTTTAGTCTTTGTTTGTTTTTTCAGGTCCTGTCCGGTGAATCGTTCGTCGATGGATATTAAGTTTGTACATTCTTTATGCTGGGGAGGAGACTAGCACCTGCCTCAGTCAGCGAGAGTCCCCTCACAGAGGGAACTCCTGTTTACTCTACTTGATCCTCACAAGGCCTTTGTGCAGCTGCTTTGAAAGCAATATAAAAACTGATTGATTGATTGATTGTCGGATGAACCATTTTTAGAGATAAGATTTTTGGATTTTCATGAGCTGCATGCCAAAATCATCAATATTAAAACATAAAAAGCTTGAACTAAAGTTGTGTGTAATGAATCTGAAATTTATTGTTATAGAATATTTAATCATTGTAATTAATTATCCATTAAGATTGAGTTTGAATTTCCTTAAGTTTACTTGAATGGAACAGGAAGTGATGTAGAGGGGTGGGATTTGTACTGATCGGAGTCTCAAAGGAAAGCCCTGTGTCCAGCCTCTTGCCCCTGTGTCTGCTGAGAGAAGGGCTGCCCATTCTTTCTCTCCCCTTCTTCCTTTTCTCCTTTATCTCTCCCTTCCTTCCTCTCTCTTTCTCTTTTCATTTTGCTTGCAATGTGATCACATTCTCTGTTGATATCAAGGTATGAGCTGAATCCATGTTTGAGGAAAGTAATAAATTGCTGTTTGCGATTGTGCTCATAAATCATGTCTCATGAGTATTTAATACTTCCATTACAATATGAAACTCTAATGTTTATCAGTACTTTACAGAAAATAATGAACTTTATCACAATATGCACATTTTTTGAGAAGGACCTGTATACACATGATGATGTGTCGGAAGTGACTTCACATACAGAACCCCAAACAGATGTTACTAACAGCTGCGAATGGAAGATACTCACCTCCTCCTCAAAATTCAGAAACCAAAAGTAATTTTGATACCTAAACACTTGTTATGAAGACTTGTTACCTGAGGACAGAACTTGGGGTCGAAGTCTCTGTGCTGAAAAGAGCTATTCGTGTTTTTATGTGTTAATGAGAGCTCAAGTAAACTTAGTTGCATATAGTTAGTTGCATATAGTTAGAACAGATGTTTTTTTTTAATATGTGGATATTAATGAATTAATTTCATTTAAGTGTTTTTAACTATATCCATACTCTGTTGGGAACATTGCATATCAAATTTAAAGAGATCTACATTTTTATATGCTGATTTGTATTAACAATTTAACATTAGAAATTGTATTTTAATTTTTTTATGGGTACAAATATTTTATTTTATGTGTCCCATCATGCTTTTAAAACAATGTCCATGATATAGGATAAGTAATGAATGGAAAAGAAAAGACTAAATTAAAATTTAAAAACTATTACATTAAACCTTGTCTCACATTTCAGGCTTCTAACAAAGATATAAAAATGTAACTTTTTGTGAAGAATCAACAACAAGTGGGATACAATCCTTAAGTGGAACGAAATTTATTGGATATTTCAAACTTTTTTAACAAATAAAACACTGAAAAATTGGGTGTGCAAAATATTCAGTCCCCTTAAGTCAATATTTTGTAGCGACATCTTTTGCTGCGATTACAGCTGTAAGTCACTTGGGATATGTTTATTTTGAACCCTTCCATTTTAGATTATGCTTTATATTTTGGATCATTGTCTAGTTGGAAGACAAATCTCCATCCCAGTCTCGAGTCTTTTGCAGACTAAATCAGGTTTTCTTCCTGAATAGTCCTGCATTTGGCTCCATTCATCTTCCCTGCCCCTGCTGAACAAAAGCAGAGCCAAAGCATGATGGTGCGGCCACCACCACCATTTTTGACAGTGGGATGGTGTGTTCAGGGTGACGAGCTGTGTTGCTTTTACGGCAAACATAACATTTTGCTTTGTTGCTAAAAAGTTAGACTTTGGTTTCAGCTGACCATAGCAATTTCTTCCACATGTTTGGTGTGTCTTCCAGGTGCCTTGTGGCGACCTTTAAACGACTCAATTTATGGATGCCTTTAAGAAATGGCTTTATTCTTGCCACTCTTCCATAAAGGCCAGATTTGGGAGGTATTCGACTGATTGTTGTCCTATGGATAGACTCTCCCACCTCAAGCTGTAGATCTCTGCAGTTCATCCAGAGTGATTATGGGCCTCTTGGCTGCATCTCTGATCAGTCTTCTCCTTGTTTGAGCTGAAAGTTCAAAAGTCAAGTTCAAAGTAGACAGACCTGTAGATCTTTTAAGATTTGCAATGGTCTTACACTCATTCCATTTCAATATTATCGCTTGCACAGTGTTCCTTGGGATGTTTAAAGGGAAATCTTTTTGCATCCAAATCCAGCTTTAAACTTCTCCACAACAGTATCTCGGACCTGCTTGGTGGGTTCCTTGTACTTTGTGATGCTCCCTGCTCTTTAAACAGACCTCTGAAACTATCACAAAGCAGGTGAATTTATATGGAGACTTGATTACACACAGGTGGATTCTATCTTCATTAGTCAGATAGATCAACATTCAGAGATCCTCACTAAACATCGGGAGAGAGTTTGCTGTACTGAAAGAAAAGGGGCTGAATAATTTTGCACGCCAAATTTTCAGGTTATTTGTTTAAAAAGTTTGAAATATCCAATAAATTTCGTTACACTTAATGATTGTGTCCCATTTGTAGTTTTTTTATCACAAAAATACAGTTTATATCTTTATGTTTGAAGCCTATTAATTTTGCAAGGCACTGTTTGTTAGAGCTTTAAACAAAGCAATAACATGTTATAAGTGTTTAATCATAAGAGAAAGAAAGAGAGAGAGAGAGAGAAAGAGAGGGAGAGAGAGCGAGAGAGAGAGAGAGAGAGGGCAAAAAACGAATCAAAAGCAACAGGGGAATACTTTTAGGATGAATCATCGGCATTTCACATGAATGAATGAATGAATGTTAATAATCCAAAAACAGAGCATAGTTAGTTAGCAAGCTCAAGGGATGATGATAATCTGCTCAAGCGGCTTTTAAAAGAAGGACAAGAGCAATCTAAAAGAATAAAAGCTACAAAAGGTGAAGACAAACAACTCGAAACGCTAGGACATCACTTTTTCTTTCAATTCCACAAGCAAAACAATGAAAGTAAAAAAGTATTCAGGCATAGGAATTGAAAATCCTAAATTACATTTTTATTTTACAAAAATGACAATGAATTTAAAGCACTCATGAGTGCATTTATACACTTCATGCACACTTATGCCAAAGCATTTGGGTTTTCATAGTTGGCATCCTTCAAACAAAGTTTAAGTATTTGGTACATTAATCTTATGTCAAAAGGAGATCTGGGAATTTGTTTGGTTGTTTATTCATTTAAAGCGAAGGCTAGAGCTGAAACAATTGTTTGAGTGACTTAAATAACTCGATTTCAAATTGATTATAAAAACTGATCTGCAAAACCCTCCCCCTCGAGGCCTCTATTAATTAATTGTATGCTGTGGTCTGTCTGAATGCAAAGTTCTGATTGCTTCACTCAATGCACAGGCTAGATCACAGTTCATTATTTCAGTTACACACTTATTGAGGAGCACCTCTGGACTGACACAGAGAAACATTCGTTTTACAACAAGTGCTTACGACGGGAAGGATGTTGCCAGATAGCAGTAACTGATTAGTAGAAAACCTGATTACTAAAATATTCGATAGCTACAGCCTTAGATAAGACCATATATGGTCATTTCATGGCTACATGGGTTACATTATACACACACGCGCTCAAACGTACATACACAATTTCATTCAGTTACAAATGTTACTTCTAAAAAAACTATTTCAATAGTTTGCATGGAGTTTTAAAATATAATAGAGAATTTGAGTCTTCCTATACTGTCCTCACACAATTGTGTATGTCGGTCGCCCTATAAGGAGATGTTTAACTATGACTGGGCACTAGCAGATCCGGCACTCAGGAGCTACTTCTCCTTTAAGGTAAGGCAACATTAAGCCGAAAATATGACTGGCGTGCTTAACGATTTGTGTTTATTTTCTAATCAATGACAATAAAAAAGTTTGACTTATCACTAGGGATCCACCGATACCACTTTTTTGGAAAACTAGTCATTGTACTTGCATTTCAGTACTCACCGATACTAAAAACGATGAAATGATTAAATTTACAGGTAACCGCTTTAGTCATATAATAAAAAAAAAAGAAGGGACTAGTTTGGAATTGATGATTTCTTCTGTAATATGTTGCATACAACATGCTTTTCATTGTAAATAAATGGTGTTATCAAAAAACAAGGGCATAAAACTTAATTCTATTAAATTAAGCCTGCCTGGTGTTCGAAATCGATTGTTTCACGTTTTATGGCTTGTTGTGGCGTAAAACTCTGGGAGGTTAGGCTAATGAGCGACATGGGGCTAACACTGCTAGTCCAAATATCCATGATGAAACTAAAAGCAGAAGTGGTTTGCAGCAGGCAGTGTATAATTATATTGTTTTTTTACATAGTTCTGCAGTTTAGGCAGCTCCGTGTCAGTCATGTAGTTGTGGGTTGGGACATCATATCTGGGCTCCAAAACATTTTAGGTGCTTGATAAAAATACTTGTGTTAAAAGCGCTACCTTTTGAGCCTCCTCTGGAGAATTTCGCTTAGCACAACTTGCAGTTCGTCTTTGTTTTGTCCTCTTCATTCACTTTAAAATAGTTCCACGCAGCTTTCATGTCTCATCTTGTCTTCTATCCGCTCAGAACTGCAGCCAGCCAGGGTGTGGGGGCAGGGCGGGAGGGGCACTCAGCCTCTGTGATTAACCCCTTACACGCCGCCCAAACCTAGACATTTCTCAGATGGTTGTATCGGACCCCAATATCGGTCACTTTAAACGAGTACTTTAGAAAATGTGGCTGATACGGTCATCGGTGCATCCGTACTTATCGCCTTGGTCTGACACCAGCCAAAGTTCAACGCTCCACCAATGAATGTGGATCTTTTGCTGACATGCAAGAAAGTGCTGATGTTCCATAAATGCAAATGAGTGTGCTCTCGACAAGCGTCCTAGACGCAGCAGTGTAGCAGAAAAAGAGCCAGGAGAAAAGATACGCCGTCAACAAGAACAAAGGATGTCACAGGAAGAATACCATTTTCGTTAAACTTTTTACTTATTGTTGCACTGGTTATTGTATTACTTTTATTCTACATGGCGCTTGTTATATAAATGTGTGTTGATTTATAATTATATTCTACAATGAATTTGTACAGTTTTTACATATAATCTCACTTGTGACTATGTTATTATATCTTTGCACATTGAATGTCTTAAAATATTTTTTATTACAATAATTAAATTAGTTATGGCAATGTCTTTGTTTAGCTGTTCGACAAAGATAAGTAAACAATATTCGTTTCCTACTATTAAAATGCAAGATATATCCAAGACATGGAAAGACTTTAAATAATCGATGTTTATAATACAAATCATGTCGCATTAAGTGCGTGATGTGATAAAATGTCAGCAGTGGAAATATTTCCCTATATCTATAATCAATTGGGTCATTACTTGTAAGACAATGGATGGTGCTATTTAATCAATACAATTGTCTCGTCATATGTATTATTGAAATAAAATAGATTATTTTTCTACTTCTATTAGAACAACGCAACAAGTTGCATTTTAAATCCTTTAAAATGGTAAATTGACTGGTTTATGTAGAGAAGTAGAGCATGTAAGAAAAAGACTGTTTGTGGATACATCCGGACAGTATGTAGTGAAACAAATCATACAGTTTCCAAATACAAACCTCATCTAGTGTGTCGATAGAGATGATGTAGAGCTGCAACTCATTGAAGACCAGAGATGGGAAAATGCAGACTTTATTTGTCACAATTATTTTAATTACAAGTTTGTTTGTGAATTAAGTGATATTTAATTTCTGAAAGAAAAGTAAATGCCCCAGTATGACTATTAATATAAATGTTTAATATAATCAACCGCTATGGAAAATGATTGATGTTTTACTTTACATTATTACAAAAACAAGTTTATGATTGTATTAAACTTCCCCATTTACTAAGTTAATCATTTTCTAACATGCTGTTATTTGTTTTCATAATAAGTCCTAAAATTAGCTTCATATCTTCATAGATCACCATTTATATCTCCAGCTCTGCTTCTGTGAATTAACAGATAAACCTCGGGTTTGCAAAAGAAATGATTAGTTCCACAATCCATTTTATCAATCAATACATAAACTCTCCCCTCCTTGAACCGCCACCTTAACGTGGTGGAGGAGTTAGCGTGCTCGAAGGATCCTAGGAGCTATGTTGTCGGGGGCTTGCTGCCCCTGGTAGGGTCTCCCAAGGCAAACAGGTCCTAGGTGACGGGTCAGACTAAGAGTGGTTCAGAAGACCCCATACGATGACAAGAGCAGATTTCGCGACGTCGCCCGGATTGGCGTCACCGGGGCCCCACCCTGGAGCCAGGCCTGGGGTTGGACGTGGCACCAGGACACATTAGGCCGAAGGTCAATGATTGACTTTGTTGTCGTATCATCTAACCTTCGACCATGTGTTTTGGACACTCGGGTGAAGAGAGGGGCTGAACTATCAACCGATCACTACCTGGTGGTGAGTTGGATCCGCTGGCTGGGGAGGAGGCCGGAAAGACCTGGCAGACCCAAATGTACGTTGAGGGTCTGTTGGGAACGTCTGGCCGAGCCCCCTGTCAGAGTGAGCTTTAACTCCCACCTCCGGGAGAGCTTCAACCAGATACCGGGGGAGGCTGGAAACATGGAGTCCGAGTGGACCATGTTTTCCACCACTATTGTCAATGCCACGGAAGCTGTGGCCGTAAGGTCTCTGGTGCCTGTCATGGTGGCAATCCCAGAACCCAGTACAACCCAAGCAGGAGCTTGGTCCGCATTGCTGGCACAAAGTCAGACCTGTTCCCAGTGCGCGTTGGCCTCCGGCAGGGCTGCCCTTTATCACCGGTTCTGTTCATAGTTTTTATGGACAGAATCTACCAGTGCAGCCGGGGGCCTGAGGGGGTCCGGTTCGGGGACCTCAGGATTTCATCTCTGCTGTTTGCGGATGATGTTGTCCTGTTGGCTTCTTCGGGCCTGGACCTCCAGCGTGCGTTGGGGCGGTTTGCAGCCGAGTGTGAAGCGGCTGGGATGAGGATCAGCACCTCCAAGTCTGAGGCCATGGTTCTCGACCGAAAAAAGGTGGCGTGCCCTCTCCAGGTCAGTGGAGTGCTCCTGCCTCAGGTGGAGGAGTTCAAGTATCTCGGGGTCCTGTTCACGAGTGAGGGGAGGATGGAGCACGAGATTGACAGGCGGATCGGTGCAGCATCTGCAGTGATGCGGTCGCTGTATCGATCTGTTGTGGTGAAAAGGGAGCTGAGCCGAAAGGCGAAGCTCTCGATTTACCGGTCGATCTACGTCCCTACTCTCACCTATGGTCATGAGCTCTGGGTCATGACCAAAAGGACAAGATCCCAGATACAAGCGGCTGAAATGAGCTTCCTCCGCCGGGTGGCTGGGCGCTCCCTTAGAGATAGGGTGAGAAGCTCCGTCACCCAGGGGGAGCTCAGAGTAGAGTCCCTGCTCCTCCACATCGAGAGGAGTCAGCTGAGGTGGCTTGGGCATCTATTCCGAATGCCTCCTGGACGCCTCCCAGGTGAAGTGTTCCGGGCATGTCCCACTGGGAGGAGGCCCCGGTGAAGACCCAGGACGCGCTGGAGGGACTATGTCTCCCAGCTGGCCTGGGAACGCCTCGGGATCCCTCCCGGGGAGTTGGAGGAAGTGTCTGTGGACATCCCTGGGCATCCCTGCTTAGACTGCTGCCACCGCAACACGGCCCCGGATAAGCGGAAGAAGATGAGATGAGAATACATAAACTCTTCTCAGGGGTTTTAAAGCACACATCTTCTTAAACCTTAAGATACTCCTGGTTTCAGTTAACTTTGTTTTCTGGAACTTAGCTACAGCATTGACCATATGATTCTGGGGTAAACCGAGAAATTCCCATTCCTTTTGTTTGAGATTGTTTAAGTCTCATGCAGGTAATCGTGAGAGCAATAGTGGATTGAGACCATTTTGGCTTTGGAAAATCTTAATCTACTGGTAAATGTCCAGTTAAATTTTTTTTATGCTTAGTTTTTCTTCAATCATAATCTTGTCCTTTCCTTTATAATCTATGCAGATATCATCTACATATAACCTGTGGAGGATACCGGGGTTGATGATTTTGTTGACAATACTTTTTTTTTTATTTGAACAGACAATATGGTGTGGGTGTTTCGGCAAATAGGTGACCTGATTTAACATTTATTTAGTTCATAAATTGGACTTGACTTCATGAAAAGACAGTCTGACCTTAAAGCTTAATTCCATGAGAAGACAGTCTGACCTTATAGCTTAAGTCCATGAAAAAGACAGTCTGACTTAAAAGGAGTGATACACAGCTAGAGACAAATATCTGCCACGTGAAACTTATCAGCAAGGATAACTTTTTGCATATATGCCCCACCTATGGAGGGACAGGGAGTACAGTTTTGAAAGTCGGTTCTGTTACCATGCTTGCATCTGTTCAAAAAATCTTATGCTGAAAATTAAAGAGGAAATTGGACTGAAAGTCGTATTCTTTCTTTATTGAATTTATGTTCAATGTTTATTTTAAATCAAGGGATGAAAAACAACCAAAATGAGTTTCCTTGTTCTTGAATGCCCTTGTTCAATTCAATTAACTTAAAATTAATCCCTGATGGGCATTAAGTATCTTATTTGGTAAGCATAAAATATCAAAGCT
This sequence comes from Danionella dracula, assembly GCA_900490495.1. Lineage (NCBI taxonomy): Eukaryota > Metazoa > Chordata > Actinopteri > Cypriniformes > Danionidae > Danionella > Danionella dracula. Next base: position 11,808,440 of record UELW01000667.1, on the reverse strand, counting down.
CTGGAAGACAAGTATTAACATATTAGTATATTGCACTGGTTAGTGCTAAGTATTTAGCAGCTGAATTACCCTGGGGACTGCTTGATCTAATCATTGCCACGAGTACTTGAAAGTTTCTGTTTGATAGGAAATATGTCCATATTTATAGCAAATTTTTAAAAGATGCCCATATTTATAGCAGGTTTTAAAGATCTTATTTGATACTTTAAATAAACCAGGTGATCTGTGGTATCTCTTCCATTACTGAATCCAAATGGTTTGTTGTTGATGAGGTGGTCTACTTCAAGTGTCATTACCACTCTAATGTCTGTATAGGAATCTCCCCCTCCCTCCCTCCCAAAACTATCTCCAGATCAGCCCCTGTCTACCTCTATCCGTTTTTTTATTTTTAATGTAACCTTGTTACAGCGATCAAATGGGCTTAATGAATGTTGCTGAAGGTATTTGTAGTGTTGAAAGAGGACATAGAAAGTGACGAGAGGGTGCAGCACAGCAGGAAGTGTTAATTAGCACTACCAACCAGTAAAAAACAGAGAGTGAAAGCTGTGAACACACTCTACATAGCCACGATCACATTGCTGTGCAAGAAGGATTTTATGCTGCATTTATAAATTGACTGTTTACCAAAACACAACAAACTGAATATCGGTTGTGGTATCAAAGGGATATTTCAACCCAAAAATGTAAATTAAGTCATTAACCACTTCTGGGTCAGTCAGCGCGTACATTCTTCATTAAGTTGAGCTTCACCTGAATTTTTAGTGGGTGGTGCTATGGCAATGGGTGTGGTTATGGCCATGGGGTCATTTTGAGCTCCTAGCAAAAGAATAGGATAAGACAGACATGCATGAACCTATCTTAATATGGATTGAGATATGTTTTTGAAGAGCTTGTTTGTTTGTTTAGTGGCTTATAGCCAAGAAGACATCTGTGGTCATTTCAAGGCTAAGGGAAGTATACTTATATGCTCTATTTCCAACTTCTTATAACTTATTTCTCAGATTAGTTCTAGATAATAAGCTCAGGATTGCATCTTGCATTTAAAAAATTTCCTTGAAGTTTTGAGTTCTTGCGGTTTTCATTTATGGGGCACTCTACAAGTATATGTTTGACTGTGATCCAGCACTTGCATGTTTTGATGAGTAAAGCATGCAAGAAATGTATAAAATGTCAATATTAGTTACATAATGTAGGACCATTACATGTTATATACATTAAATATATATACACAGTACAGACCAAAAGTTTGAACACACCTTTTTTTGGACTGACTGACCATTTCTTAAAGTCAAGTTAATTTTCTTAAAGTAATGATGGCCACTTGCTTTTCTTTACTTAGCTATGTTTTTCTTGCCATAATACAAATTCTAAAAATCTATTCAGTGGGACTATCAGCTGTGTAGCCACCTCTTTACAACACAATTGATGGTCCCGACCCCATTTATAAGGCAAGAAGTCCCACTTATTAAACCTGACAGGTAAGTAAAAGCAAAAATTTTATATTGCATCATCAGTTCTAAATGAAAGAGGAAAAAACAAAAACTGGATCTTGAAAGCCTCAGAGGGGTTGTACTGGAGAGAGATTTTTTTACCTTGCTTCTCGAGGAACATTTTCACCATGTAGCTCCTCTGTCTGGAAGGAAGAAAACAGGATATAGTTATACTCATTAAGTATGAGGCAATATGTAACAATGGCTTTAAGAATAATGATTGAAACTATGTGAGGATATCTAGAATGTTTTCATTTTGTGTTAAATTTAAAAGTAATCCATATATGCAACCAATTGTGGGAGGTTTTATATGATGAGGGTATTTTTATTATAAATTTAAAAATACACCTGTTACATTTGGCAGTGGAAGCTTAATTTGAAAGTGGAAGGTATACTAACGTAACCTTTCTGACACCATCGATCTTCAAGCGGAATAATATGAGAACTCAAAGAAAGTTTTATTTTCATTTGCTGTTAGTAGTAATGCCTTTGAGGTTAATTTGTTGGCTTTTTTATTGAACATGTTTGCCTCTCGCTCTCTTTCTCCTGCTTATGTTGAAACACATTCGGGACTTAAAGCAGCAAAAGCTAAATGAGCAGCTACTTGCTGTAAGAACTGGGTTAACTCTGAAAAATATTTTTAAAATAGCATGCTAGGGGTTGTATATTTTCCTGAATGATGGAAAAAAAGAATCATAAATTCCTGTTAGTTTATGCCTCAGTCTCATCACTACAAAAGCAAAAGAATCAATCAAAATTTCATTTTCATTCTGTAACAAGCAGGAAAGTAACACAACCACCAACTAGACCAGCATTGAATTTGATTAAACAACTCATAACATCTTAACATTTAGTACATTTGATGGGATTTCCAAGTTAATCTGCAGAAACAACATGGAGGTGCATCAATCGATCAGACGGTACAACATTCATCTGGCTTCATCTACTGGTGCCTTTCATCTTTTCATGAATGTGTGAAAACTTTTGGAGAAATTACTAAAAATGTAGAAAATTCAAAATGAGGTAGTAACAAATGTAAATGTCCAAATCACTGCAAACAAAAAAAATTTCTATAGAAAGTAATGTAATTAAACAAACTAATATCATCCACACAACAGAGTATCCACACGTTCCTGGTTATTTTTTTTAAAGTTTTTTTTCTTACCCCGTTTGTAAAAAAAAAAAAAAAGTCGCCCAGCGCTTCCTTCTAATGGCTGGGAAATACCCTTCACAGAAAAGCGTTTTTTATAAAAGAAACTAATCTCTTCCCAGCCTTAACCAACAACTGTTTCACTCTCTAAACTTTCTCGTTTATCTTAGGCTACAACAGTATTTTTTCAAAACTGGTGCTTTTCGTGTTTGTATGAGGTGAGCACATCTGCAGCAACACACGCACACGTTATTAAATATCTTGTGCACTTGTGTAATCCTGTGCATTTCTGAAGTTCTGCTTTAGCACAAAAAGCAGGAGCACAAACCCTCGCTCTGTCTGCATTTACCGTATGGAGCACTGAGAAAATGCTGCTGCATCAGATAAACAGCTCATAAAACTCCTTCAAACGCCGCATGAACTAGAATTTTCGCGGTTATCCTGTCCACACGGAAACGAATTAGTAGCGTTTCCAAAAAAAATCACTTTAGCCAGCATTTTCATTTAACGCGCTTACAGTGAAAACGCTGCTCCGGTTACGTGTGGACACACCCTGTAAACTTGTTTTAAAAAGCACGGTTACAAAATAACAGTGTACGTGTGGACAGGGCCTAAGACTACTCTTGTAAGATCTCGTTGTTGCTCTGGTGTGGTGAAGAGCTGCTAAAAAAAACTGTGGTTCCCTGTCAATCAGCGGAGGGGGTGTGCGTGCACCTAGGAAAGGATGCTGCGAGATTGACGTTTCGACACTGTGCTGAGACCTCGAATCTCAGAGGATTCGAAACATTGATCTGAAGCTTCACTCAAATACATCAAGTCATGTGATTGACCTATAGCTTCAGGAAGCTTCAAAAGTTTAAATTTTCATCAAGTTTGTTCGGAGACATGAAAAAAATGGGTGTTGTCAGTAAAAAAAATTACACTGGTTTAAAACAAATCTGTATTTTTGTTTTCAGGTACAACCATATGTTGTGAGTAAGTCTGGTTGCCAAGGGGGTGAGTACAGCTCCAGCGTCACAACAGGAAGAGTGTCACGCACGCGTCCGGTTTATGCAGGACGGCATGATCACGTGACCATCAGCGCGTTCACTGATTGGCATTTTGAAACAGTGTGGAATGAGTAGCGCACCCCTAGCGGAGCTTCCCATAGTTGTCACCAACATAAGTCTCCATTCCCTATTTGGGGAATGGGGGTTACGAAAGTAACCATTACGTTTTTGTCCCGTTTACGCCATGGTTTTTTTACCAAAACTCATATAACTAAGTTTGTATTAATATCTGGACAACAATATGAGTGGAACCATACAGCTGAAGGTTTTATGTTGTGATGTCTTAATGTTTGGCATGGATTATGCGCCCAATATTATAATAAAGATATGACTAATATTTGTGCTACAGACAGAGCATTTAATGCTAGTTATTATATATATGCTGGTTATTAACGTTGTGCAAAGGTACATAATAAACAAACCGACCTCAGTTAACACCTGCCAGCCAATCAGAATTCAGTGTTCAGACAGACCACAGGATAAAAAGGATTAATAGAGGCTTCGTAGTAGAGGAATTCACTAATTCTAATTTCACTAATATATCATGCAGTGTCTTCAAGAGATGTTGCTCTCTGTGATGTCTCTGCATGCAGCAGCTGCATAGGTGGGTAAAGACATTAAGACATATAGCTTGTTCACTTTTGGTGAGCTCAGCTATCTTTTAGTCTTGTTCACTTTTTAGCCAAAATTGACTAATACCAGAAAGTTGGCACATCAATGTCTTGAGCTGACCATCAGGAGACTGAAAACTCTACAACAAGCAGCACACAGCAAGCATATTTTCATTACCTAACACTGGATAGAAGCTTGGGCCAACATTATAACTTGTACTTATATTGAAGTCATTTGACGCAAGTGCAGATATTTTAGTTAGTATGAATGAAAAATAAATAATCTGTATGGTGGTTTAAGTGCAACTTGAAATGAGCTCTGGATAGAAGTATAAACGCTATATAGACTACTTACATAACTGTTAAAAGAACCACTGACAGGCAACATATGAGGTGATTCCCATCAGCACAGACTTAAGCTGCAAAACTTACAAGAGAAACAAAGAAATGACACTTCCATGAGGTCCTCTATGACTGTAATCTAAACTCTGAGAGTAGAGAACAAACTATCATCCTTGACCTCAATAACACACTCTTCAACTACAGGTTTTATTAAAACAGTTTGCATCTAAATTCATAGTTTGCACAAACGTGAATCCGAAAAGTTCAGCTGGCTACATCATGAAGTGTGAAAGGAACAATTCTCAATAATGGTGAAGTGACACAGCTTTTATTCATAGACTTTATTCTAACTTGGTGTCAAGTAAATGTAGAAATATTATTGACAAGTTGCTTGCCTCAGTAAATAATACTAAAAACTTTGATTAAGAGTCCAGAACCTTTATCAAGTTATTCAATATTTTGTTTTAAATTACCAATTATAACATTTAAACAGTTACTTTTGAGAAAACTCACTAAAGCTGATTAACATGCTTCCAATGAATATCTTATATGGTGCAGAAAATTATGCTAGTTAAATAAAAAAGTAAATCTGTCTTAAAATGTATTACAATTGAATTATATTGATTTAAACCAACCTTAATTGGTCTTATTTTAATTATTTAATGTATATGCCTTACACATCTATGTATCTGCAGGTACTGCAAGCATGGATCTTTCCTACAAACAAGGAAAGAGCGCTAACATGACCTCAGATACCAGACAGAAAAACCGCAAAAGACAAGAAAAGTAGCCAGTTGTGGGTTTTGCAGTAAAAGCATCAAACTGCTGAGATTGGTTCCCTTTTTCACGTGACTGAAGGTCAACTTTTCATTTTTAAGCAAGAAGTTGTCACTCTCGGTCAGAGCCACCTAGTGGCAAGCATTTACAACATTTTGTTTTGTCTTACGCCTCTAGTTTGTGTAGTGTATAAGGTTCACAAAAAATGTCACACATTTGTAGGACACCAAGACCAACAGAAAAGTCTATTAAGTTGTGCTTCCAAATTAGACAGGAAACCGGTTATAGTACACTTTTAGCACAAACATAGGCTTAATTCGTTAATATACAAATGATCTTTAAGTATAAACCAAGAGTGCTACCATTGCTGCTTGTAGCTTTAATTAGGGCTCGATTACCAGCTTTTTAATCTTTTGTTTGTATCAGCGTTGTGTTTTGGTTTGCTAACAGTTGGCATTCTTATCAAACCAGTATTGATCAGAGTGTAGGCAGCCCACCCGGAGGTTCCAGACTACGCGTGCAATATCAGATTCCAGTCTAAAGGAAGTTGAGTTGGATTCATCTTTGACCTGCGATAGCTGCTGATGCAACTACAAAGCATTATATTGTTGAGAGTGAGCTCACTGAAATCTTGCTTTAAAGCAGTGTTTCTCAATTATTTTCTGTTGCACCCCCCCTAGGAAGAAAAAAACATCCCTACTATAAATTATTTGTCTTTAAATTTGTTATAAGTAGACATCTGCATAACACAGTATCCTTATTAACCTATAAGAGAAAAAAGATTTATATCAGAAAAGATTTAAGGTGCATCTGAAATGTAAATAAAAAAATTAAATCCTTAATAAAACTATAAACATTGTTTGAATGCCCGTGATTGCTGGTAATATTCGGCACGTTTTCGCTGACAAAAATTCACATGGCTTTTCAGCATGATTGGAGCGTAATGTCTTTAAGTGACGCCTTAATTTATTTGGCCTCATGCTGTCCGCTGCCAACATTTTTAAACTCGGTAAGCACACCAGTCTTTCCTCATCTCCCACCGTCGCAGTGAAACCAAGCGATACATACGTGTCGTCATATTTCCTCGTCTCCGTCTGTCTTCTACACTTTGTGTCTACACGTCACACTCATTCTGCCAATCAGAGTGCCCCTAATGTAGCGGAGTGGTATTGCACTTTATTCTAGAACAGTAAAAAAATAGAAAAGCAAAAAAGCATGTTCCCCAAGGTCAAACGCATCCCCCTTGACGGAATCCCACCCCACTATTTGAGAACCACTGTTCACAGCAAGCTTTTATCTGGTTAGGAGTTCAGTGTTGCTGTGAAGAAAATTAGGGTGAACCCTGCTGCTGATTAGATTATTCATATTTAGACCTTGGTATTAATTAAAACCATGCTGCCTAGTGTTGGGTCAATAGACGTCAACATTGCCAACATTACGGATCTTCACTTCAGGGGGCCGGGAGATTGACTCGCCATTTTAGCAACCAGTTCAACATGGGTTTGTTACGCTTAGCTCTGGTGGTTTCATCTTGGGTCAAGCAAGGCTGCTTTGCATTATGAATTAATTATACAATACAACAATTTGCATTATCAGTAGGTGACGATGTTTTACAGACTCAACTCATGGAGCGAGTTACAAACCACTTCTAACTAATCAAAAAAACACACAACTGATATAAAGCTGTATTTGTTTAGGCTGTTTAAAATGTCTACATTGGCTACCAAAATTGCATGGGTCTTCAAATGGCAACTGGTTGACTTGTGTATAATTATGAGATGCATATATAGCTTAAAAAGGGGGGCATTACATGTCTTATAATAATTACATTGTTAGACATGTAATGAAATTGAAACAATTGAGGGGAGCATGAGTGAAACTGAAATGAATCCCTTCCACCGTTATGGTGGACCCAGTTCTGCGTCCACTGTAGAGCAACGAGCCTCCCGTCCTGCCTTCGGGTGGAAGCACTTTCATGGAGATAAACAAACACGCGCAGCTAGAAACAAAACAAGGATTCAACGCAAGCCCTAATCGATTGAGTCATGACAAACATGTTTACTGGGGCTTGTGGAATAATAGCGGGCTCGTCATGTCAAGCATGTGCTCCCGCTCTACCTCAGAACCAGAGTGTAGATGCGCGCGCGGTGATAACGACGTCCAAATGCGTGACAGCACAAGGTAAAAGCAGCCCACGTACCTGCGACGACACTAAGAGCTCCGTATCCTCAGCTTGCAAAACCTCCATCACATTGGACATCTGAGCTTCTAGAGAAAAGAAGAACGTAAATTAAGAGTTCAACAGCACAAGCCAGGCCATTCCTGTCTGTAAACAAACACGCAGAGCAGTGAAGATGGCACTAGCAGCCTTACACACCTTTAATTCTCTGCTGACTGCAGACGAGTGAGATGACATGACATGAAAGACGGGTAAAAGTGAGCTTATGTCAACGTTGCAATTGTTAAAACTATCTCAATTCCATTTGCATTAGCGCCTTTACTAGAGAACACGTAACGTAACTGGTCCTTCAAATGTTCCGAGTAAAATCTATAAGGAATGGACGCTGAAGCCTTTCACAATGACACAGGAAATCGAACCCAACAAGATTCAACCGTCAACACGTTTGAATCGAAATCACCGAAAAGTGAAAAGTTCGAAACCTAGAAAGGAATCCGATCCAGAGGCCAGAGTGCTCTTTAAAGCAACACAAGCTCACTTGAATACTTGTAAAATCAGCTCTTGAGAGTTCTCCGACATTTTTACTCTTGCTCTGCGAAAACCCAAGACGGCTGTGTGCACCACACCTTGAAACTGTGCTCCTCCGTGCCAGATGTTAACCAGGGACAGCTGGAGAAGTAGCAGAAGCACATTAATCCATGTTTTTCTCCATGTTCGGCTCGCCATTCCGGCTTCGCTTCTTTCTTTCTCCTTCTGTCCTCTTTTTCCGCTTTTGTCTCGCATGCGATAGTGCACCCTCTAGAGGCAGAGGCGCCATCTACAAGCAGCCAGTATGGAGTAGCTGCAGAACTTGAGCCAGGGGCAAATCCACGCCCCTGTTGTACCGGTGTTCAACGACTTTTATTACCCCGTTAGATTTGTCTACCCTCTCTTTAAATAAAGTACAAGAGTACGCGTTTAACACAAAATGCTTACCAATCATCCCATTGGGTTTCATTTTAATTTTACAGGCTTGTATTAAATGCTTATTTTAAATGTAATAAAAGTTGAATGACCGCATGTGTTGTTTAATAAATAAAATTAAATTTTGAAAGTTTTTAAAACACTTATACTCTATACAGTACAGTACAACACATCGACTTATGATCTGAATTTTTTTTTAAAATGCTCAAATAAAACAATGTTTGGGGCTTTGCAAGAGGTAGTAAAATCTGATAGAATGTGACAATCTGAGAGAATGTGTACCAAAATACGGGGGGAAAGTACATTTAAGAGATTGCGGGTTGAGTGTCCAGTTGCTTTAAAAGGAATTGACCGCTTGTGCCACAAGGGGGTAGTAATGGGCAAACCGAAACTTCACGAAACTCCGAAGAACGAATCTTTTCTGTTTCCGGCTCAAACGGCTTTTGGTTAATATTAGGGAGTGTCACATGACTGAAGAACGAAAGGAGCCGGATGACTCTGGGAAAGAACGAATCTTTTCTGTTTCTGGCTCAAACTGTATTTGGTTAATATTAGGGAGCGTCACATGACAGAAGAACGAAAGGAGCCAGAGGGCTCGGGGAAAAGAACGAATCTTGTAGGTTTCCGGCTCAAACTGCATTTGGTTAAAATTAGGGAGCGTCACATGACAGAAGGCCCCGGGGCCATCAAAAAGAAGAAATGTGAGGAACGAATGAGATTTTAACCTAAAGACAGATCAGAGCTGACCTGAATCAGACTAAAAGACCCAGGTAGGCTTAAATAAAATATGTTTTTTGTCTTCTAGCATTATCGTTTTGTCTTATTTGTAGTGTGATTCGGGTTTGTGTATATACTAAATGTGTTAGGGAAGAAACACACAACATTTTATTGGTATCTTACTAAAATGAATGAAATGAATGAAATGACTTGAAAAAAGATTAGTTCATTTTGCTGAACACCACTCAAAGATCCGAGTCAGTGAAATGATCTGAACTTCCCATCACTACATCAGATGTTGATTGTTTAATAAGTTTAATAAGCCTATAAATCAGTGACATGTCAATGCACATAAATATATTTTATTATCTAAATATAACAACTTAAATAAAAAGAAAAACAAAAAAAAGCTATTCTACGGGGTAAAGATGCTTTATCTTGATTAATGAACTGATTTTATAGCTTTAGGTTGTTGGTTCAGACAATTAAAAATATAACAGGTTCAATGCTCGGATCCTGTGTTTCTGACCAATAAGATGCGGTTTCAGGAGGTGCGTCTGGATGAAAACTAGTCATGTGAGTCAAGTGCTTCGAAACATTTGAAGTTCCTGGTCAGTCGGTCACGACTTATGTTGGTGACGACTATGGAAAGTTCCGCTAGGAGCGCTCTACTCTCTCCACACTATTTCAAAATGTCAATCAGCAAACGCGCTGATGGTCACGTGATCATGTTGTCCCGCTTAACTGTTATTTTGCTGGAGCCTACTCGTGATAGACGAGCGAGTCAGTGAAAGATACCACAGAGAAAAGTGGATTATTACCTTGTGTGTGGATTATTTGAAAACTGGTGAGTCAACGGCAAACAGCGAGGTTTTTCGGCCGAATCCAGAGGCTGGAACTGCTGCATGCCCCAAACTTCAACTCTTTCACTGCCTTCCACCAACAAGTAAGATCGATTGCATTGGCAGCAAAGGCACAGGCAAGGGACACACAGTTTTTCATTAAATATACAAAAATTGAACTCCCTGGGTTGTGTGCACAGCCTTGCATTGCAGATCCGAATGCAGTTCTCATCTCAGAAGCTCAAGGGCATGGCATTTGATGCAGTGCAGTCCGGATGGCTCTCAGCTTCTGAGTCAGAATCAGCCTCAAGTGACCGGATGTTGCTCTCAGGTCAAGCCTGAACGCCCAGGTAGGTCTTCACCTAGGCTACCTTCGGACCCCACCGCTAAGTCCGCTAGTTCGTGGTCCGTTGTGGAAACTACCGGCAAAGTGTGTATGATGCCATTAGTGGAGTTTCAGGAAGCCTGGTGGGAGCTTCCCAATATTTCCAATTTTATCTGGCACGGCTATCGACTGCAGTTTGCTGCCAAGCCACCCAGGTTCAACGGGGTTCTAATGACCTCTGTCTCAGCCACAGAGGCCCCTGTCCTGCGTGAGGAGATCGATTCCCTTTCTACACAAAGATGCAATCGAGCCAGTCCCTCCTGCTGACAGAGAAAGAGGGTTTTACAGCCAATTTCTATCTAGTTACCAAACGCACAGGTGGGTTTCTTCCAATCCTCAACCTGCATCATCTGAACGCTCATTTTCTGAGACTTCCGTTCAGGAGGATATCTCTCAGATGTGCAATCCACTTAGTCCGTCCAGGGGATTGGTTTGCCACAATAGGCTCCTGAGGCATACAACTTCTGCGGCAGCGGTCCTTGAAAGGATGTTTGGTTCCTCCGTGTCGCCTAAAAGTAACTACCGATGCTTCAAAAACCGGGTGGGGTGCTGTATGCCAGAAACACAAAATCTCTGAGTTTTGGACAGAGAAACACGCTTCCATGCTCAGTGTTCCTGGCAGTAAAGCACTTCAGGAGAATGCTGCAGGAATGCTCACATGTTGGTCAGGACGCACAACACGGCGGCAGTGGCATATATCAATCGACAAGGAGGGATACGCTCACCCAGTTTGTTGCAGACTGCACCTCTGGAGTCAGTATTGGGGTCTGTCCCTAGTTGCAGTCCATATCCCCTGCAGGTTGAATCAGACAGTGCACTGTCCCGATGAAGACCCCGGTCAGGAGAATGGCGACTCCATCCCCTACCAGTCCAGCAGATCTGAGAACGCTTTGGTATAGCAAAGGTAGACCTGTTCGCCACCCCAGAGAATGCTCAGTGCCAGCTGTTCTATGCTCCGTCCCAGGCTCTTCTCAAAAAAGATGCGCTGGCGCATTGCTGGGCCCGGAATAAACACCTATATGCGTTTCCCCCAGTGAGCCTCCTTGCACCTCTCCTGTGCAAGATCAGGGAGGATGAGGCAGAGGTCCTAGCTGTGGCACCTTATTGGCCCAACCGACCTTGGTTTGTAGAACTCTGCTCCCTTGTGACAGTCCCTCTCTGGCCAGTTCCCCTGCAGTCGAACCTTCTAACCCAGGGATGTGGGCACAAGCACCCGTGCCCAGACCTCTGGAATCTCCATGTCTGGCACATAATGCTGTGGAGGACCCCTGGTCAATGCCACTGTCTGTGGTTCAATTACTGTGTCTTGTCAGAGCTCCCTCTACTAGAGCCTGTTATACCAGCAAGTGGGGTCGGTTCGTCTACTGGTGTCACTCTCGCCAAGTAGACCCAAGTAGCTCCCCCGTTGAACTTGTGCTAAGCTTCCTTCAAGGGGTCTGGATCGAGGACTGTCTCCATCCACCCTGAAGGTTTACATTGCCATTCTTAGTGATACGTGCGCTATTTTTGCCCTTGGAGATAACCTTCAGCTTTTTGGGTCCTCTCGCCCCAACAGGCGTAGTAGAGTAAGCGGAGTATTCCTACCTTCTTTCCACGTGTTTGCCTTCTATGAGGGACTACCGGCTCATCACCGGAATCTTTCGGGGCACGGGAGGGCTGAGCAGTTCCCCGAAAAGGCTAACCTTAGAAAACTATTACTCTAGCTAGTTCGAGCTATGCCATTTTTTGCGTATTAAACTCCTGGAAGATCTAAGTCCAGCCTTTGAGGTGGCAAGTACGGCCTCTGCGTGTCTCCCTTCAGCTCTGGGATTGATGCTCCCTCTTCTTGTATGAGTTGGTATGAGAGAAATTTGCTGATTGCACAATAAAAATTAAGTCTATACTTAAGGCCAGGGCGGAGGACCTGCTCTGTGCCAGACTATTGATATGCCCAGCTTGCCTGGCAGTCGTCCGATGCGTAAGGATCTAGGTTGTGGCGTTTTGCAGGGTATCCCATAGTCGTCACCAACATAAGTTGTAGTGACCGACTGATGGGGAACGTAATGGTTACTTTTGTAACCCCTGTTCCCCGAACAGGGAAAAGAGACTTATGTTCCCCAGCAACAACCATAAGGTGTTAGTAAGTCTGGTTGCCTAGGGGGTGAGTATGGCTCCAGCTTCACAATAGGAAGAGTGTCATGCTTGTAGCCACTTTATGCAGGACAAAGTGATCACGTGACCATCAGCGCGTTTGCTGATTCAATTTGAAATAGTGTGGAGAAAGTGCACTCCTAGCGGAGTTTCCCATAGTCATCACTGACATAACTCTCTGTTCCCTATTCGGGGAATGGGGGTTACTAAAGTACCATTACGCTTCTTTGGCTGAAGTCACATAATTCAAATATTTCGATACGTCTGAAGCTTCTTTAGGTCAAAACTCACATTTGAGGCCTGTAACAAGAAGAGCCAAAGACAATATTTATTTGTGTTTTCACAGAAAAAAAGCGTATAAGGCATATATAAAGTCTTTAGATCTAACCATACTTTGAATGAAGGACTATTTTTGCAGCAATCCCATAATTCCAAATCAGCTAAAACAAAACAAAGAAATGTATTACAAGTTTGATATCGATTGCAGTAAAAAAAAAGAGGGAAGAATTTGTGCCCATTCTTAGAAAAAAACGTCACTATTTTTAACAGCCTAGTGCAGGGGTCGGCAACCCAAAATGTTGAAAGAGCCATATTGGACCAAAAAAACAAAAAACAAATAGGTCCGGAGCCGCAAAAAATTTAAAGCCTTGTATAAGCCTTATAATGAAGGCAACACATGCTTTATGTATCTATATTAGCCTACTATAAAAATGACTAAGTTTGCTACGAATACATAATGAGCCTTCATGATTAAATGTTTATTTTCCCTGCAGTGAATCCTGTAGAGAACGACGCACCACGTGACTACTCTGTTGTACGATTACAATATTAATGAATTATGTTTCATTGCTTTGATGAAATTAGAGAAATGCAATAAAGAAATCGAATTTTTGATGTCATTTTTATTTTGAGGATTCACAAAAACAACATCAAAATGGAACGTGCACAACCTGCCCCTTAACTGGGCAACAAACAATGCGAAAAAACGCAGCATACATTTATAAAAATAAAACAGCAGCCTTTTGAAAAGAAGTATGTAAAATCACAGCCACTTTGTTACTAAATACGTGCATGCCTTCACTGGAAATGTTATTAGACAACTTCCCACTACAGAGCAAACATTCAGGCAATCCTTCCGCATCGGCAATGAATGTAAAGGATTCGGTCCAAGAAACCTCAGTTCTCCTCAGTTATGTTTCTCTTTTTCTCTTTGGGATCCATGTCCCACCACACAGCCGCCGATTTGTTTACAGCAGCCACCTTACCTGGCATCCCGTCCCCCGCTGTTAGAAACGTGTGTCGCGGGTGATGACGCAAATCGTCGCTGACAGAAATGTTGAAATTAAATATTTATTCTACACTCTTTTACAGCATTGGAAAACGTTAAGAATGTTTGTCCTCCTATAGAAACCATATTAAACAAAAAACATATTTACATTTTTTTCTTTTATTTTTTCATTTTGAAAAAGCTCCAGGGAGCCACTAGGGCAGCGCTAAAGAGCCACATGTGGCTCCAGAGCCACGGGTTGCCGACCCCTGGCCTAGTGCGTGAGTGTGATGGAAAATTGTTATTATTATAATTAAAATCTGTAATATAAATATTCATGTTTCCTATAAGATTGAGTTTATCTATAGGCGAGTGATGTGTGTGTGCTGGAGGTGGTCAAGTGACAGAAAGAGAGATGGAAATTAAGTGGAAGTGCGGGACGTGTTGCTGGAGTAAAAGCCCTAGGGACCTTCCCAAAACCTGTTTACTGTTTTCCTATCTTTCTGACGTCTCCATCCACTCGGCGCATGTGTTAAACGCTGTGTTAACCCTTCATGGCTCTAAGGTATAAGTTTTTCATATTTGGGTTTGATTAAATAAAAATGCCGCTTTGTTCTGTACTCTTGAGTAATTATATACATAGCAGTGAGTTAAATCAAATAAATAGCTCTAACTATTATATAAAGCAATCAAATAACCAGTATAGAGAGCAAGTGTTTAAAGAATAAAATGTGCAGAGTAAATCTGCAAATTAAATAATTTTATCTACAATTTTTAGAGTAAATCTGCTAAATAAAAGATTTTAATTTGAAACTCAAAATTCCCATAAATTAAAATACTGTGACAAACCTAGTTGCCTAAATTTGTCCCTATTTTTGGCATTCCTTTAACCTTAAACAGATAGTTGCACATTATGGCTTAATCAGGACTTACATTTTTTTTTAATTCCAGTTTAAAAATACCTGTTTCTGTTTGCTCTTTTTGAATGCAAATAACAGCAGTAACAGCAGATGCGGACAGAAGATTTCACCCCGACTCCACTGATTACATTAAAGACTAGCTTCAGACCAAAGAGTGTCCAATAGGTCAAATTCTTTGAAAAACCCCACTGCTAACTGTATTATGTTATGAGAAGTCATACCTAATACATAACAATAAAAAAATCAGGAATGCTGAGAATTAAAGATTCTAATACAGACTGCAAAACACGCTCAGAATTTAATTTGTATCTAACTAAAAAAATCCAACAGAGGATCTTGTTAAAAGAATATGAACTCTTCTGACAAAAATGTCTCTATTTGTTACCTGATTAATAAATTGACATGAATGCTTGTTTGGAAGTTGTCCGGAAATCATTATTTATCATAACTTCTGATGTATCGTCTCTGTTACTTGGACTGACTTTGCACAGATAGTTGTACGTTCATTGTTTGTATCCGGATGCAGTTACAAGGTAGAAGTTAAAATTAGTGAAGAAAAGCTCGGTTATATTCAGATGTTTGATCAGTAAGAGCACGTCTGATCAATTTGATCCCTGTAAAAATCATACTGCAACTCTGACGCTTTCATAATTCCTATTTGGACAGCTCGTGCCCGTTAGTACCTCAGTCCTAGGATGAAAAGTCCAAAGAAGCGACTGTATTTAGTGAATTCCTTGGACGGTTTTAATGCACTTTAGTTACCGGCTCTTGATGGTCAAATTAAGACTTTTGGAAAGCGACAGTGTTCAGAACCAATGAACAAATAATGGTAAGAGACCAGCTGTAAAAACTAGTATGTCTTTCTAAATGAATATAATTAATTCTAATGGTTAATATAACAATGGAAAGGAGAGAAAGTAATGCAACCATAATTTATCATTTAAATTTAACATCAATCGCGTATCCATTCTATGTTACTCAACTATTTTTCATTGTTCTTGTGTAGTTGTGGGACCCTAAAATATTAGCAGTAAGATTTTCACAATTGCGGATCGCCCAACTTTGGAGCAAACTGAAAAAAATTAACAAGTTATCAAGCTAGAAGTGGAGAGCTAAGGATGATCAAATTAACCTCTGATTAAAAATAATCAAGTTGTACGTAGGAAACTATGTGGGATCAAAATCAATTTTTTATTACTTTAAAGATGATATTTTCATGTAAAATCCAAGTCATTTACTTGAAATCACTGATAATGTGTGTAATTACCATTTTTACGGTGTGTCAGATAACCTAGGATGGCAGCCAGCACCATTTCTTGCCTTAATTCATCTCCACGTTCCAGCTCTGCAATGCCTTAGATATTGAGAATTCAGCGCAGGTGCCACTCCCCAGGGCAGGTGTCTTTCCAACACCAGGAGACTGCAGGACAACGCTTAAAGTGTAGAGGGACACATCATCCCAGCTCCAAACGTACCAGACACCCAACATGAGATCCAGCAGTCTTCATCCCAGCAGGAGATAAGCTAAGAGAGGGGTTATATTCATTTTGGTGAAACAGTGAGCCGAAAGATGTTTCCTTGTCTTGTTGCCACCAGGTCATCTTCCAAAGTCTTGCTTAAAGATGGCTTCACACAGGTCTACCACTATGGCTGAGCATCCCCTGCACTGATGTCACTGTCATGATAACAGAGTGGAAATATATTTCAGGGTGAGTAAATACTCAATTAATTAGTTGATTGTTAATAGGACTGTTAAACAAATTGTTTACAAGTTGAAGCACAATCATCAGATAAGTTAGAGTAGCATTCTAGAGTATAGATTGAAATAACAGAACATGAAAAAGTAGAAGATGTAATCTGTCAGTCTGAGAACATTATTATACAAATATACTAGAAACTGAGGCCCTGTCCACACGTACAGTGTTTTTTTGTAACCATGCTTTTTTTATACAGTTATAGGGTGTCTCCACATGTAACAAAAGCAGCTTTTCACTGTAACCGCTATCATTTGAAAACGCTGGCCAAAATGATTTTTTTTGGAAACGCTACTGATTTGTTTCCATGTGGACAGGATAACTGCACAAATTCAAGTTTAGGCGGAGTTATATGACTTCTTTAAAGGAACAGCATTTGCTCAGATCTCCATATGGTTAATGCTGACGTAGCGAGGGTTTGCGCTCCAGCTATCTGTGCTAAAGCAGATCTTCTGAGATGTACAGGACTACACAAGCACACAAGATATTTAATAATGTGTTTGATCACAGAAGAGACGCATCAAACCACAGCAATGTGTGAGTTATTGCGCTCACTTCATACAAACACAAAAAGCACCAGTTTTGAAAAACTACTGTTTGAGCCTCAGATAAACGAGAAAGTTTAGAGATTGAAACAGTTGTTTTTAAAGACTGGATTTGTTTATAAAAGATACACTTTTAAAAAAATAACCAGGTATGTGTGGACAGCATCACATTTATACAAAATATTATTTAGTAAATTTTCCCCAAAATATTATATATAAAATTATAATATAAAATGTGAAGTGATGTTGTGGATTAAAATTTGAAACCACTTTATGCCAAGCAGTTTTCTTAGATTTAAACGTTTTGGACTAAACAACACAATTATGTGGATTTGACAGGTTAAAGAAATGTAATCAATGTTTTACAGAAAGTAGACTCATTCGTTTAGAGACTCTTATTTTGCCAATGGTACCGCAAAACTCAGAAACTTCTGCACATTAGCTCTACTCACACAAGGATTTGGACTTCAAGCCAAAGTCTGGTTTCTAAATCACACATGTAAAATGAGAAATCGACCCGAAATGCCATATTTTTTTTTAAACAAAAACGGGAAAATGGAACACGAGTTTCCCCTAATGTTGTTACTGACTTTGAATAAAAAATTTAATGATTAAAAGGTACATGGACCCTTACTGCTTTTCAACCTCCGTGTGTATGTGCAACGTCTGTCACCTCCGTGTATGTGTCAAAATCAATTTGTATATTCATTTATATACAAAATATAGCTGTTGCACAAAATTGTTGGAAATTGAAAAAATAAAAAAAATGGTCTGCAAAAAATTGAGAGAAATAACAGATAGTATTGCCTGATCAGCAAATACGAGGTTTGTATTTTCCAAAGATTCTTTATATTTAAAATAGTTTAAAAATCATTAATTAAAGTTATATTGCATTACAAATATATTAAATACATGAAATTCTAACAATTATTTTATAGTTAATCATTAAACCCATCTTCCTTTTTTCCTCAAGTAAAAAAAAACTAGAAATGTATTCCTGATACTTGGCTCAAACACAGTCAGGACTGAAGGCCGGCATATTCAGTCTTGACACAGTGGTAAAAGATTTTAATGATTCACATGAATTTGTATAGCTGACTATATCCATAACTGACTTGTAAAAGGTCTACCATTTATCTTGATCTCAACCAAAGATATTAGACTAAATTATTTATGATAATGTTGTATTGTAACTCACTTGTTAATCTTTAATTTTACTCACACTTTGTGTTAATATTTTTAATAACCCTTAAAAGTGTCTCAGTAAATGAAGAGTGGCTAAAGAGAGTTCAAACATGTATTAACATTGAGGTGTATTAAACAAGCATTACATTAAATTCAATAAGCATACTTTACACTTCTCTCGCAGCTAGTGCCACCTGCTGGACAAAAACTGTCTTAACTTATCAGCGCATCAGGGTGCCTCTCGACTCGTTACTGGAAGTGACTGAACTGCAGTTTCACTCTGGGGGGATATATTAATATATGAAGATGTTTACAATTGAAACCTTTAGCCAATGGTTAAATCCATTGACTGTATGAAAATATTTTCCCTGCGATGGGTTGCGGCTGGAAGGGCATCTGCCGCGTAAAACATATGCCAGAGAGTTGGTGGTTCATTCCGCTGTGGTGACCCCGAAAGGGAAGAAAGCCGACATGAAGATGAATGAATGAATGAATGAATGAATGAATGAAAGAAAATATAGACAGCAACTTCATGAAATCAGCCATAGACTTCTGTGAAAGTTTTTTTTTTAACAAAAAATATGCATCTGTTTAAAAGAACCCTGAACTAGCACAAAGAGATGATTATTTTATTTATTTGATAAAGCAACTCTCATTTCACAGTAGCCTTTGAGGAATTTTCCACAGATGCAAAAAAAAAAAAAAAGTGTTCACAAATAAATCGAGTACTGAAACTACTGATCGATGAGAACGTCTTAGTTCACAAAAGTATTAGTTAATAACCATGGAAATCATTTTCTCAGCTTTGAACAGGATGCATCTCTGCGGAGCAACAATAGCTCCTCCACGTACACAGCAGGGATTTCAACCTTTCACTCACTAACCAAAATTTGACTTAGCCTAGATCCTAGAAGAGTTAATTTCCACTCCAGACTGTTGATGCTCTGAAGATCATGCCAGCTTTCTCCTGAACAGAAAGAACAGCAGCAGCAGAGTCCCTCTTTAGTTTATATAGTCAAAGTCCTCTGGTATTCCGAACGCCTTGTCCAGGTGATTATTCTCGAAACCAAATGTTCTCTTGGCCCACGATTTGATAGCAAAAACATTATCTAAAAAAGAAAGCACATCAATCACAATTGGAACTGGAGGAAAAGTGATAGTTCCGTCAGCAGATGAGACTGAAACTGCTGCTTCAGTTCACATAGAATACTTGTTTGTTTTATCT
Organism: Danionella dracula; assembly: GCA_900490495.1. Taxonomy (NCBI): domain Eukaryota; kingdom Metazoa; phylum Chordata; class Actinopteri; order Cypriniformes; family Danionidae; genus Danionella; species Danionella dracula. Next base: position 11,788,909 of record UELW01000667.1, on the reverse strand, counting down.
GATTTTTATTATTATATATATGTTTTATGATTTTTATTCATGCTGCATACACATGGTGTGCTTGGGAATCAAATAGCTGCCAGACATAAAATAATTGTTATTAAATGAAGAGTGAGAAATGAGAAACATTGTAGCAATTAATCCCCAGCGCTCTTAAAGTGAGCTACAGTTTCACTGTGTACATCATTTAGTTGCTAAGCTAGCATTGTGCTGCTCACGTGTTGGTGTGTTAATAGTTGAAGTGTTCAGAAAGAAGAGGAAAGAGAGGAGAATGAAGACTGAAACCCCTCCTCTATGTTCCTGTTTATTTTGGTCTGAGCAGATTTTTGTGTATGACTTCAGGATTCTATGTATCCACCTCGACGCAGACATTTAGCTTTACTATGTTAAGCCCCATTTCAAAAAACATCTTACTATTGTGACAGTGTTCATCTCAATCAGCGCTCTCCTGCTCACAGACCACAGGCACCTGGGAGATCCAATCAGTGCGGCCCAGGCTCATCTGCCTCTGATCACCAGCGGGGGATTAAAAGAGCCCAGAGGCACAGAGGAAGGAAGGATCGCCTCGGACGAAGACTGTGTGTGTTAATCACAGTTTCCCTATTTCTTGCCCCGACAGAGAGCAGCTGAACCTGGACCGCCGGATCCATTCACCACTCCACCTGGGCATTCCAAAAAGAGGACGCACCGCGTGCACCAGCACCAAACCTGACCAGAGCACTGGAGCACAAGATTCACCGACTACTCATTACACCTTTGTCTTTAAATAAAGCCACCCTCTGGGTTTTTGCACTAAAACCTCTCCATGTTATTCTTCACCTTGCTACACTATGTATACTTTTAAACAGGATTTTTTCAGAAGTAAGTTTCAGCGGTTTTCAAAAATGAAAAAAAGTCTTTCTTTGTAGGGAGCATCTTTAAATGAAGATTTGTCTTATTCTGATAGTCATTTATTATCTGATTTATCAAATTTTGTGATTAAAATCAATATTTATTATGTTTAATATGTTACAGGGCTAATACAGATAACAAGTAAAAATTATCTTTCCTTTGGTTTAATGATATTTTAGGAATTGTGATTAACTTTCAGATTTGCAGGCATATACAGAAAGCTGTGCTCTCAGTTCAACCGCAGCATCTGTGAGTCTGGTAGATTACAGTACATGCCTAATAGGCTGAAACCTGATCTGGTAAATGTAAATAGAATATCAAACCATTGCTCTTTAGCATGCTTGATTTTCTTACAACGTCTCATACACTTGTCATCTGAGAGCACTTTATTAGTTACATTACCTGGGAGCCTAAAGGAATTTCCATCCTGACATTAAGTGCCTTGCCTGTCAGTTTGCTGCATTGCAAAAAATCCTGCCTGGGAATAACCAGGATTTTGTTCTTCACAGCTAGCGTCAGGAGTTATAAAAACATCTAAGCTAAATTTACTCCACAGGAAACATGACTGGAACATTCAGATACTATTGAACTCAAACAATCTGCAGGCCATCACAAGTGTATGCAACTAATCAATTATAGAAAAGAAATTACTTGTGCCGTGCACAGAGATCTACAATTGACTGTGGCCTATATTTCTTTTTTCCGTGTATGCAGTGCATCACAAGATTTGGTGTGATGAGTGAGGCATGCAAATTACATACCCGTCCACCTAGACACCGCGTCTTTAGCTGCTATGTTGGCCATACCTAACAAAAAAAAATTAATGTGGTGTTAGCTGTCAATTAAAGATGATTTATTACAAGTAATTACACATCTTGTACAAAAATATGCACAGCTAAATGCATGAAATAAGATTTAGTTAATAAGATTATAAGTTAATAAATAAGATGATAATCACAATTATTTTAAATTATTATTCTTTTTCTTTGAAAATATTCTGCATTACCATTCAATTATTTGTAGTTTCCAGAGATGTTTTCAAGTATTTGTACTTGAAATAACTGATATAGCAGGGTGTAATGTGCAATGTATTAATCTATCTCTATAACCAAACATAGGAGGAAAAAGAGACTACTGCTTTTTAAGTGAACCAGAAACACGTAAAATTTTAATAAGGTGTTAGTTTATTTGTAATAAATAATCAATCCCAAGTAAATGATAATAATTAAATAAATAAACTAATATGAACACCTGGATTAAATAAGAAAAACATTTAACAACAGAGCTTACATAGAAGTTATATTTATGCCATATGGTAGAATTCCTTTTAACAAAACATTTATTGTAGTTATTATTTTCATTATCTTCCCAGCTGTAAAAGTACATTCTCTTCTCCTCAACATGCTAACATTGGCAAATAGCGCTAGTCTATTACTTTCTTGTATCAAACAGCGTTACACTTATGCTATGCATCTTGAAAAAAATTATCAAACACAATGTTACAATATGCTCCAGACTAGAGAGAGCAGGGTTGGACTCTGTGACTATCCTTGTTACTGTGTTTGGTAACTTACAACTGGGATGAATTGATCTGCTGCTGCAGCTGAATACTGTAATTAAAAATCCCAGAATTAAAGCAGTCAACATCAACACCCTCGAGACAGAGATGTGTTCTGTCTGATAGCAGTGTTAATGCGCAGAAATAAAATGCATAATAAACACAGTAATTATTTCTCAATTGTATCATTTTATGATAATCAAAACTAAATCAAAAATGTCTTTACAATCTTTGATCAACAAAGTGGTCACATTTTAATTGTGAAACATCCTCCTTACACAAAATTTAAATAAAACAATTTAAGTCCACCAACGAGCAAAATAAATCATATGTTTAAGACTTGATTCCAATAATCAAATAGATTCTCATCAAATTATCTTTTCTATCAATATTTAGCAAATATATTAAAATTTTCCCCTACAGCTTCTTTAGGTTGTGGTTACATGAAATAATGCATTCACATATCGCAGAATACAAAATAAATTTACCTCTAGTACCAACCAGGCACTGACATGTTTTAGGGAGCAATGATGTGGGTTCCTCCTTATTTTTTTATTTTTTTAATTAAGTCCATGGCAATGTTCCCTCTAATTTTTTCAAGAGTCTGAGCAAACACACAAACTCTCTGGGTGACCCCTTGGACCACTATGAGCAACATCATAACAGCTTTACAATTAACATAATTTATTACACACACTATAATTACAGCAGAGATTACCATTAGATAACATTTAATGAAGTGATTTTTATTAAATTATTTAAACAATTACACGACTGGTGTAACCATACATGACCAGCAAAAACATTTATTTACTTAATTTTTTCATTCTATTTAATCATCAGATAAGATATTAAATCTTACTTCCTGTTTAATTAAACTATCTTTTGTTTTAGGTTAACCCATTTAGCACAAATGTTAGATCTAACTTTAAGTCCCGAGTCCTCTAACGCCACGGCTGCTAGTTTGCAGTCCCACTTGGGAACTATCAGCAAAGTGCATATGGAGCCATTAGTGAAGTTTAGGATGCTTGGTGGGAGCTTCCCATTATGTCCCCTAAATCATGCACACTTTTGCGTCCAATCCTCAACCTGCGTCTTTGGAATACATGCCTCCTGAGACTTCTTCAGGATGATGTCTCCAGCCGTACGGTCCATTCAGTTTGTCCAGAGGATTGGTTCTCCACAAGTCATCTGAAGGATGTTTACTTCACACCAGTATACTTTCTCAGCAGAGACCCCTTGGGTTGGCCTCGAAGGTCAAGTGTATCAGTACAGCGTCCTGCCCTTTGACTCCTCTATGTCCCCTCGTACTTTCACAAAGATGTTTGAGGTGGTTTAGTCCAGTTATATGAGAAAGTGTTCTAATCCTGGTTTACTGGACAACTGGCTGATACTGTCCCAGTTGAGGTCTCAGTTGATTTGTCACATAGACAGTGTCTTATGTCACCATAGCCGTTGCGGCTTCGGATCAACCCAGAAAAGAGCAGTCTGACCCCCGGCCTTAGCATATCTTTCTGGGAATGGAGCTAAACTCGTTGAACATGCACACCTCCTTGGACACCGGGCCCTGAGCCTGCTGAAGGCAGAACACAGTCTGTTGGTGGTATGTCCAGAACTTCATAGACTCCTGGGCAAATGAGTTTCACAGTGGCGATTATTCCACATTTGAAACAACTCCAGCTTAGCTCAAGTTTCGAGGTCAGTCAAAAGCATGGCATTAGGACAACTGAAAGTGAACATGACACCTTGATGCCGCCTACATCTTTGTCTTTGGATGGACAAGTGGGGTTGGTTCGTCGACTGGTGTTACTCTAGCCAAGTAGACCCGAGCAGCTGCTCCGTTGAACTTGTGTTAACCTTTCTCCAAAAGTCTATATATTGAGGACTATCTCCATCCAGCATGAAGGTTACATCGCCTCTATTCTCTCTGTCACTTCCAGTTGAAGGCAACATGCTGAGATGACATGAGTTATTGGTCAGATTCCTCAGAGGGGCTAGAAGGGTTAAACCCTCTAGGCATTCTTTGGTTCCCTCCTGGGACCTTCTATTGTCCTGAGAGGACATCAAGATCATCCATTCAAGCTGCTTGGCTCAGTAGAGCTTAAGCTCTGTTAACTAAGCACTGCTCCTGATCGCATTAGCATCGATCAGAGGGTGGGGGATCTGTAGGCACTCTCCGTCGACGAAGACCGCTTACAATTTGGGCCTGGTGTCACTCATGTTATTGTTAGCCTAGGCCTGGATATGTGCCCAAGGTTCCTACCATCCCCTTCCAAAACTCAGGTAGTGAGCCCCCAAGCTCTGCTCGGAGAGGAGATAGCACCAACCCTTAGTCCCAATTGCCCAGTCCGAGCACTGAAAATCTATGTAGAAGAACTTGGAACCTTAGAAGTTCTGATCAGGTCTTTGTATGTTTTTGAGGACAGCAGGCGACAGGGAAGGCTGTCTCCAAACAGAGGTTGGCCCACTGGCTAGTAGAAGCTGTCTCTACCGCAGCGCCCAACATCCCTTGCCCCTGCAGTTAAGAGCCCACTCTTTCAGGGGTGTCGCGGCCTCCTGGGCATTGGCAAGAGGACTTCGCTGACAGAGACCTGCAAGGAGGCGTGTTGATTGACACCCAGCATCTTTGCCAGGTTCTATAACCTGGGCAGTGAATCCGTCTATTCAGCCATGCTAGGTGGCGGCAGCAAGGTCTGAACTGTACAAAAGGATGTCCAGGCTAATTTTGCCCCTGGAGATGCCCTCCAGCTTTTTGTCTCCTCTCGCTTCAATAGGCGTAGTAGAGAAAGCGGAGTATTCCTACATACTGTCCAGGTGTGTCTTTTTCTGCCACTCGCTGCCGTTACCCTGCACAATATGAGCTCACAGAACTCTCCCAGTGTTGAAGTGCTGTTTTAAAATCTTTGGCGCTGATAAAGCTGTAAAATATAGCACTGTTCCTTTGTGGTCATTGTCATAATTCAGTATTGAGCGAGAAAACCCTTGAGAGTGGCATGTGAGAGTGGGACTCCTGTTATTATATAATACAGGACTTTTATGGGAAAATTATAATATGAGTGTCATATAAGTGTAATATAAACTATCATTATCATGGTAAAAGAACACATGGGTTAACTGAACTTGACTTTCTTTGTGATGCCTTGACTTTACTATGTTACTGTTTTCTGAATGATTGAGTGAGTGAGTGAGCGAGTGAGAGGGAAGAAAGGAGGTGGAATTGAGGAGGTCGGAGATTAACCCTTTTCTATTCAAACCCGCACATCAAGGTCTTATTTGAAGCAAGAACTTGCATTATCGAGCTCTATGAAATCAACGACCAAATATGAGTCAGACAAAACACCTACAAGTTCGAGTCCATGACGAAAAAAAAAAAAGTCTTGATCCAGACTTGGAGGACCATGTGGAGGACCATCTCATTTGACAAGTCCGCAAATGCGTATGAACGCAGCTAAGAGGGAACATTTTTCCACAGCTAACAGCTGTATCTTTATGTTTGCTATTGACAATAAGCTTTGTGGTGATGAGGTTTTTATCCAGCTGGATTTGGCACCTGTTCGCAAAGCCAAAACAACCAGTACCTGGTGTGATAGCCATGCAATAACAATACTTGATTGGCAGGCAACTCATCTAACTTTACCCCCACTGAAAATCTATGAGCTATAGTCAAGAGTGGATGGCCAATATTAAAGCACCCAGCAACTTTAATTTGCACTTCTCATTTAAACAAACATTGAAATCAAACTCTACTAAACCTGAAAGCCCTACGATTGAATAGTGAAGGACAAAAATAGAAAAAAAGGAGGTGGAAACGTTCCATGCAACCTACTTTATGCCCTCTCAAAGGCACAAAAAGTGATCCCAGACTGGCTGGACGAGGTGATATGAAAACAAAAAAAGCGTTTTGAATGAATTGGCGTACTCTCTTACATGTGGCAATATGTGTCTGTTGTAAAACAGCGGTTGTCATGGCGGCTCGCGGTCACACACAGAGTAGTGAGGAGCTTCATACATTTATAGAAATCTGGTCTGATGATTTCATTTCTCTCAGTGCTCACTAAGCAGCTCAGAGAAGGAGGTTTAATAGATGGTAAGAATGTTAAGGCAAACAAACTCCATTCATGCGTGGGATACAATATAAATGCTACCTGCAATAAAATACCTGCTTAACACTTTAGGTGAAGTTTTTATATTCTAGACAATTTTAAACAAAAAGAAGATAGTGCATTACCTTGTAGACCATACTGTATATCTTTTCAGAAAAGTAATTCCTCCTTCTGAACTGTTGTGTAACACTTCTTCGACCTTTTCAAGTACACAAAACATTGTTTTGTATACGGTTCCCGAGCATAATTTTTAACCTTTATCATATGTGTTAAATGTATGTATGTATGTATGTAGTAAAAGATGATCGAGCGTATTGTTGCTGATAACTATAGTTTTCATTCAACCATTGTTTATTTCTGCGTACAGAATAGGACACAGTGGCCTGTATGTAGTCACATGGCTCTGTAATCTCTCCGTTCAGCTAGCGCGCATCAATTGTTTCTCTTGGTCCGCAAATCACCCGCCAGAATAAAAATCAACGTGACCCTACTTCTCACAGAAATCAAGAGGCATGAAACCAACCAGATCATGACAGAAGTTATTCCAATGAAGTTTCTTCCGTGGGAGTGACGTCTCAGGCTGAGACTGATACTTAGGCTTCCAGAATTCTTCAAGTGTGTCAAAAACTGAACCCCTCTACGCCATACAGACTAATTGTAATTAGTGCAAAAGAAGCTAAATTACATTAATGTAATATTCAAAACGCCACGTGTTGGATGTAAACTGGACTTTCAGATGTTTCTCTCATATCTTATTCTTCTTTCCTTATCAAAAACATGCCTTGAGTCATATTCTGATTGGTTCATGGATTTTTGTGTAATCCTATTTTCTTTTTTTTGAGAGCTCAAACCAGCTCGATAACTTTAGTCACACCCTCCTACAACATAAAAAGATGTTTTTGTTTTGAGCTGTGCAAAACATTGAACTTAATATTGAAAAAAGCGATATGGATACTCACGCATCTGTTCCACCACCTCAGGATCACATTCTTTGTACTTCTCCAGTTCAAGCTTCAGCTGATCTCGGCCACTTTTTAATGCTGCAAGCTCAGTTAAAAAATGTTCTCGCTCATCCTAAACGTGGATCAGAACAGTCCCATTAACCACAGACATCAGTAGAGTATTGAAATGGACATGCGTTAAAAAAACTTGCATTGACTTCATGTCCAACTTTGGCTTTTTCGACTTCTTTCTGGAGGCTTTTTTTACGCTGACTCCCCTCCTCAAGCTACAAAAAAGAACAATTAGGTTAAATTTCTGACCATTTTTTTACTGATTAAGATTAAGTTAAGAGCACTATTGCCTAGTCATTTGTGACATTCTACCTGCAGAGTTGACACCAATGCATCTTTTCTTTTCCTATATCATTCTAGGGACCCAATGTGTATCTACCACAAGGGTATTCGATTAAAATCACCAAGGTCCAGTTATTACAATGTCCGGACTATCTAGATTGTATTTTAAATCAATAAATATTATATATAATATATTTAATAAAATAAAACAATTACTCGTTTAAAGACCCTTTCATTAAAAATAACAATTGCATTCTACCAACAACAAAGATTGTTGAGACATGATTAGCAAAATACATTCATTTACTTCAAATTTTTCATACATTAATTATTGTAATATCAACTTTTAATATTTAATCATCTGAAAAGGTACCTTACAGCTAGTGTAATTAAACTTTGTGGTTTTTATATTAACCATTTAGCTGCAATTATACTGTTAATTCTTCTTATGGAGATTTTTCAGAGAGTACCAGCACAGAGGTAGAGACCACTTTTGTAAATTTGTTGTTTAATGAGTAAATTACAGATTATATGTGATGTATGTGAAGCAAATGCATCTACAGAATAAGAAAGAAACAATGTGAAGAGTAAAAATGTGGATAAACAATCCTGCGTTTTTTTTTTGTTGATATGGATTAGTGCAGCAGACATGCGCATAATTTCCCTGCAGACAATAGTGGTTGTTTGAGCATGAGAAGCTTGTTTTTGATTGGCTACTCTGCTGTATATGAGTGCAATGGATTCTCCCGGTGTTGAAGTGTTGTTTATGACCTTAGGTGCTGATTTGGCATTAAAATTAGTGGTGGATTGTCAAAATATTATTGTTTTAATATAAGATTTTTATCGCGCAATAAAAAAAATCAATTTTCTATCATCTATTTTCAAACTTGGTTACTGTGTTTTAGTGACTAGTCGGTCATGAACAAAATGGTTCATAAGAGCCGGCTCTTTATAGTGAACGATGAGAACCATCTCTCCCCAGTCTCCCTCTGTTCTCTGCTTGTCCATCATCGTCTGGATGGGCTCCGCCTCTAATGCAGACGTCCATAGAGTTCAGAGGACAGTTCGTTTGGCTGAGAAGATCATACACACTTGGCAATAAAGCTGATTCTGAATTAATTTTGTATTTCAAAAATGTCTTTGAAGTTTAATCGTTTGTAAAAAAGCCATTGCTGGTGAATCAGCTTCTAGAGTCCTCTCGTGTTGAGAGTGGAATCGTCTGAATGACTCAGGGAGTGAAAGCTTAAAGCATGCATGAAAAGAAGCACAGCTTTTCCATTAAGAGAGCAGGATACTACGCACGAACACGCAACATCAGGGCTGGAACTGTCCAATAGGAGAGCAGAACAATTGGTGGTGCGTTCAATGCAGTCGTGATGCCCAGTGATGCCAACTCATAGCAGTGCGCTGCTATCAGTGTTGCGTTCACTGCTTTGATAAACTCATATGGTGAAAATATGGAGTTTTTCTGCTAACACAGACAATGGCTGAGTCCTACCAAAGTCTCACTGTATATTTCATCACAGAAGAGCTTTAACTCGAGGCTCACTGCCTTCAACCTGCTTATTTATCAGATGGTTTGCCTTTCAAAAGAAAACTGCAAAAAGCTGAGAACCATACAACAAGAGGACAATGGCTAACTTATTTATTTTCTACTTTGACATGGGTTAAAAAATATGACTTAATTTTTTCAATTATTATTTCATTTATTATTTTTTATTGTAATAATAATTTATTTAGTCAGTCTGAATCCATCAACCATGATTTTAACAAGTGCAATACATGTCCGTTATAATAAGTATAAGTAATAAAAAGTAATTAGCAATACAAGTCAGTCATCTTTATGTTGTTCTTTCAATCTACACTTAAGTTGGTGTGCCTTCCTACTGACTTTGACATTAATGTTTACTACAAGGCTATATTCATTTTATTTGTGGTACAATTGTTGTAATTCTTGCTTTACATTTATATGTAATCTAAAAAAAGTTTCTTTCCCATACTTTAGTGATTCATTAATCATCACTGTTAAAAAATACAAAGGGGTTAACGATTTAAAAAATGCATTGTAAATTGTAATCTCAATATTTGTTACAATAAAATGGCAAATAGATTATTTTTCAAAATCATTCAGTTCTAGTGGTTAGCATTGTTTTTGCACCAATATTTTTCAGAGCATAGACAGCATGACAAAGTGAAGAACTACAGATAGCCTTGATGACAAATGAGTGCATGCGGAGCCTCACAAAGTGCAATTCACAAACTTGACACACTACTAAAAAACAAATTATAGAAAGAGAGTAAGCTGCCCCTACTTGTTTCTCCAAATCCTGTAATCGGCGTTTTCGGGCATGCAGGGCTTTACTGGGGAATGCCCAGAAATAGTTTGAGGTGCCAACCTTCTCCGTGTCAACCATGTTATCATCCACTAGACTCTGCAACACCTCTTTCACCGACATGGGGGCTGAAAAAGATGAATCAATCATCAATGTGAGACTTCATGTGTGAGTATACTGCATGCACTTTTATAGAAAAAAAAACATGACAAAAAACACATTACATTTTATGGCTCTCAGATGTTTTCATGATGTGAAAAAAAACTTAATCTGAGCTCAAGAGAATGAGCTGCTGTGATAAACTTACTCATGTTTTCTTCAAGCTAATTATGGAGTTGACCCCCTCTGAGCATTTCTCTTCACTGTTACTGTGAGCGCGTTTCTCCATAGGTTAAAAAAAAGATATCAGTCAACGAGCCAAATCGATCAGAAGTAAGAGTTGCAGCAAAGCCCAGCTTTAGATTGGTCTTCCAAATGACTGCCTCAAAAAAAAACATTAAAAAGTGTGCCGGTTTTAATCTCAGAGCATGAATAGTTGCATGTGTTACCTCACATGACTTGGAGCTAGTAAAAACACAGAAAAAAACAGTCCTGCATACGAAACTGGAAGTAGTGTTAGAAACGTGCTGTTCAGCTGGACATCAGGTCCTCTATCGAACTCCTTTTATCTTCTTTTCGAGAAAATGTATGTATAAATCTATCTTTCTATACTCACCTAAAGGATTATTAGGAACAAATGTCCAATTTCTCATTAACACAATTTTCTAATCAACCAATCACATGGAAGTTGCTTCAATGCATTTAGGGGTGTGGTCCTGGTCAAGACAATCTCCTGAACTCCAAACTGAACGTCAGAAATGGAAAGAAAGGTGACTTAAGCCATTTTGAGTGTGGCATGGTTGTTGGACAGTTGTTGGACAGTCAGTAGATGTCAACCCAATAGACCATCTTTGGGATGTGGTGGAACGGGAGCTTCGTGCATCCCACAAATCTCTATCAACACCGAGGTGCTATCATAACAATATGGTGCAACATTTCTAAAGAATGCTTTCAGCACCTTGTTGAATCAATGCCACGTAGAATTAAGGCAGTTCTGAAGGAGAAAGGGGTCAAACACCGAATTAGTTTTAATCCTTTATATATATATATATATATATATATATATATATATATATATATATATATATATATATATATATATATATACATATATATATACATATATATATACACACACACACACACACACACACAGTGTGGCAAGTTCTCCCACTTAAAAAGATGAGAGGCCCGTAATGTTCATCACATCATAGATAGACCTCAACCAGGAGAGACAAAAGGAGAAAGAAAAATCCAGAAAATCACATTGTCTGATTTTTAAAGAATTTATTTGCAAAATATGGTGGAAAATAAGTATTTGGTCAGCTACAAACAAGCAAGATTTCTGCCTCTCACAGACGTGAAACTTCTTCTGTAAGAGGCTCCTCTGTCCTCCACTCGTTACCTGTATTAATGACACCTGTTTGAACTTATATCAGTATAAAAGACACCTGTCCACAACCTCAAACACTCACACGCTAAACTCCACCATGGCCAAAACAAGAGAGCTGTCAAAGGAAACCCGAAACAAAATTATAGACCTGCACCAGACTGGGAAGACTGAATCTGCAATAGGTAAACAGCTTGGTGTGAAGAAATCAACTGTGGAAGCAATTATTAGAAAATGGAACACATACAAGACCACTGATAATCTCTCTCGATCTGGGGTTCCACGCAAGATCTCACCACGTGGGGTCAAAAATGATCACAAGAACGGTGAGCAAAAATCCCAAAACCACACGGTGGGACCTAGTGAATGACCTGCAGAGAGCTGGGACCATAGTAACAAAGGCTACCATCAGTTACACACTACGCAGCCAGGGACTCAAATCCTGCAGTCCCGGTGTCCCCCTGCTTAGGCCAGTACATGTCAAGGCCCGTCTGAAGTTTGCTAGAGAGCATTTGGATGATCCAGAAGATGACTGGGAGAATATCATATGGTCAGATGAAACCAAAATAGAACTTTTTGGTAACAACTCTACTCGTCATGTTTGGAGGAGAAAGAATGCTGAGTTGCATCCAAAGAACACTTTTTTTTCTGCTAAGGGACCCGGACGACTGATCCGTGTAAAGGAAAGAATGAATGGGGCCATGTATTGTCAAATTTTGAGGGAAAACCTCCTTCCATCAGCAAGGGCATTGAAGATGAAACGTGGCTGGGTCTTTCAGCATGACAATGATCCCAAACACACCGCCAAGGTAACGTGAAGGAGTGGATTCGTAAGAAGCATTTCAAAGTGGCCTAACAAGTCTCCAGATCTCAACCCCATAGAAAATCCGTGTTGCCTAGTGACAGCCCCAGAACATCACTGCTCTAAAGAAGATCTGTATGGAGGAATGGGCCAAAATACCAGCAACGGTGTGTAAAAATCTTGTGAAGACTTACAGAAAACATTTGATCTCTGTCATTGCCAACAAAGGTTATATAACAAAGGATTGAGATGACCTTTTGTTATTGACCAAATACTTATTTTCCACCATATTTTGCAAATACATTCTTTAAAAATCAGACAATGTGATTTTCAGGATTTTTCTTTCTCCTTTTGTCTCTCATAGTTGAGGTCTGTCTATGATGAACATTACAAGCCTCTCTCATCTTTTTAAGTGGGAGAACTTGCACAATTGGTGGCTGACGAAATACTTTTTTGCCCCACTATATATATATATATATATATATATATATATATATATATATATATATATATATATTAGTGTTTTCAAGTGATTCTCATTTTGATCTAATTAAGTACATGGTGTGGCAATACATTAATCTAATTAATCGCAAATACATACAAGAAGCAGCTTTTTTTTTTTTACTTTTTTGTTTTATTGAACACAAACCTATGTATACAGTATATGATAGTCGTAACTTACGGAACCCAATTCTAGCTAGTTACGTTTTAGTAGACGAAAAAAAAATTTCATCTAGTTTTAGTAAAAAAAAAAAAGATTTTAGTCAAAGTAGATGAATATTTATTTGATTAAGAGTTTTTTTTTATAAATTAATTTAATTCATTAATAATTGCAATGAATATTTACATGTTTTCATGAATTACTGCACCATTTAACATTGTGAGATTGTTGATAGGCTTTTCATTAATAAATACAATGATACATAGGAATTATCTAAGGACTATGCCATTAAAATGTTAACATATAAACTCAAACACAAGCAGTGAGTGGAGCTTCACTTTCCATAACAGTCTCGAATAGGAAAATTACTGTATTAATGTAACCGTAACAATCTCGAATTATGAAACAGGTGTTCCTTGCGTGAATAGCCTGGGGTGAGTTTGCAAAGGCACAAGGAAGCCAGAGCCCGTGTCAAAGGGAAATTTAATTTACATTTTGGTTCATTTTCCTGTCCACTTCAAGCACTGATTTCGTTTCGTTTTCATATATCACCTGAAAAGCATTCAGACCTGAGCACCCAGCGATCTCGACTCGGCACCTCAAGAAGGCATGATTAAATGAAACACACCTGTCCTGCATTGCTATCTCCTCTCACGTGAACTCGCTTGACTGTCGCCGGCAGCACGCACGCAGATGCATAGAACAGGAATATCCATTTCACATTGACTGTATTTAACAGGCATTTCATATTAGGGTTATGTTTTTTCTGTTAACATTTTGTTTTCGTCAATTAATGTTAATGGCATTAATGTTGTCTTCTGGGATAATGTAAATTGTAAACAAACCATGAAATTTTACCGGGGCACATGCCCCAGTAGAATGGGTCTAGCGACGCCCATGATATACTATATGTATATTAAGCAGATTTATTTAATTAAACTCTGTATTAGTGATAATCGTTGCAGGAACACCTGACACATATTGAATTCTATACACTTAGTTTTTGATCTGCTGATATTTTACATTACAGAGAAGTACAAAGTGCTTATCCAATTACTAAATTGACTACAGTGATAGAGTAAGCATTATCAAAATATTAGCTGCAGCCCTAATCAGAGCACTAGATCTGTTTTAACAGTGTGAGGAGATAACTTTCTCTACAAGTGTCTTGTGTCTAGTTATGTAAATTAAACAAAGCTAAGTAAATAAAATCAGAAAAAAATAAAGCTAAATAAATCAGAGACAGTCATAAAGAGAGGGTGACACTTACTGATTCCTTTGGACTTAGGAGCAAGTTTCTCAATGTCTTTCAGTTGAAACACATCTTTCTAGAAACCAGAGAAATGGTTCGAATTAATGTCAAATTCCAGACACCACTACACAACAGATAAATAACTATAATAGAAGTACTTACTGTTTCAAAAAATATTTCCATCATACGACTTCTTTTCTCATCCAAACTGAGCCCTTTCTTTTTCGACTATTTATTGGGGAGAAATGTTAAAACAATATTCTTAATATTAGTCATATTAATATTACTTTCGGACATTAAAACCGTTTAAATAACACAATAACGTTACATAAATCAGCCTGTGGTTTAAAGCAACTTACCATAGCTCTTGCTACTCTGGTATAACGTTAACGCTATACAGTATTGTTTTCGCCAATGATGAAATGAAAGGGTACGTGTCACGGTTAAATACTCAGTTAACGTCAAATATTCTCGAAAAAATACTGTAACGTCGTATTTAAGTTAAACGGCTGAATTACTCGTACTTTCATAAAAACTTAAACTAGCTTAGATCCCAAGCAGCCTCAACATAAACAAGAATCAAAGCGAAACGCAAATAACCATTTTTCAATAACATGAACGTTAGGTTTCAAATATTTTCATCGTTCAAAGCAGTCACACGATCTCACAAGAATGGAAACTCGTGAAACTATTGTTCTAATTCAATGAGAGCGCTCCCCACCATTGTGACAGGCAGACGAGATGCAGTTCCGAGGTCGGAGTTGGCGCGAGACTTAAATGGGTGTGCAAGGATCTTCTTCTTCTTCTTCGGTTTTGTTTATTGGCAGTTTGCAAACCTGACTATTGGTGCATTACCGCCACCCACTATAGATGTGTTTGGATTAGGGTATATTTATTTTCTGTAAGTATTTTTGGTTCTATGAAAGAAGATTAGTATTCCCTTATACATCCTGGCCTCTCTTAAAAGGTTTGTTGCTTTGAACTGTTGTATTTTATTGTTTACTGCTATTTCCTTCAGATCTTTTCTTTTCTCTTCATAACCTTTGCATTTTGTTAGCACGCAATCTACTGTTTCATCTTCATCGCATATCGCACATTTCCCTGTCGGATGGTTTCCTATTTTTTATTGATGGTGATTAAGTCCTTTATGTCCTATTCTTAAACTTGCTATGGTGGTTTCTTCTGTTCTTTATCTTGGAGGATGTTGTTGTTTTCCTACCTTTTTTGTATTCCATACAAATGCCTTCCTGTCTCTCCCTCATCGCATTGCTCTTGTCATATTTCTAATATCTTGTTGTGTATTATACTGTGGCGACCCTGCACGACACCGTGCCCCGTTGCATTGTGGGTAACGCTATTTCTTTACAAAAAGGGGTATTACTCGGCTGTTGTGTGTTTGTGCCACGTTTCAATGTTGTTTTACGTTCTGTTATGTTGCCAGGGATTGTTATTTGTAATGAATATGTGTTTGTGTGTGGACTCACCGTCTACTATGCACTAGGTGCAAATGTTCTTTTCGGTGTTAGCTACCATGTAAAGTATGTGTGTTTGCCAATATTCCTGCTTCAGTGAAGTATCAGATGTGTTGCGTCTGATTGAGTAACTGCAAGAAAACCAGTTAGCTTAGTGCAGATAGCACAGCTCAGCTACCACCTGAACCAGTGGTGCGTTACATTGATGTCAGAAGTGGGATGGCGAGCTGTTTAAGAGACAGAGTGGAGCTGAGCCTGGCCAAGATTGAGAAAGTACTCTTGGAAACAGATGAGTCACTCCACGTGTTGCGTCTAGCGAAACGCTGGCAGGAGAATGCTGCACCTGATGGCGTGAGTGAGCGCCGGGCTCGCATTGGAAGGCCCCGCCTCACAAGTATTGCTAGACTTGGCGCTAGAGGAGCAGGGAAACGCAGACACCCTCACGGCAGCGCTCAAGTGCAGATTCGGGCAGCATATCTCGGCAGAGCACAGCCGGGACGAACTGGCCGAGAAAAGGGGCGGATGGAGGAGAGTGTATGTGCCTTCGTGGCGGAGATCCGCAGTTGCGTCCGCCGGGGTTTCCCTACCTTCCCGGCGGATGTACGCGAAGAACTGGGTCTTCAAACGTGTTTGAGAGGGTTGGCGCCAGAGTGGCTTCGACAGCACGTCAGGTTGGCAGGACCCGCCACCTTGCAACATGCCCTACAGCTGGCAGAGAGAGCAGAGGAGATTCTCCGCTCCAGCCCGGCCACATCACATGTCCCTCAACAAAGACAGCACAGCCGAGCAGCCGAACGAGAGATGCCGGAAGAGGAGAGCCAAGCAAGGATCGCTAGAGAGGAGTGCTGTTACCGATGTGGGGAACCTGGGCTTCGAGCCAGAGACTGCCCGGCCCCGAGCCCCAGAACCCACCGGCGGGAAATGACGGCAGGGTGAGACAGTGAGGGGAATCTCACCCTGCTCTCATCCCCCTCCTTGTCATGAGAGTGGGCGGTGCGGCCAGAATGGCGGACTGTATCTCAACTGTGTAGTGGGTGGTTACCGCTGCAGAGCACTAGTGGACACTGGGTCGACCATCTGCCTCATAAGGCGAGGACTGCTGCCAAACACAGCAGGGCCGTTAACAGAGGACTGGACCCCCACCAACACCGAGCTGCTGACAGTGACTGGTGCCAAGACCTTGATGTCTGGAAGATAGGTCCTTCCTGTCCACGTCGAGCACCTGACCACGGCCCACGAATTCTGGCTCGCAGACATCCGGGACGAGCGCATTCTGGGTTTGGACCTCTTGAAGAGCTGGGGAGCTGTGGTCAACGTCCCAGGGGCCCTCCTTCAATTAAAAGACAGAGCAGTACCTCTGCAGACCGGACGCCAGCACGAAGGAGCTGCTGCCCCCTGCAAATTCCTGCGTCATGGAGCCCCAGCGTCCCGTGCCATCGATACTCAACCACTGGCGCTAAGCGTTGTCGTCTCAATGGGTGAGAATTCAGTATCGAACGCTGTTTTTGGTGCGGGGCCGGTACCCGTTGCGAATCAAACTCGTAGGCCATCGCGATAAACCACCGTAGCGATAGAAGAGTTGGCTTAGCGCAGCAGCGCTCACTTGACGGAGGGTCAGCGGTCCCAGTTGAGTGGACGGCTTGCTGAGTACCAAGATATTTTCGCAGCTAACGAACGTGACTGTTCCCGTACGGATCTGCTAGAGCACCACATCGATACGGGATCAGCCACGCCGATTCGCTTGAGACCACACCGGCTGCCTATTGCTAAGCGACAAGCAGCGGAGGAGCTGATCCGTGAGATGGCGTCGAGCAGCGTTATTGAACCATCGGAAAGCCTGTAGGCGGCGCCTGTTGTTATGGTACGCAAGAGACATGGGGGGTGGCGCCCTTGTGTGGATTACAGACAGTTGAATGCTGTGACGCGCAAGGACTCCTACCCCTTACCTCGCATCGATGATGCCCTCGATCATGTCACCGGGTCCAGCTGGTTTAGCTTCTTGGATCTTCGTAGGGGATATTGGCAGGTGGCTCTGGCGCCTGATGCGAAGGCCAAAATGTCGTTCTCGATCGGCCACGGACTGTGGCACTTTAATGTGATGCCGTTCGGACTTTGTAATGTTGCATGGGCTGACCATGAAAGGGAAACGCTTCATATGGTCACCGGACTGTGAAGAAGCCTTTGCGCAGCTGAAGCAAGCCCTCATTGACGCACCCGTGCTGGCATACCCAGACCCTAATCACTCATTTATTTTGGACAAAGACGCGAGTGGCGTTGGGGTGGGGCCCGTGCTCTCCCAGAGTACCGACGACGGAGAGCGCGTAGTGGCCTATTATAGTAGTAGTCTCAATCGCGCCGAGAGAAACTACTGCGTCACCCGGCGCGAGCTGCTTGCGGTGGTGCTAGCTTTGCACCATTTCCGCCCGTACGTGCTTGGAACGAAATTCACGTTACGAACGGATCATGCGAGCCTCACATGGCTGTTAAATTTACTACAGCCAGAAGGGCAAGTGGCAGGGTGGATCAAGATTCTCCAGGAGTTCGATATGGAGGTTCGCCACCGAGCAGGGAGACTACATGCGAACGCTTTGTCTCGGCGACCATGTTTGACCGATGTAGTAGAATTTTTATACTCATGAGACATGATTTATGAACACAATCGCAAACAGCAATTTATTAGTTGTTCCGAACATGAATTAAACTCATACCTTGATATCAACGAAGCATGTGATCACATTGCAAGCACCATGGAGAGAGAAAGTGAGAGTAAGGAAATAAGAGAGAGAAGGAAGAAAAGCAGAGAGAGAGAGAATAAGCAGCCCTTCTCTGGGCCGACTCGGGAGTAAAGAGAGCGAACACAGGGCCTCCCTTGGGATTCCTTTCAGTAAAAACCCTCCTCTCTACATCACTTCCTGTTTCCTCCCAAATATACATACAAATACAATCTTCTTTGAGAATTACTTACAATGATTAAATATTCTATTACATTCCCCCCTTTTTTGTCACAAGACAAATACATTTTGAAATTTAATCATTGAACATTCACCTTTAGACGATAAGCATTCCTATCAAACATTTCCCATCAAACAGTTTTATCTGTAAGACAAAATCATTCAACAATAAACATTATTCTATGTCATACAAATGTTTCTTAGCAATGTATCTTTCAATTATCCTACATAATTTCTTCCCATCGTTAAAGAAAGTATGAGATATATAAGCAAATTACTAATTCACATTCTTACTCTACAATAACCAACATTACTAATGACAAAATTTCAGTATTGACAAACATTGACCAACATCTCCATGCTTCTTTGATTTCAGCCAAAAGTTAAAGACTTAAAATACTTTTAACTGTCCCTTCTCTAATTGCTGAATGCTGTTTGTTTTGCTTTTTCCTTATTTTCCAGTTTCAGAACAACACAAGAAATAAACAAAATAAAAACATGCAAAAATAAAAACAAGTCTTTAATCCCAGAGTTCCTTCGAAACGGTTTCCTCGAAAAGGTAATCCACGGTATGTTCCTTTTTGCATTCACAAAAGACAAGGCAAGCTTGTTAAGATCCTCCTGATTATGATGATGATGATTTTGAATTCCCATAGTCTATAGTTCCAACCAGTATTCCTAACCTCCCCACAGCTCTAATTACAGAATACCAAATTGTCTGCTTGTCATCTCCTTTGGATCTATAGGTTTATTAAATATAAAATTTATAACTACAGAATTTCTCTCTAATATTGCAAGCATTTTACTCATTTGATATTGAAACAGCAACAATCAATACGTACAAAATAATTCCTTAATTATTTCATATGATAGCTATTCCCTTATTATTTTATATGCTAATAATTAATCAATTATTTACTTACCCTCCCCTTTTTGCTGTAAAAAATATCCAATGTCAAATTGCTCTTAACGACCGCATCTCTAAAGTTTACATGATCGCCTCTCTCTTGTTTACTTTTCATCAATCGATATGTTTTAACTTCACTTCAGTCTAATTAGCTAAGAATAACATTCTTCAAGTCAACCCATTAATAATATAACACCAGTTATTTCTACCCTTTAGAATGTAAAGAACACCTCACAATTGCCATCGGTGAATCTATAATTCTAATAGAACATAACCATTACCTGTATAACCCTTAGATACGCATAAATTAATGGTTAGACTCTGTTTTGATGTTCACAGTTAATAATTAGACAGCATTGCATCACCCTTAATAAAGCTTCTAGCCCCATATTCTAATAATCAAAAAACGACAATAGAAAATTAGCAATCATTCAATCTGAATTTTTTTTACATATTTTCCTGTTTGGCTGTTTGATCTAGTTATATTAATGTTACATTATGAAGATCTCACATCATAAATGCTTCGTTCCGAAAAGTTACAACATTCTGCTTTGAATGTTATTACTTTAAAATCTAGCTTTGAATACATAGGCTTTTCAGTAAAGCAATTTGTTTGTATCTTGTCTGTAATTAAATGATTTTCATTGCTTCTGCCATTAAAGTAATTATAGTCATATTTTACATAAATCCTGAGAAACAAAATCAACATTTATAAATTTCAGTGTGCCATTCCGTAACCATATTCAACAACTCTGGATAACTTGTAATAATGCCAAGGCACAACCATGATTCCCCTCGCACTTAATTTTTGCTATTTTAACTTGTTTAACCTCCTCTGGTAAATTTGTATCCTCCATAATTACCATATTATCCAATATATTAGAGTCACTAATTATGTAATTGGAATTTGGTACTAGACATTTAAAATTATTTGACACTGGGGGAGGGACTGGCTGGACCACACTGTTCACGTAAATCTGATGCATCTGCTCCTTCGTCCATCAGAACTTCCCAGCACACTCCTCGTTGTCCTCCACCAGAATGAATTTGATGAAGTTCCCCGTTTACTTCATGAACATCCTCTTTCCAAAGGAAGAATGTAGAACGATGTACCCAGTTGAGTTCTCTGTACCTCCTCTCTGTAGCACACAAAAGCTCCAATATCTTTCCCCAAGCCTTCCTTCAGCCTGGTTTCAGAGCTCTCCTGTAGTTGCCCGCATGGTTGCAAGCAGACCTCCTCATCAGCACAAACGACCTCCACGTCGTTAGGAGACGTTACACTGGACCCTTTTCAGTGGATAGACGTTCAGGTTCTCCTTTAGGATGCTTTCACCGCTCTCAGACTGCCACAATCGGTCAGTTCCACCATCAGCTTTCTCATCATTCAACTTTCTACAAGAACAAACAGTATGAGCGCAAATCCAACCTGAAGCTCAGTATTAGTCATTCATACAAAACATAAAAAAAAAAATTAAAAAAAAATAATAATAAAAAATAAACAAAACCCCCAAAGAAATAAAAATAACATAAAACAGTGTTAGTATCAATTTTATGATAGTACGTTAAACTCAAATACGACCTCACTCCTGGATCTTCATTTTCTCCTCCAATTTGGAAAAAAATATCAGACACACACAAAAAAAACAACCACCACAACAAGGAACAACATACATCAACATCTCACATACAAGATAAATATTTGATGTACAATCTCCTCCATGTCCATGTTACCTAAAAAAAAACATTATTAAACAATCACAACACAAATCAGGTAATGATTTAATACACACTGCTTCCGCCGTCTGTAATAAAAAACAACCATAAATGTCAGTGAATTGTTTTAAACGAGGTCAATGACACCTCATTTTCAGTTTATTTGTCTTCTTCAAATTATTAGGTTTGTTTTGCAACAGAACTCAACCCACCCCTAACTAATCTATTCTAAACTATCTCTAAACCCATCATTCCTAAAAGAAGATTCACAACAACCTCGACACCTGATGTGTAAAGGCGTAGGATTCATCTTCGAGTAAAGAAGAATAAAAACAAAAAAAAAACAAAAAAAACAGTACGCTTCGTCAACACGCTCCCAAAAAGATTTAAAATGAAAAAAAGTCAATGGCCAGATTTTCCACCAAAAAAAATGTGTAAAGAAAAATCATTCCCTGCGAAAGCAATGTACATAGGTTAGGTTAGACACTTCATTCAGTCCCATTCATCACCAGCAAACATCTCCCCAGACTTTGCTAAATGGTACACTTTCTTTCTATTAAGTTTTTTTTAAAAATTTTTTAAAAAGCCTCTGCTTTTAGATATTTGCCATTGTTTACTTCCATATTATTATCAGTTTGTCACTGCTAGTTGAATAACAATTTTCTCTATATTGTTTTAGGAAATGTCTTCACGCTATAATCATTGTCGAGTTCACATTAGCTTCTATTCTCAATTAGCATCTTCACAAAACTGTCAAGTTTGAGTCTGTCCACAAGTAACACTTGTTTACCATTGCTTATTATTCAGTCTTAAGTCCGGTATCCATTCAAAATCTTCCAATGAATAAACATTCACATAAAATGGCATTCTACGTGCTTCTTTGTTACTGTTAACACTCTGACTAATCAGAATCCCCAGTAAATACCGTGAATGTTTTAATGTTTAGTCAATGAAACAGATTCCGCTAACATGAAAGGTTTTAGTTGGGTTCCAAAATTCAAAGAATTTTCCCTTTTATTATAAATAAAAATCTAATTATTGAAAATCCTCATTCATATAACCCCCAAGTCATTTGAAACCATTTGTTTCTAAATGAATTTTACTCATTTAAAAGAATTCCCTGTTATGCCTTTCCCCAGAAATCAACAGAAATATAGGGATGAGATAAGCAACAGAACTCTTCGGACTTCACATTAGTCATTTTAGTCTATTAGTAGTTCAACTCTTCATGAATAAGAGGGGTTTGGTTACTGTCAGCCCATCTTAATATCAATTGTCACACCTAGACGCATTATAATGAGTCAGAGTATTCCAAACCTCTGCAATTCTGGTAGAACTCATTACATTAGTCTAGATGACATCAATCTACACCCAATATAATTAGATTGCAACCCCTTTTTATTTAGGAATTAAACATTTTTAACATGTTATATTCTCTTACAAATTCAATATCAGTTGATTTAAATTTCTTTCAATGGATTTAGATGTTTTCCCAGTCTAAAAGATTGATTTGTTTTAAAGTCAATACAATTTAGAATTCATTTCTTTTAAATTCCCACAATCCCTCTGGACGTCAGAAACCAGTCACTCAACTTCTTGATGAAGTTTATAAAATAAATGCTATTCTATCTGTTTGCACCCAAATTACAAAGCCTAAATATCACTTTTAACTTCACTCTTGGTTTAAGTTTGATAAATTCATATGCTCAGCAGAGTTTTATAGGTTTCAGTAATCCTATTGATTCCAAACCCATTTCAACTATGTTAGTTTGTTAGTATAAAAATACCTAATGTTGTAGCCATTTTCCACTTCCCAGCTCCGAAACCTTCATGATTCTGAACCATTCTGAGAGAGATCAGGAGATGATTGATGAAGGCCTTTGATGATGTCTTTGTCAGACGAGTGATTTGCACAGTTTGATTGTCTCTTCCTCAGATCTGACCCCTCTCCTCTCCGTTTCCCCTTTTCTCTTCCACACCTCTTCGTGAGATGCATCCTTCCTCCGTTTCCCTCAAGTTGCTCACTCCAGGCCATAGACTCTTAATGGACTTACAGGATAGTGTGTGAAAAACAGTCTCTGTAACTAGCGCAAGCTACGCCATCCCAATGTCACAGTCTGCTCCACCCCTTCCTTGGGTGCACCACCATGTTGGAGGAAGAGTCTTTGGGAAGGAAGTGTTTGTGTGGGTGGAGAGAAAAATAGAAGGGTACTTGTATCAGATGATTCGTTCGCATGCTTATGATGTTTGCATACATGGACAAGGCTGGAATCTGTTGTAATCCATGGGGCAGATCTGAACACGGCCATGATGATTCTAGGTGCTTGAAGAACTCCATCATCTCCACTCTCAGAATGTTATCATGCTTCGAGCTCAGAATTGACCAAGATCTCTGTCAAAATAAACAAAACAAACAAGTTAGTTCTTATTCAGATTTTATCTTGAGTTGGTAAATTAAACTCTGCTTTGATTTACTTACACACAATAATAATATGCTCAATCAACATTTTCCTTTAAATTTAGGGTGCATTGTTCTCTATCTAAAATACCCCTCTTAGGGAAAATAACCACAACCTTTCCATTTAACACACATCTAAGTCAATTGAACTTATGCAAAAAGGAAAAGTCACCTCAAAGAGTCAAATTAGATGTGTTTTAACATAACTATCATGAATGTCATGTCTACAGTAGCAAGATTTTCTCTTCTAGAGCTTATTTGATTTGTCTTATGCTGAATGTCATTCACTACTAAAGCAGTACGTTTAATGCTTTCATCTACGCTTTTTTTTTAACTTCTGTTAGTTTTACCCCTTTTAATCCTCAACCTCTAGTTGAATTTCCCCAATTTGTAGATCTATTTATTCATTATTTAGCAATAATTTACTTCCACAAATTTAATCTAAGTTGTTTGATTGAGATTATACTCTATATAATTTAGTAACTACATGTTAAATTGTAGGCTTAATGCCTCTAAAATTTAATAATATTCCCCAGTATTTTCAGGAAAGCACTTCCCACTGCATTCAAGCACAGATGTCTCACTCAGGCTTCCCAGTCAAACGCAGACACAGATTTTATAACACATATGTGCTATATGTAATGAAAATCTGGGCTTTCACTTGTTCGCATGCGCTATAACATATATAGAAATATGTGTAGTTTCAACCAAGTTTCTCTTTCAAATTAAGAATTTGGAATTAATTTGCCAATTTCATTTTCAATTTGATCAGCTGTTCCTTGAAAAATTCATTTGCAATTGCATTTATGTCATGCTCAAGAGTAAGTGGCCCAATTCCATTATTTTAGAAATAACATTATACACAGAAATCCAACAGAGAACATTCACCATAATGCTAATTAACACTTTCATTGCAAAAAGTCACGCAGGAATTTCGTCAAACTCCCCGTAGTTCCTACATTTCGCAGCCAGAATCGAACCGGTTAATATCGCCGATTCTATCCGTACCGCTACACTGTCGATACTAACATCCGGTCAACTATCACAGTACTGCGTTATTCAGGGCTTAAGATGATTCTCGCAGCGCTAACCGGATGCAGAAAATAATTTGTGCACTCCCCCCACGTTTATCCTGGAACCTGCGCGGTTTGTACTGGAGAGTTCATCACAAACTATCCCCTCAGTCGTGTTTCCCCAGTCATGAAAAGAATTATAAGTCTTCCACTTGTTCTCCAATACAACAAGCCGTACAAGAAGAACTTATCCCCTTAATTTTCAACAAAACACGACCTTCTCCTTGCTGATTCGCCACAAAGGCCACAACTCAACGTGCACGCGCGTATACGCACCAACAAGAATACTCACGCAATAAAAAGTATCAAGAAATATCACAGCTTACAATGTTCACATGTCGAGTCTGTCGTATGTTATGTCTAAACGTATTTAATCACCCCAAACTTTACTAACCCTAGTTGAGCACACATGGTAAAACTCGCTAGTTTCTTTGTTATTGTTAGCATCAATGTTACGCTTTTTCTTAACGGCTAATGCTAGTGCATTACCGCAGAAAAAAAAACTAAAACACACGCTAATTCTCGGTGTTAATCACAGCTCGCAACAGCTGAATAACTAATGCATTCTTATCAGGCAGGGACACAAACACCCCTGGACCGTCCGCCATCTTAGTCAATGTATAACAAAGGAACCACATGTCTTAGCAACAAACGCATCCACCATTATACCCAAGGCAACAAATCGCAAAAGTTTAGGCTATCAATAATATAAATTTACACGCATTCGTCCGTTTTCCTAAGCTGATGTTAGGCACATTCTTCGTCGCCAATTGTAGTAGAATTTTTATACTCATGAGACATGATTTATGAACACAATCGCAAACAGCAATTTATTAGTTGTTCCGAACATGAATTAAACTCATATCTTGATATCAACGAAGCATGTGATCACATTGCAAGCATCATGGAGAGAGAAAGGGAGAGTAAGGAAATAAGAGAGAGAAGGAAGAAAAGCAGAGAGAGAGAGAATAAGCAGCCCTTCTCTGGGCCGACTCGAGAGCAAAGAGAGTGAACACAGGGCCTCCCTTGCAATTCCTTTCAGTATAAATCCCGCCTCTCTACGTCACTTCCTGTTTCCTCACAAATATACATACAAATACAATCTTCTTTGAGAATTACTTACAATGATTAAATATTCTATTACGCCGAGAGCTGTTCATATTGCGAGCGCCAAGAGGCACGGGAGCTGGGGTTCCCTGCAGTGGAGGCGGCGGCCCTGGGTGAGGGCATTGGCGAGCAGAGGGCCGTTAGAGCAGCGGCGAGTTGGAGTGGACTGGAGCACAGCGCAGTGGCAGCAGCCACCACTGACCACGACAGCATCAGTGAACAACCCGAGCTCTTCAGCAATGAGCAACTCCGGCAGCAGCAAGCAGCTGATGAAACGTTGGTGGAGGTGCAGGGCTGGTTGGTGACTGGTGAGCGCCCCGAGTGGCCGGAACTCTCGTCAAAAGGGCCCGAGCTGAAGGTCCTACACGCCCAGTGGGGGAACATAGAGCTGCACGACGGGGTTCTGTACCGGCGGTGGCGAGCGCAGAGTGGAGGAGCAGATCGCGTGCAGCTGCTGGTACCTCGTGGCCTTCAAGCCGAGGTCCTTCGTTGGGTACACGGCGCGGCTGGGGCTGGACAATTCGGAAACGCCAAAACCATCAAGTGGCTCCGCCAGCGTTTCTACTGGCCAGGGTGCCGTCAGGAGGTGGAACTGCACGTCCACTGCTGTGACACCTGTACCGCCCAAAAGGGCCCGATCCAGCAATCACAGGCCCCGCTACAGCCGTACCTGGAGCGAGTGGGGGTGGACATCCACGGCCCCTTTCCCGAGACTGAGTTGGGTAACCGTTACGTTCTGGTCGCTATGGACTATGGACCCTCCCCCTACACCCCCAGAGCGAAGGATTGGTTGAATGGTTCAACCGGACACTTGCGACGCAGTTGGCTATTCTGACGAGCCAGCATCAAAGGGGCTGGGACGCTTATCTGCCTCTTGTGTTGTGGGCATATCGGTGTACGCCCGCAGCACTTATGTTTGGCCGCGAGCTCCGGACGCTGGTGGACTTGGTATTCGGGGCCCCACCAGAGCCCGAGATACCCGGCGGCCCGGAGCTGAATTATTATAAGCGTTTGTGCCAGCGCTTGAACTCCGTGCACAGCTTGGCACGAGAAACTTGCTTGGTGCGGGTGCACGTCAAAAGCGTGCGTATGACGTTCGAGCACACGGACCTACCTTCTCGGCTGGAAGCCACTTATGGATATACTGCCCACAACGGAAGCGGGGTCTTTCCCCGAAACTGACTCACCAATGGCAAGGGCCCGGGGAGATACTAGAGAAACTGTCGGCGTTGTGTTTCGGGTGAGTCCGCACGCTCCTCACACGGGACCAAGTGACTAACTGAGGTGGCCAGCCAGGAACACAGTCCACATCGTAGGCCGACTGTTTTTTTTAATTGGTTTTTGTAATTGCGTTCTTCTGGTATTTTTTCTGTATCCCATATCTTATTGTAAAGTTTGAGTATTTTAGAAAAGCAATTTCTCCCAAGTTTGTTATCATTATTTTATAAATTCCATCTTTTCCTGGTTTTTGTTATTTTTCAAAGCAAATTCTAATTTCTGTCTTGTGAAAGGTAAGTTTATTTCATTATATTCATTTTTATCTTCTGTTTTCTAATTTTTGTGTTTTTCTACTGTTTTCTTCCTTTCTTGTTTTTCTTCTTCTGTTAAATTTTTTGAACTATGAATTTCCTTTTATATTTTTACTAATACCTCTGCCTTTTCCAAATCTTCCTTTATAATTTTGTCGTCCCATTTCAACATGGCCATTTTGTTTATTTTATTTATTCCTTTCATTTTCCTAATTGTTCGCCAAATATGGTCTATATTTGTCTCTCGCCCTATCTTATACTCTCTCCAATAGCATTTTTTTGCATTTCTTATAGTTTTCCTAACAATTGCTTGCCTCTTCTTGTATGTTATTAGTGATTCTATTGTATGTTTCTTTTTTCGAATCTTGAAAGCTTTGTTTCTTTTTTTTTATTGTTTTACTGCATTCCTCGTTCCACCATGGAACACTTTTTTCCCCATCTCTACTTTTACTTTTTGGTATGATTTTTTCTGCCATTTTTATAATATTTTTTGTTATTTTTTTGCTATACTGTTCTGTATCTTCTTCCTCTTCCATTTCATTATTTATTTCTGTTTCCATTTTGTAATTGTATAATATGCAATTTGTTTTGTCTAATTTCCATCTTGCTTTATTTTCTTTTTTAATTGTTTATTTTATCCCAAGTTTAATAATAACAACTTCTTGTTATTATATATCCCTTAATGACAAAGTTTAATTTAGGTTTAAGCCATGTTTCTTGTATACAGATTATTTTTGGTTTATTTTTTTGTTTTTGTATAAAATATTTAAATTCTAATCCATTTGTAATGAGGCTTCTGACATTCCATTGAATAATTTTTATAGTCATTGTTTACTTCCTCCTCCCTCTGCTTGTCCTTCATTTTCTCCACCCAGTTTTTCCCTCATCTCTTCCCACTTGATCTCTTTTATTATCAGTTGTACTTTTTTGCTTGTTTCATAACCCCTGTATACTGCATTGTGATTTCCTCCACAATTAACACACTTTATTTAATCTTTTTTACATTTACCATATTCATGGTCTCCAGCACACCTTCCACATTTAATCTTACCTCTGCAGTTGTTTGCAATATGTCCAAATATCTGGCACTTGAAACATCGGAGTGGTGGTGGGATGTATGGCTTCACTTGATAGCTGAAAAAACCCAGGAACACCTTGGAGGCAGTGTTTCCTGGTGAAACTGTAGTATAACAGATAGGCTATCGCATCTTTCTCCATTTCGGTTTGTTTTTAGACTTTTTGCAATGTTTATCTTTCCTCCTTTTATGTTACTTATTATTTCGTCTGTTTTTATTGTTGTCGGTATTCTTGAAATTACTCCTCTAGCATATATTCTCTCTTTTGGGATTGAGCAGGTTACCTTTTTTACTTCTATTTTTTGGATTTTGCTAGCTTTGTCTTGTTGCCCTTTGTTGCTACATACTACTAGCATTTATCCCTCTCACAAGATTCTCATTTCTTTTACTTCTCCAATTATTTTGTTAATAATTTTTGTTAGCCATATTGGGTTCCACTTTGCAAATGTCACTCCCTCTTGGTTTAGTTTTACGAAAACTTTAAATTGCATCTCTTCCTGTTTTTTAATTGTTGTATCACTGTCTGACTGTTTGTACACACTGACTGCGAATCTGATGTTTGGTTTGGCTTTTTTCTCTTTTGAGAATACACCTTTTTCCTCATTCTAGCGTCATCATTTACTTCCTTTGTTTCAACACATCCATCATTTCCTTCCTCCATATCCTCTCCACTTTCATCCCAGTTGTGTGCATATTGATTTTCTTCCCAATTCGCGCTAGCTTTCCTGTTAATCACTTTCTTTTTTTTCAGGAGCATTTTTTCCATCGTCGTCTGCCGAGTTGTCGCTGCTTTCTGCCATCTGATCCATGTCACCATCACTTCCTCCCTTCTCGTCTTCTTCTTCTTCTTCCTTTTTTTTGGTAGTTTGAAGCCATGTTTTTGGTGCAATACTGCCACCAGCTGGATCTGTAGTTTGGACTATGAAAAAAAAAAAAAAAAAAAAGTTTGGACTATGAAAAGAACGAAGGATTGTTTTTGTAATATTAATCACATTTTAAGTGTATATACATTTGTATATCTTATGTTTCATTTTTATGTCCTTAAGATTTTTCAAGATAGCTGTGTACGTTATTTAGTTTTTTAGTATATTTCTATTGTTTTAGGGTTCATCTTTAATTGATCTCATTTTTTATTCAGACTTTTTCTTTTCTTTGCACATGCTTGCATTGTATTTCTCACAATTACCAGTGGGGTGATTTCCTTTTTTGTACTGTTTATAGTTTAATCCAGTGTTCCTTATTCTTAATCTAGTTTTTATTGTTTCATCTTTCCTTCTTCTTATTTTTCCTTGCTGTTTTTTATGTTTTTCTGTATTTTGTACAAGTGTGTTCCTGTCTCTCCTTCATCCCATTGTGTTTGCCAGATTTGATTATTTTTTGTATCTATATTTTCTTAACTTCTGATTTACTCGATAGTATTTCTGTGGATATTTTTACTTTCTTTACAGCTTGTTTTGCTGCTGCATCTGCTTTCACATTTCCGTCAATACCTATGTGAGCAGGAATCCAAACAAAAGTGACTATTAATTCTTTCATTTCCATCTATGCTTGGAGTCTATGCTTGTAAGTGCTGCTGAACTATCAGAATAAATTACTGTTTGTTTAATAATATTTTCCTTTATCCATTTTATTGCAATATTTTTTGCTGTCAGTTCTGCAGTGAAGGCTGTGAGGTGATCACTTAATCTTTCTTTTATTATGATTTGTTTTCCTGGTAGTACTACAACTGCTCCTTTTGTACCTGTATCTGGATCTTTAGAGCCATCTGTTTAGATTAGAACTTTATTTTTTAAGTGTCCTCTATACATGTATTTACAGTAGCTATTTTTGTTGTTCTGTCATTTACCTATTAGATTTAATTTAATTTCTTTTCCTATCATTGTTTTGCTAAAGGTACATTTATCAATTTCCATTTTTTTGCAGTAACATTTCCTATCCATTCTATGTTATACAAATTCGTTTTCTCATGTTCACAGCAGTTTTCAAGTATTTTCTTTATTGAAATTTCCTTTTTCCCAGTGATGGGTTGCGGCTGGAAGGGCATCCGCCGCGTAAAACATATGTCAGAGAGTTGGTGGTTCATTCCGCTGTGGCGACCCCGAAAGGGAATAAAGCCGACATGAAGATGAATGAATGAATTTTCCGTGTTTTGTGACTGTATATATACCCAGTAATACATCATAGTTTTAATTCTTCTGAGTCTAATTGGGAGTTCTCCTGTTTCTATTTGAATGGCAGCTATAGGTGATGGCATGATTCGAAGGGCTTTAATTTGTTCTTTTTTTAATTTTCTAAGGTGTGTTTCAACTGCTGACCATCTCATTTCAGCTGCTCATGGTCTCATTAAACTTTAATATATTTTGGTAAGAGCTTTTTTACTTTCGCTCCAGTCTCGTCCTGCTAAATTTCTTAATATATATTTATAAATATAAATTTTACATTTTGTTATTATATGGTCAATATATACTTTCCTGGTCAGCTTTTCATCAAATATTACTCCTAAAATTTCTATTTCTTTAACTTGCTCTAGTTGTTTTCCATAACGTTTTAGGTTTATATTTTTATGTATTTTGGCAAAGCATGTTGCTTGTGTTTTTTATTTATTTTATTTATTATGATTTACTATTTAAATCCTCATTTTTTTATTGCCTTTTGTATTTCCACTATACATTTAATATTTCTGCCTCTAGCCCAGATTGCCTCATCATACAGTAATTTTCCTATACTGTGGTCTATTTTTGTAAAGATACCCATCCATCCATCCATCCATCTTCATGTCAGCTTTATTCCCTTTCGGGGTCGCCACAGCGGAATGAACCGCCAACTGGCATATGTTTTACGCAGCGGATGCCGTTCCCTGCCGCAACCCATCACTGGGAAACATTCACACACATTCACACTTTTTCTTATTCAATTCACTTATCCCGCATGTCTTTGGACTTGTGGGGAAACCGGAGCACCCGGAGAAAACCCACGCGATCACGGAGAGAACATGCAAACTCCACACAGAAATGCCACCTGCCCCAGCCGAGCCTAGAACCAGCAACCTTCTTGCTGTGAGACGACCGTGCTACCCACGCCTGTAAAGATATCGGTAATCATAATGTTAAAAAGTGTCGGACTACAGACACTCCCTGTGGTGTTTCATTTTCCACCTCATATATTTTTGATAACTCTTCCTCTACTTTTACTTTACTTATTTTACAATGTAATCCTATTTGGTTTAATTGCATTATAAGTCCTTCTTTCCATAGCATATCATTTGCATTAAGTCAAAAATTTCTTTTCTTTGTTTGTTTGAGCTCTCCTTGTCTCCAACTCTAAGCATGCTATCAAGTCTCTTGTACTTCTTCCTTTTCTAAATTCATTTTGATATGCAATTTTTTTATTTTCCTTCTCTAGATAGTATTGCAGTTTGCTTGTTAGTATTTTTTCCATCACTTTTCCGAATTATGGTGTCAAGTCAATTAGTCTGTAACTTTTTGGGCCATTTTCAATTAGTCCTGTTTTTTAATTGAAAGTATAATGGAATGTTACCGGGCCTTTGGGATTCTGCCTGTCTCCCAAATTTTATTAAATACATTTAGAATCATCCTAATTGCATCTGTTTCTAGCTTACTTATAATTTTGTATATTCCATCTTTTCCAGGAGTAGTATTTTGTAATATATTTCTTCTCTTTCTGTTATTGGTGCATTAATTTCTAAGCTAGTTTTGTTATTATTTTTTTCAATCTCTTTATTTTCTTTTATAGTTTTGTCTCTTTCTTGTTTTTCATCATTACTGAAATTCTTTAAACTATGTATTTTTCTAAATTCTTCCACTACTATTTCTGCTTCGATTTCTACTATCATTGTATCATTTAGCTTTAATGTTGCTACATTGTTTCTTCTATTAATCTATTTCATTTTCTTTATTGTCCTCCAGATACCATCTATTGATGTTTCTCTGCCTATTTTATTACAGTATTCTCTCCAATAATTTCTTTTATTTTATTTCTTTGAAAGCGTCACAGTGGCGCAGTGGGTACACCGGTCGCCTCACAGCAAGAAGGTTGCTGGTTCTAGGCTCGACTGGGGCAGGTGGCATTTCTGTGTGGAGTTTGCATGTTCTCCCTGTGATCGCGTGGGTTTTCTCCGGGTGCTCCGGTTTCCCCACAAGTCCAAAAACGTCCAATATAAGTGAATTGAGTAAGAACGATTGCCCATAGTGTTAAAGTGTGAATGAGTTTAACACTTTTGTTTGTTTCCCAGCAATGGGTTGCGGCTGGAAGGGCATCCGCTGCGTAAAACATATGCCAGAGAGTTGGCGGTACATTCCGCTGTGGCGACCCCGAAAGGGAAGAAAGCCAACATGAAGATGAATGAATGACATTTGATTTTTTTATTGTTGTTTTTCTCACTTCTGCTTGTGATTTTTCATATGTCATAAAGAATTCCATTGTATGAATTGTTTTTAATTTTCTAAAAGCTCTGTTTCTTTGTTTTATTGCAAGATCACATTCTTTGTTCCACCTTTTTTTCTTTCCTTCTATGTTTTTACTTTTTGAAATAACTTCTGCTATCTTCATTAACCTACATGTTACATGTCTTCACATTCTCTCTCCATTAAGTATGAGTACATGTTCCAATTTGTCTTTTCAAACGTCCATCTATATTTAATTATCTCTTTTTCTCTACTGGTATACCTAGTTTGATTATTCCTTTACTTTCCACGATTGGAATTTCTGTATATATATTGTTGCTAGTAAATCTATCATTGATGTTTTGTTTTTTTATAACAGTCATATCTTGTACTGCTACCATTGTTAAGTCATATTTCACAGTCTTTTCTCTATGGACTCCTCTATAACCTCCCTAAATTTATATGTTTTTTCACTACCCCATAGTATATTATGTGCATTCAAATCACCACACCATATTATTTTACCCTGTGCTACTTTCTGTATTTCGTCTAATATTGTTTTTTTTATTTATTTGGATTATAATAGTTTCCTATGTGTAGTCCTTTGCCTCCCAACAACACTTGAGCTAATAGTAATAACAAGAACTACCAATACTGCTTTGACTTAGATGGTATATTTTTCTCAATACATATGCCAATTCCTCCTCCCTTTCCTTCTTTTCTATTATTTATTGTGTATCCATTTATTATGTATGCGTTAATTACAAAGTCTAATTTTGTTTTTAACCATGTTTTTTGTAAGCAGATTATGTTTGGTTTCTTTTTTTTTGTACATATATATTTTTTAAATTCCAGTCTATTAGCGATGATACTTCTAGCATTTCATTGTAATATTATAAGTGTTATTTTTACCCTTTAATTCCACCAGTGCACTACTTACAACTATTAGTGATTTGTTCACATCTTCCCAGTTTAACTCTTTTATTCCTATGTATTTCTCCCGTTTTTACTGTGATTTTGATTCTTTCTGTTCTTTTGTTTGTTTGTGTAGTACATGCTTGAAGTGCCTTTGTTCTTTTTTCTCTACTTCTGGTTTGTCTTTGTCCTCGGCATATGTTATTCCTAGAGTTTGCTTGATTTATCTTTTTCTGCTACTTTACTCACCTCAAAGCCTCTGTATGCAGCAGTATGATCGCCACCACAATTGCAACATTTGATCACAGCATCTTTCTCACATTTCCCATATTCATGTTCTCCCGAACATCTACTACACCTCGTCTTCCCCCTTCATACATTGGTTATATGACCCTTTGAGCCTAACCCTAACCCGACACTTGGCTCCACATAACAGGTTCAATGCTCGGATCCTGTGTTCCCATCAGTCGGTCACTACGACTTATGTTGGTGATGACTATGGGACGCTCCTCTAAGAGCCCTCTACTCTCTCCACACTTTTTCAAAATGCCAATCAGCGAACGCGCTGATGGTCACGTGATCACGTTGTCATACATAAAGCGGATGCAAGCTTGGCGCTCTTCTTGTTTATTGCTTGCGCCTACGCTCGACACACGAGCAACTCAAAGAGAGACAACCACAGAGAAAGTCAACGACAACCTGCGAAATTAAGGACTAAGTAAGACTCTCAGTAGAGCACTTGTTTTGCTGGTCGACAGTTTGTACCGTGTTCCAAACATGTCTTGACCATGCAAGTCTGTTGGATGCGGTGGATCGATCGCATTGACATTCCAGAGTAGTTGAGCAGGGTCGCATCCGCTATCCGCCACATTCAGTTATCGGATAATGCTTGCATCTTCTGAAGACTCCTGTGCACCTGATGGTGCGATCCCCATTGCTGCATTAAAGAGAGACGGCACATCTCCCGAAGGAGATGGTATCCCTCTGGGGTGACTGCAGATTGTGTCTCGAGGAGATGGCTGAGTTGCTTACCCAGGCTGCCAGAGAAATTGGGTTGCAGGTGACTCCGCCCCTCGCACCCGAAGTCTCATGGCAGCCATCCCTATTCTCCAGTTCTATTTGTATCGCGGCCATTGGGGATGACATAATAGCTCCACAGTGATTTTGTTTGCTCTACTGCTAGTTTCTATTACGTTAGTTTCTACTGCAGCCATACATGTTAAGCTTTCATTATTTATTTGTGGTTTCATTGTTTTTATAAATTTAATAATTGCATTTTTGCTTCCTCCTTGATCTTTTCCTGATAGGTTTCTTAATATATTATTTATAATTTTATTTCTGTGCTTCCCCATGTAATTGTAACTTAATCTTCTTGTGTCTTCATGCAAAACAATGCCGCGATGGCGCCGAGGAGGACTGAGACAGGACCGAAGGACAAACCACACAAGCAGATCCAGTTAAGCGCTTTAATGGTGCCACCAGTTTATGTACAATAAAATAATAAAAAAACCACACACAACCAAATGAAGGTATAATAATATTTACAAAAGAAATACACGGCATGAAATAAAATACCTCTCTATTTATTCTTTTTACAATAAAATACAAAAGCCAAAGCAGGCCAAGGTAGGTGTCACAGAGGCTAACCTCGTCACTCCCTCCTCTAACCAGCAGAGGGCACCCTCGTTGCACTAACTCCTGCTCCTCCACCTGCACCACACTACATTTCCCAGACACCCCAGGGGCATCGTGATTACACACCCAGCTGAAGAACATCACACCCCAGGTCCGCCGTGATTACACATCCAGCTGAGGAACATTATCACCAGTATTTAACAGACTGATTCCCTTTGTTAGGGGCGAAGTCTTGTTTGTGTCTGTGCTGCAACTCTGAGCGTTCACCCTGTTTGTATGCCTGCCTGTTATGACCCTGCCTGTTATGACCCTGCCTGTTATGACCCTGCCTGTTATGACCCTGCCTGTTATGACCCTGCCTGTTATGACCCTGCCTGTTATGACCCTGCCTGTGTACCGTTACGATCCTAGCCGCCTGCCCTTTGTACTACTCTTGCTGCCTGCCCTGACTACCTGCCTGTTATTCTGACTACGTGGTAAATTAAAAGCCTGCATATGGATCCCAACCCGAGTGTCGTTATGTTACAGAGGACTTCGCCACCCTACGATCCAGCGGCTTTCTCGCAGCTGTCCTCAGCGCTGTTTTCGCAGGCTAACCAACTCGCTGCGCACCACTATCAGCTGGATCGCCTGACAGCCCTCACTGAGCAACTGGTAAAGACGCTCCAGAATCTACATGTCCCTTCTCCAGCGGCAGCCATGACGTCAAGAAGCACTCTCGCAGCTTCCGCTGCCACAGAAGCGCCACAGATCAGTCCTCGCCCCGCCTTTCCCGAGAGGTTTGACGGGATCCAACGAAGTGCAAGGGATTTTTGCAGCAGTGCTCTCTCTTCATTCGCCAACAACCCACGCTCTTACACCACGGACAACCAGTAAGAAGATCGCGCTTGTCATTTCGCTGCTAACCGGGAGGGCACTAGAATGGGCCACGACCGTATGGAGAGGAGAGGGCACTGTGTTTCTCACGTTTCTGGAGTTCACGGAGAGCTTAAGTAGGACATGTGATCAGGACAAAAGCACGGGTGATAAACTGCTAGAGTTATCACAGGACAGAGTGCAGCAACCAAACAAGAAACCTAGCCGATCACCAGCGAGGAGAACAAGGAGAGGTTGCCCTCCCAGAGTGGTATGGGCTTCCTATACTCAACCCTCTAGTCTTTGAGCCCAGTCTTGCCTCAGATCCCTCCAAGGTGGAGAATCGCGCTCCCCACGTACCCTGTGCTAAACTCCCCGTCCAGACTCCCTCTGTCTCCTGCCCTGAGAGGGCCTGTCTAGACACCTCCACGGGGGTGCCACAACCACCACCTCCGAAGAAGAAGAAAAGGAGTGGTTCAAACCCCTCGACTCTCTCTTCTCTGGTCAGTGCGACCGAGTCCACTGCTCTGAGGAGTAGTGTAGTCCACGCCAGTTTTGCCCCGGAAACGCTGATCCCTGAGGCTGAAGGGGGAGTCGTGGTTGAGGTGTGCCATGCTCCTGTCTTTAATAATGGGGGGTCTTGTTATGCCGTCCTGCCTGCGCCGCTCCAGGTTCCGTGTCTGCCTTCGCCGCCCCAGCGCCTGTGTCTGCCTTCGCCGCTCCAGGTTCCGTGTCTGCCTGCGCCGCCCCAGGTTCCGTGTCTGCCTGCGCCGCCCCAGGTCCGGGTTCGGCTTGGCCGCCCCAGGTTCCGTTTTCGCCTTCGCCGCCCCAGGTTCCGTGTCTGCCCGCGCCCGCCCCAGGTTCCGTGTCGGCCGGCGCCGCCCCGGTTCCGTGTCTGCCGGCGCGCCCCAGGTTCCGTGTCTGCCGGCGCCCCCCTAGGTCCGTGTCTGCCGGCGCCGCTCCAGGTCCGGTCTGCCCGGCGCCGCTCCAGGTTCCGGTGTCTGCCGCGCCGCTCCAGGTTCCGGTCTGCCGGCGCCGCTCCAGGTTCCGTGTCTGCCGGCGCCGCTCCAGGTTCCGTGGTCTGCCGGCGCCGCTCCAGGTTCCGTGTCTGCCGGCGCCGCTCCAGGTTCCGTGTCTGCCGGCGCCACCCCCCCCAAGGCGCCGCTGCCCTGCTCTGCCGGCGCCACCCAGCGCCGCTGCCTGCTCTGCCGGCGCCAACCCAGCGCCTGGCCCTGCTCTGCCGGCGCCAACCCAGCGCCGCTGCCTTGCTCTGCCGGCGCCAACCAAGCGCCGCTGCCTTGCCTCTGCCGGCGCCAACCCAGCGCCGCTGCCATTGCTCTGCGGCGCCAACCCAGCGCGCTGCCCTGCTCTGCCGATGCCTACTCTGCACCTGCCGGCGCCACCCGAGCGCTGCTGCCCCAGCTCTGCCGATGCTTTACTCTGTGCGCCTGCCGGCGCCACCCGAGCGCCGCTGCCCAGCTCCTGGCCGACGTCTGCTCTTCGCCTGCTCTTTGCCGATGCCACAGGCCTTGTTTCTGAGGTCACTTTTTGTGGCATGGCTCATGCCAACCAGCTCCTCCCTGGACTGCCTCTTAGGCACAGGGAGGGGTACGGTCCAGAGGAACACTCTTGGGTAATGCGGAGGACACTTTCGACCCAGGCCTCACGGAGACCTTCCACCGCAACCACCTGAACAAGCCGGCTCCTCGACCACGTGGGAGACTCCGTCACCGTCTGCTTCATCGCGCCAGGAGTCGCTCATAGGGAGGGGGCTATGTCACAGAGGCTAACCTCGTCACTCCCTCCTCTAACCAGCAGAGGGCACCCTCGTTGCACTAACTCCTGCTCCTCCACCTGCACCACACTACATTTCCCAGACCACCCCAGGGGCATCGTGATTACACACCCAGCTGAAGAACATTACACCCCAGGTCCGCCGTGATTACACATCCAGCTGAGGAACATTATCACCAGTATTTAACAGACTGATTCCCTTTGCTCGGGGGGAGGTCTTGTTTGTCTCTGTGCTGCAACTCTGAGCGTTCACCCTGTTTGTATGCCTGCCTGTTATGACCCTGCCTGTGTATTGTTACGATCCTAGCCGCCTGCCCTTTGTACTACTCTTGCTGCCTGCCCTGACTACCTGCCTGTTATTCTGACTACGTTGTAAATAAAAGCCTGCATATGGATCCCAACCAGAGTGTCGTTTTGTTACAGTAGGTTTCCAGGATACCTGGTTCAGAGTCTTTCTCTCTGTGTGAGTGGGGCTGAGCAGTGTTTCAAACCACCATAACACTAATATAGACTTGAAGCGACATCTTATTTATGGGGCAACCCAGATCAGGACATACCATTGACAGGTAAAAGCACATGCACAAGAATACTGACACTTAACTTAATTGCAAAATTATAAATAATAGAATATATTAAAAGTAGCATAAACATATATTTAAATATTGAGCTGATTAAATAAATAACTATTTCACCAAAAATAATGAATTTCTGTTCACAGGCATTAGTGGAACACTCCTCGGGAGCCTAGGAGTTGGTTGCGTTACCAATGCTGGAGTTAATTTGTGGCAGACAGGGACTGCTCTGTCACAAATATTTAAAGTATGTTTTATTTATTGTTCATTTCAAACCCCATTTCTTTGTCCAGTTTTCTATTTGTTGCATTGCTTGTTGCATTTTATATTCTATACATTTTATATTTCTTCCTTGAATACAAATAGCTCCATTGTCATGTTTGATTGTTCTGTATCTTCAAATTTTTAATTTATCATTATATTAAATAATATTGGTCTACATACACTACATAAACATTCCATTCTCATCTATATGTTTAAAAATATGCTTGACCGGCTCTTACCTGTATTATTCAGATTTTTTTCAGCTTTCAAACCAGTTTGTTTTATTATTAATCCTTCATTAATCCATTTTATTAATCCATAGCATGTCGTATGCTTTTTCGCCACCAAAACAAACAGCTACCTGTGATGCTTCGGAAAGGAGGACTCAAATGCAGAGAAGTCATGCGATGGAATTTATTTCAGAGAAAAACAAAACCGCTACTCAACCGAGTAGGGAAAAGCACAGAGGTCAAAATCAAAGTGGAGTAAAGGCTCGCAGATGGAGATGCAGCTCCGGGTGTCAGCTGTTAGCCTCCTGGCGACCAGCACGACAGGTGAATCCTCTCTCCACAGACACAGCTAGACAAGAGAACTGGACGACACAAGAGACATTAGGCTTAAGAGCATATCTAACAGGAACAGCCACTAACGTAACCAGTGGCAATGAAACGGCTCAGGCTAAGTAGAAGGTCAAATCAGAGCGCAAACAGCCGCACTTGAAGAGAATGAGGGTGATCACAGACAGGTGACGGAAGGAAGAACAACCACAAATGACACACAAGACTATCAAACTACCACTACTTCTTTATTAGTTTGTGATTTTCTTATTTAGTTTTCAATACATATAAGTTAATCTCTGGTGGTTTTTCCTTTTCTAAATCCATTTTGGTAAGGTTTTATTTTTCTGTTTGTTTCAACAGTCTTGTATTGTTTTTGTAACAATTTTTTTTCCATAGTTTCCTCTAGTTACGACATTATTGATTATGGCCTGTAACTATTTGGGTCCGCTTCTACTTTTCCTGTTATACCAGTTATTGATATAATAATTTCATGTTTCCATTCCTTTGGTATTATTCCTGCATCAAATACTTAATTGTATAATTTTAATATCATACTTAATGCATGGATTTGTGAATTCCATCAATTCCTGGAGTGGCATTATTATTATTTTCTAGAGCGGTTTACATCAATATTTTCATTGTATTTTGTCCTTTATTTCTTTTTTATTCTATAATTTTTTTCTCTTTCTATTTTTTGTTCCTCTGTTAGATATTTTTGTACTATGAATTTCTTTATATATTTCCATTAATATTTCTGCTTTATTTTTACTGTATACAAGTATCTCGGTTGCACATGCACACATAAGTGGAGTAAGAAAGCAGAACTGCGCATGCGGTGGATAGGGTCGAGGGATATTCGGTACAAACCATTGACTGTATATAACAAAAGCAATGGGAAAACAGTTAGTTGTCAAAAATGTCAATCTTGTCAATGTCTATAATTCTATAAGGTATGCTCAGTAATTAATGACTGTCGAACCAACATCTTGCAAAAGAGTAATCTTAAAAATGATTATATAATATGACCCAAAAATTGACCTCAAAATAGACTACTTTTCTATTCTAAAGTTAATATTAAGATCTAATATGGAGTATTCTAATTAATTGCATGGAATGTTTAAATATATACTTTGGATTGGATTTAAAGTGAATCTCCACAAGCATTGATGACTGGTAAACAAAATGTAAGTTTGTTTTGTATTTTATATTTAAAAAATGCTATTGTTGTTCTTACTGGCTTTTGACATGCTGTCACGGATTGGCCAGGCTCTTCCTGCACTCAATCATAGCGAGAACCATCACCTGAGTTTTAGTCATGCACAGCTGCATCCAATCCCCTGGCTCACTATAAAAGCACACACCTCACTTCACTTAGTGTCCGGGCTCGTTTATATGAAGCAGACTCTGAGTGTACACGCTCCTGGCTAACACTCATGAACTTGCATTCTTGTGCTTACCGTGTCTCTGTTTACCTCTAGTTGTTCCTATCTCCAGTCAGTGGGGTGTGTGATCCGTCTTCCCTGTTGTGTCTCCTCCAATCTGCCAAGGAAAAGGACAGGAAACCATCCAGCTCATGCATCCTACCGTTCTGCTCACCCGTTTGTGTTCAACGTTGTCTAAATAAACTGTTACATCTTTTACTTACCCAGTCTGTCCGTCTGCTTCATAACACATGCTTCCCCAAAAGGCTATGCTTGGAATATTTAGTTCATAAGAGAAAAGCAAATGGGCTCTTTCATTTAGACTTTGTCTCAAAAGAAACAGTCTATTGAGTATATTTATATGATGTATAACTACTACTATGATGATTAGCTACTGTAAGTTGTTTGACTATAAGTTGCTTTGAACAAAAGCATCCGTCAAATGCGTAAATGTAAATGTGAGACTTTCTTGTGAGACCATGTACATGAAGCATTTCCCTAACTTTTCTTTGTTCTCCAGTCAGAACCATTTGAATGTAGAATGGGTGGCACCCACAGCTGTGAACTCTGTACAGCCTCTCCTTCGGTCTGCTGAAAAGCTTTGAATTAAAACTGTGTTTACTCTTGTATTTGCTCCTGGTTTCACTGAGGTCATGTACGATATCTTCAGGAATGTGTTTTCATAGCTAACTGAGGAACAGCTTGACTTGTGGTAACACGCTCACTCTTGATTGCATCACATCCGAGAGAGTGAGAGGGTGGTGTGTATTTTTCCTGCTAGGTGAATCAGGTCTGAAAGAGGAAGCAGGATGCCATGAAGGCGTGTTTGCAATGGGTTAGTGTCTCTCGTACCGTGAGCTACTGAGCACTCTGGGAAATGAATCGTACACTGCTTCTGATTTTGGCATTGACAGCTGTCTGGACTGGGCTTGGTAGGTGCTAGAATATATTTAATTTTCATATTTTTAGACTCTCTCTCTCTCTCTCCCTCCCCATCTAAAGTTATTCTTGTCTATCCTGTCAGCCTTCTTTGTTAGTCTCCAAAGTGTTCTGGTACTGGGCCCTTGGCAACACACCAATCTTTAAGCACATTCATGTGTTTGAAGACACAGATTACAGTTTGATCATGTTTTTAAATTCATTAGGGAAGCTGAAAAGAAAGAATAGATTTAATGATATTTATGACCGTTTCTTTCCAAATATCTGAAAAAAGCTGTGATTCTACATGTTGTATGTTTTGTACAGGGTTGTGCTGATTTTAAACTGTATTCCATGTACAAAGAAAATGTATCCGTGGTTTTTCTTTAGCATGTTAGCCAAATATATGTTTTATGGAGTCTTATAAACTTTTATAAACTCTTATAAATCTCATTACAGTCATTTTCTGTAAATTAACAAAACCTGTTTGTCAACATTGACACAGCTTATGTACAAATAAAAATATTTCTTCCTAATATTGGTGTTTTACAAAAAGGTTACTGGGAGAAGAAAATGTATGTGCAGAATTTACATATCTGCAGAGTTTTTGACAATCACTATGTTATTATCTAAGGTGCTTTGGATGGAGGTGCTTTTCATTCTGTTTCATTCATCTTGTTTTATTTCATTATGTTTATTTTTTTTAATGTTCTTACATTTTACATGAGGTGTCTAGTGAAGGATTATTCACATTTTAAAGTGTTATACTCAAGTTTTCTCTTGTTGTCATACTTTAATTCATTCAACATACCAAATTTCACCAAAAAAGTACATTTGCATGGCTCGCCTATCACAAAGAATTACAGCAATTGACTGGATCAAGTCTAGACTCAAGAGTATGCCACAGACGGACTAACATGCATCATGAACAAAACTCAGTAAAGATTATGTTAAATTTAATGTCTGGGCCCTGTCTCCTGTGCCACATGAAATCCCCTCTGCCAGACCTGATCGTGGCCTTGCACACAGTATCCCAATCACAGATGAACAAGCAGATAAATGCTGAGATTTGTATCCTTTCGTCTATAATCTACAGGTTTACTCAAGTAAAAGTACCATTACTTCTGTTAACATGTACTCAAGTACAGGAACAGGACTCAGACACTCAAGTAAATGTTAAAAATAATTCTTAACAAATGAACTTGTAGTTCTGGTAACTTTTTACCAGTAGTGATGGGAGGGGGTGGGTTGATGGTACTTTAAAGAAAGATAAGTTGATGTTAATATATCTAGCTGATTTTAAGTTAAATTTTTCACAACTTTGAAATAAAGGGTTTTCAGAAAACTAGGTACAAAAACATTCACAAGGTTCATGATAATGTATAAAGTATTACTGACACAATATTATTAATATTTAAATTGTCAAGTAAACACTAAAATTGACACATTTCACTTTTAATCAATTTAAGCTGGATTAATTTTATAATAGTACATATATTATCACTCAAGTAAGAATCTGATTTCATGTGTGGAGGAAAAGTATTTTATTTCATCCAAACTCTACTCA
Source organism: Danionella dracula (assembly GCA_900490495.1). NCBI lineage: Eukaryota > Metazoa > Chordata > Actinopteri > Cypriniformes > Danionidae > Danionella > Danionella dracula. The sequence continues at coordinate 11,745,335 of UELW01000667.1, read as the reverse complement.
AACTAAAGTTAAAAATACTCCTTTTAGAAACCCTTAGAACTATGAATAAACCCAACTGTATTTACAAAGCCTTTTCCAAGGCTTAACAGGATACCAAAGTGCTGTGCCATAACTCACAGACACGTTAAATCAGATCAGAAGAAGAAAAATACAGTGACATATAACAAGTAAAGAGTCTATGAAAGGATTTTAAAGGGTCGCTCACTTATGTTAAAGGTAAGTATATTGTAATGGAATATTTCTAGTTTAAAGTGCAGGTGAAGCAAGAGCTCTGCAGAACCAGACCAGAGGCCAGAGCTCAGGTAACATTTTTCTTCTGAGCTGAAACAGGTTTCAACAAATCCTTTTCCCAGTCCCAAATTCAGGTTTTCTCAGGTGTAGCTAATATTAGTTTCATGTCATTACAGCTCATAGTGAAGACAAGAAAGAGAGCAGCTTTTTAGATGAAGCAGGTGAGTGTTTCCCTCAAAACATTCCTAATATTTCGTTATTTTCTAAATTACTCTAGAAGAATTTCTGAAGGGCATCCATCATGCCTGCCACTGTCACTTATGAACATTATATTGATATAAATAAACTAAGCAAACAACGCTTCTTGTAATTGAATTAAGTTTTGATCATATTTCACATATGTGCATTAGATTTATTTTTCTTCAGATAAAATAAAAGATTGTCTTTTACTGTTGCTTCATAGCGCTGTCAGAGATTCCTGGGATCGCAGAAGGATCTGGAGATGGAGGAAGTCAGAGTATGTGCTGCCCTTTCTTATGCTTGAACTCAGTCTGAGAAGTTCACATATGGGGTGCTGTTCACTATTAACTCTTGGCTTCTCTCTCATACATCAGCAGATGCTGTGGATTTAGGACCAACAGCACACAGTGAGCCAAGGAACAATGAGGAAACCACGGCCACTGGTGAGCCTGAGACAGCCCATGATACAGAGCTGTATCCCTCTGTACCAGTTATGATCCTCATTCCACTGCTCCTCACACTCATTATCAGCGCCGTCATCTTGTGTGTCATCCTCCTTTACCGCAGGTGCTCTAATGGAAGTGGTAAGCTACAGTCCATCCACTGTTAAAAAATATATATATACATAATACATTTTCAAAGATTTTGGTGATGTATAAAAGTAGAAAATTTCAATGTACAACCAATACTAGCTAATGTCTTACTAATATCCAGTGACTGCTTGTCCTTTATTTACACAGTATTTACAGAACTTAGCATGTTCTGGCTAGCAATGCCCTTGTTTGATTTGAAAAGGTGAAATCTAGTGGCGAAATATAAACTACGTGCAGGGATGTTCAGAGACTCGGGGGCAGCGGCTCAAATGGGAATAATTGCACATACAGGAGTTATTCTAAAGTATAAACAGTTATTAATACAATCAACAGAATTAAATCAACCCCACGTTTACCAACTTACCAGCACAGCCCTCTCTGAACCAGTCTCTGTAATCCAGCAGAAGGCCCAAAATATCATGTGAATCCAAAAAACGGAGTTCTTTGGAAAAGACAGATTGTTGGGGAAATCAGAACGTACTCATTAAACTTATTTCTGGCACAGCTTTTTGACATATGAATCCTTTTCTCATTTCAACTTCTATTTGATGATAAAGCAACTTCTTTCAAAGTGAGGAGCTCCTCTTTGCAGTTGTCTCTGGCATCTACAGGATGTCTGAATGAACACTCAGCCTCTCACGCAGCATAGTGTTGCACTAAAAAGAAAACATTTTTGTTTTTACAACAGAACTTATTATGCTTTTGTAACAATTAGGAATTTAAATGAATTAAAAATCAATCTTAAAAAGCACCTGTTTCATGAATTGTGCAGCATCTAGTGCTGAGAAGAGAGGTTCTTCGTCCCCACATTTGACCTAAAAACTAAAATGCAGTGGTTTAACTTATACAGAAAACCCGCGCAGCAGAACAATGTAGGAGATGTAAAGGTTTTTAGCAGGGGCAATTTCTCAGACATCAAGGGAAAATTACCTGATAAATGTTAAAGTTAAGTTCTTAAATTAGTTTTCTTATTACCTATTGCATGCATGTTTGAGCTGTTTAAAGTCAGTCCTCCATAGCATATCTTCAAGGTGATGCATTAGCTTCATCTGCTGGAGACTAAAAGGGCGATCTCATTTCCTGTTAATCCCTCGGAGACTCCGCTTAGCCGCTCAGAACAAAAAAGCTAGGACTTGAGATAAAATGCTAAACTGTGAAGATAAACTGTATTTAGAAGAAACTTCTGCATTTGCTCAAGATATCTCTCAGTGGGAGTGCATAAGAAGCACATTTTTAAAGAAAGGATGTTAAGGGCAATGTGTGCCTGTTGACAGAGGAAAGACTGAATGTTCCATGTGTGTAGAGCTCTTAACCTTTACTTCTCTAATATTAACCAAAAAAATCTGCAAAGAAAACAAACATAATGCTAGTATAACTAGACTACTGACTCAAACTCCCTGCTGGTAAACCCTGCAATGAACATTCATTCATTCATCTTCATGTCGGCTTTCTTCCCTTTCGGGGTTGCCACAGCGGAATGAACCGCCAACTCTCTGGCATATGTTTTACATCGCTGGGAATCATTCACACACACACTCATTCACACTTTAACACTATGGACAATCATTCTTACTCAATTCACTTATACCGCATGTCTTTGGACTTGTGGGGAAACCGGAGCACCCGGAGAAAACCCATGCGATCATGGGGAGAATATGCAAACTCCACACAGAAAAGCCAACCGACCCAGCCGAGGCTCGAACCAGCGACCTTCCTGCTGTGAGACGACCGGGCTACCCACTGCGCCACCATGACGCTTTGCAATGAACATCTGCTCTTATAAACAGACTCAGATTCATTAGTTCCAATATCTTTAATAAATTGATCTGCAGGTTATCTGACATATGTCTAAAGAAAACATTTAAATATAAATATGTTTATATGCTTACACAGAGATTTATTTTAGCTTGCCAATCAAATAATTATTGTAATTGATGCTATAATAATTTAGAAAAGCAAATGAACAATGTTTTGATTAAAAATGTTACAGTACATTTTAAACTGTTTTTGTTTAAAATAAAGAATACGTAGCAATTATTTCCCAGATGCAAAGATTAATTAATGTATGCTGCATTTATAAATATACTCAAAATAGTAAACATCAAATCTAAAACAGGCTCAACCTCAATCACGAGGTTGTAATACAAATCCAACAGTTAAATGAAAACATGTTCAGGGACAATCTTTAATGGAAATATATTCTTATTTGATAGGATTAGCTACAAAATGTCAAGGTTTATCTAAAAGTACTCTAGAAAGAAAGGTTATGACTAAATCACGGCTCATGTCCCAGTAGAGGTAGACGTCTAGCAGCGCCCCTTAGCACGCACACATAACATCTAAACAGTAAGTTGTAGCATGTTAGCATTAACATGTTCTACTCTTTTTTTTTTCAAAAGATGCAAAAGAAGATTACCTGCACAATGGTGATGACGAGGACCGGGAGAAGGTGCCAATGTAGGTACCTCTAGGCACTTACTCACAACCTTACGATTGTGGCCATGAGATAAACTTCTCTGTTCCCTATTCGGGGAACAGGGATTACAAAAGTAACCTTAACGTTCCCCTTCAGTTGTTTACTTCGATGTATGTCGGCGATGACTATGGGAATACCCTTCCAAAACACCACAACCTAGGTCCTTCCACATTGGCGGACAGCCAGGCAAGCCGGGCATGTCAATAATCCGGCACCAAGTGGGTCCTCCTCTACCCTGACCTCAAATCACAGAATTCGTTTTTAATAGGCAGTTGGTCAAATAAAACCTCTCTTACCGATTCATACCAGAGGAAGGAGTATATCAATTCCTGAGCTTGAAGGGAGATGTGCGGAGGCAGTGCTTACCACCTTGAAAGCTAGGTTTAGAACTTCCAGCAATTTAATACACATACGGTTTCTGTGTGAGACTAACGGATAGTATGCCTTGAGCAGACCTGGCAAAGTCGTTTGAGTGAAGATAGCATAGGTGGAAATAGCCAGAGCAACAGTTGAGAGTGAGCCTTTTGTTGAACTGCTCGGCCCTCCTGTGCCCGGGGTCATCAAGACTCGTAGAGGGCACACACATGGACAGTGCCTAGAACTTCTCCGCTTAATCTACTACGTCTATTGGGGATAGGAGCCAAACAGCTGGAGAAGATGTATCTCCAGGGACAAATATGTCTCACGTATCACTAAGGAATGGAGCAAGTTAAGCTGAACACCCCTTTGTACAGTTCAGACAGTGCTGCTACCACCTATGTTATAGTCCTGGCAAAGGTGTTGGGTGTCGACCAACCCGTAGCCTTGCAGATTTCTGCCAGCGGAGTACACTATTGCCAGTGCCCAGAAGGCCACAGCTTCCCTGACGAAGTGGGCTCTATACTACAGGGGGCAAGGGACGTCGGCATCTTTTGGAAATAGCCTTCCCTATCGTCTGCTGTCTTCTAAGCATACAAGAGCTGGTTAGACCTAGGGTTCCGGGTCCTCTAATAATAATAACAACAATAATAATAATGCCTTTGATTTATGTAGCGCTTTTCTAGACACTCTTTAGATGCTTTACAAGTATCAGAGCATTATTCATTCACTCCACATTCACACACTGGTGGTGATAAGTTACCTTGGTAGCCCTTAGCTGCCAGGACGTGGCCTCCATTCTAAGCCTATGGCCTCCTGACCACCACCAAACACACCCCACCAGTCACACACATCCATACAGGGCAATGTGGGAGAAATGACTTGCCTAGTGCCACAATGGCCAAATGGCCCTAGCAGGGATCGAACCACCAACCTTCTAATTACATCTCCACCACTGTGCCATTTTTTCGCACAGTGGTGCGAAGTTATTCAGCTATACAGCAGTTATTCAGTGACTTAACCATCAGCATGTCCGCTGATTTGCTTTTTAAAAGTGTGTGGAGAGTCGTCACCAATATACATCGACATGAACAACTGAAGGGGAACGAAACTATTCAAATTCACTCATTTGCTTCAAGACCTGATTCATTTATTCTTCTTCTTTTGTTAAAGTAGCCTCAAGCTTGTGATTCTATTAACTGTGAATTAATATGACAGCTAGTGCTCTATGTTCTGCTGTGGTTTGCTCCCAGGCCCATGTTTGAAGATGACATTCCTTCAGTGCTGGAGGTGGAAATGGAAGATCTCGAAAACTGGATGGCCAAAGGTAACTTCTTCAATGAGTAGCGCAGATTCACCAGGGCCTGGAGGATTGATGGTTCAATAAGTAATCAGCTAGTCACAGGGTGTGGAGAAACTTCTGTATTTGATAGAAAAGGAACTAATTTTTATATCCATTAAAGCAGGGGTGAACTATTGAAACAAAAAGTGCTATTTTGAAAAAATAAATAAATAAAAGGAGCTGAAGCATTGATAAGGCAACATCGAAAGTTCAGAACTTAAATTGCTTTGGTATTTAAATAAAGAACATTTTTGATGAAGGGTTACAGGCTCTGAGACATGGTTTTACTACACCAGGAGAGCTTTTTAAGCCCTGAGTGAGTAACACCAGCCCCTTAACTGATTAGCTCAGTAGTTAACGTTAGCAAGCCTGCAGTGATTTGAGAGACGAGGACTAACTCCAGATGTGAAACACTTTTACACAGAACTAAAAACCAATCTCAATCTCTCAGCTACTAACACAAAGAATCCTCACAGGAACAGGAAAGTCAGAGACTAAATAACTCAGCAGCCGGAGCACTGTATATTTACTTAATAAATATTCAACTTACTAGGAATGATCTTTTGTGTACTTGAGCTAAACACTGCAAACTTGTTAAAAACACAATCAAAACTATTCCAACTGTCCTTAAGATCCCAGCAGAAGAATCTGAGTAGAAATACCATCACAAGAGGGGGTGAACAGCTAGAAGGAACTTAATTCCAGTCCAGTTTATGTCCGCAACACAGGACTGGAATTTGTCCTTAGCCCCCAGATCTATGATCTGTTCCAGATATGAGGGAAAACTCTGGAGCAGCGATAAAAACTGCCCATTCTGATGTGGTGAATCCCATTATAGTCTCAGTAAATTCTATCAGGAGAGTCCCTCAAAAAAATGTATTCCTGTGCTTCACGAGTTCCTGTCTTTAGCAGCATGAGTTTGAGTTGGTCAGTCACAGTGTTTACAACAATCTCTGCCGTTCGTGACAGCTTTAGCGTCCGTGTTTCAATCAAAAGACAGCTCAGATTCCTCATTGAAAAATTAAATCTTACGTGAACTGTTACAGAGCTAGTGCGGGATAGCCCTTCGGTTTTGGAGTCCTTGTTTTTGTAAGTTTCACGTTCATGCCATGACCAGCAAGGGTGGAGTGTTACCTCAAAATTGGGCGGAGCTACGAAATGAGCCAAGCAGAAAAAAAAACAATGCTTGTAGTGTGTTTATATTAGATTTTAAACTAATTTAAGAGGTAATTTACCATCATTCTCATAATTGCACCACTGAAAACCATTTAAAGTAAAAAATAAATAAAAAACAGTTCACCCCCCTTTTACAAACTGAGAAATATTTCAAGCCATTATGACCACTTGTTTTTCTTTACTTAGCTATGTTTTTCTAGCCATAATACAAATTCTAACAATCTATTCAGTGGGGCGTCCACCTGACATCTCCACAACTGATGGTCCTAACCCAAATTATAAGGCAAGAATCCCACTTATTAAACCTGACAGGGCACACCTGTGAAGTGAAGACCATTTCAGTAGACTACCTCTTGAAGATCACCAAGAGAATGCAAAAAGTGTGCAAAGCCTAATCAAAGCAAAAGGTGGCTACTATAATAGCCTAGAATGACATTTTTTCAGCTGTTTCACACTTTTTTTGTTACGTATACAATACCACATGTGTTAACTCATAGCTTTAATGCTTTCAGTGTGAATCTACCATTTTCATGAAAATAAAGAAAACTTTTTGAAATCACCAGATATTGTGTATGAGCTTGTGGAAGTATATAATATAAGGGCTGATCTGGAGATGGTTTCGGAAGTCAATATTTTTTAACTTAACTCTAGCAGCAATGGGTAGACATAGAAGAGACAACATAAACTTGCTCTGAGGTTCCTGACTGAAATTGTTGAGGATTGTTGAGGTGGCCGGAACTACCAGAAGTACTGTATTAACCATGTGGAGCTGTAGGTGATTGTTCGTCATTGATGTTGAGATGTTGTTCAAGCAGTCCAATATGCTGGTAGCTACTGATTGGTCATTAGAAGGGAGCAAGTTTAGTGTCATCAGCGTAGCAGTGGTACGAGAATCCATGTATGTGGATGATAGGGCCCAGGAAGGTAGGGTAGATGTAGAAAAGAAGAGGACCAAGGACTGAGCCCTGAGGAGCGGCAATGAGTGCTGGATGCCTCACCCCACCACCCGACACTGAAAGATCTACCACTGAGATAGAACTCAAGCCAGTTGAGTGCAAAGCCAGCGATCTGCTGACTGATTGGCATGGCTGCGTTTATCAGAGAAAGTTTAAATATTTGAACTTCACAATGTGATGCTGGCATTGAACAGAAAATAATCTGATTAGCTGCCTGGTGCAACACACTGTCTGCACACAAAAACCCACGATACTCATACCACTTTCTCCGTATGATTTCGAGATTTCATCTTCTCAATGACTTAACAATAAATTCCTCACAAATCACGCAACATTGGTGGTTTGTGTGAACGTACAGTCATGGTTTTGGATTATGTATCGCTCACACTACATGTCTTCATGGGGGTGGGTTGTAGCTCAGTGGTAGAGCTCATGCTTTGCATGTAAGAGGTCCTGGGATCAATCCCCAGCATCTCAGCATCCCAGGGGCATAGGTGATTTCTCCTTCTGTAAGTCGCTTTGGACAAAAGCGTCTGCCAAATGCATAAATGTAAATGTAAAAAAATACTGAGACACAGCTCTGATTAGCCAGAGTGTGCAAGCCCAGAATCCCAGTCATGACTCCTGGCTAAGCACATCACATCTGACACTGTACACAAGTGTTACCTAAAAATGGCACTAGTGTTCACAGAGCAGGTCTGGTTTGGTAACCAGGGAGTTACTGTGCTTGATTGGCCAGAAAGGCCTGAACGCTGAAACCAGGTAACCAGGCGCTGAAGGCAGTTTTTTGAGCGACCTGGGCTTTCATTCCACCTGAGTAATCGCCCGTTAGGATTGCTTAAATGCAATGCTACATGTCATGCTAAAGAAGGCTGGTCTAAGTATTGTAACATTAATTTTCGAATTCTGACTTTTTATTACAATGTGTTGGTGATGTTAATGTCACCAATGATGAAATGGTTTTATCTTGACACATGAAATTAGGTTTTTAAACAAAAAAACTGTGCCTAAGTAGTTGCTGCAGTTTCATAACAGAAAGTCTTCAAGCAAAGTGGAAAAAAATACATCCAACCACAACCAAAATATAGAAACTATTGCATTTTGAACTGTAGAAAAACACTTTCCATACGGTTTGGTGACTAAAATGCAATTATTATCAGAATCAGAATCAGAAAGATGTTTATTGCAAAGTGTGCCTGTGCACATACACAATGAATTTGCTGTGGTACATGGGTACTCTACAGTGTAGGCACATTAAATAGAAGTAACATTGAATGATAAGATAGATTGTAAAAGAAACTATATACACTCATCTAAAGGATTATTAGGAATTACCTGTCCAATTCCTGTCCAATTTCTCATTAATGCAATTATCTAATCAACTAATCACATGGCAGTTGCTTCAATGCATTTAGGGGTGTGGTCCTGCTCAAGACAATCTCCTGAACTGCAAACTCAATGTCAGAATGGGAAAGAAAGGTGATTTAAGCTATTTTGAACATGGCATGGTTGTTGGTGCCAGATGGGCCGATCTGAGTAGTTCACAATCTACTCAGTTACTGGGATTTTCACTCACAACCATTTCTTGGGTTTACAAAGAATAGTGTGAAAAGGGAAAAACATCCAGTATGTGGCAGTCCTGTGGGTGAAAATGCCTTGTTGATGCTAGAGGCCAGAGAAGAATGGGCCAACTTTGACTGAAATAACCAATCGTTAAAACCGAGGTATGCAGCAAAGCATTTGTGAAGCCACAATACACACAAGGCGGATGGGCTACAACAACAGAAGACCCCACCGGGTACCACTGTTGTCAGGAATCTTCAGGAGCTTCACCGAGGAGTCTTGGGAGGAGCAGTTGTTGGTGTAGACTGAGGAAGAAGAGTAGCGGTGAGAGAACACACCCCTGGGGGGGCTCCAGTGCTGATGTTGCGGCTGTCGGAAGTAAACTTTCCCAGCCTCACTAGTTGTTGACTACCAGTCAGGAAGCTGGTGATCCACTCACAGATTGAGTTGGGAACTGAGAGCTGGTGGAGTTTATACTAGAGGAGTAATGGGATGATGGTGTTGAACGCTTGCTGAAGACCACAAACAGGATACTCACTTAAGTCCCTGGTTTGTCCAGATGTTGCAGAATGTAGTGCAGTCCTATGATGACTGTATCGTTCACAGACCGATTCGATCAGTAGGCAAACTGCAGAGGGTCCAGTAAGGGTCCATGGGGTCCTTCCAGTAGGCCAACACCAGACTCTCAAATGACTTATTGACCACAGATGTCAGGGCCACTGGTGTGTCCTGAGATTTTTGGCTTCTTAGGGATGTGGATGATGGTGGAGAGCTTGAAGCACCCATGCAATTCACACAACTTCAATGATCTATTGAAGATGGTTGGGTAGATGAGTTTTCAGAGTGATATCAGGCTGTGAGTTTCAAATCTGCTGTAGAACTCCTTCAGCTCATTCACCAGCGTTTGATTGAATTGTTAGCTGACAACTGGTTTTCCAGCTTTCTGAAGTAGCACCTTTTAGCTGCTCTGATTTCCTTATTCAGTATGTTCCTGGCCTGAATGTACAGAACATGAACTCCACTCCTGAAGGCATCTCCTTTGGCATGGCGAAGCTGTCTGAGTTTTCCAGAGACCCATGGTTTATAGTTATTTTATGTTTAAAAGGTCCACCTGAGAATGCATATGTCTTCACAGAAACTGACGTATGATGAGACAGAGTCAGTGATCTCGTCTAGGTCTGAGGGTGCAGATTCAAAAACATTCCAATCCATGCAGTTGAAGCAGGCTTGTAAGTCCCTCTCTAATTCATGGTCCATTGTTTAACAGTTCTCACAACAGGTTTAGCTGCTTTGAGCTGTTGCTTGTATGATGGAATAAGGTGGACCAGGCAATGGTCAGAGAGTCCTAAAGTTGCTCTTGTTGGCATCTGATGTGCTGCATGAATTAAGGCAGTTCGTGGTTCCGATGTGCTTCATTGAAAGTGCTGCTACTCTGTGTTTGTAATCCCCTCTGCCAGCTGATGCAGCACATCACAGACACACACATGTGGTGGAATGTAGACATTGATCAGCACTACTGAGGATAACTCTCAGTGAGTAGGAAGTCTTGAAGTTTATGAAAGATCAAAACAGCAGATCTTATTCAGCGTTGTTACATTGAGTTCCCAGAAAACCAGATGAGTGTCCAAAAGAGAGAGATAGAGCAGATTAATGTATACTGCACTTGCTGTTAGTAAAGTTTAATATAGATAAATAACAACGAGTAACAAAACTAAAGATGGTTTTACTCCTTTTTTTTGTCCAGCAGAGGGAGGCACAAGATTATAAAACAACCACGCATTCAATGCTGTTGATTGGATAGAAATTAGTTTTTTGGGAACTTTCCTAAACTTTAGTGCAGCTTTTGCACTTAGTCCTCACATAAAGACCTGTGCAGGTTAACAGCTCTGTGTTCTCTGAGCAAACTTTGTACAGTGTTTAAAGTGCCTTGTTGAAGATAAAATAGCAAACTGTGGAGGTATTGCCTGATTATTTAGCCACGTTGAATACCATTTGTTTAGTTCTTTTTTTGAAGATGGAAGATATAATAAATAGCTTCTCAGTGAGTACACTAGACTTATTATTCCCTGCTTCACAGTCCAAACTTGAGAATGCTACATACTGTACAGGAACACTGGAGTACTTTTACTGTGCAGCACTGGCTCTGACAGCTTTAGCTGCTGAACCATCATTATTTCGGCTTATAAAGTAATTGAGAAGAAGTGTATATATGTAATGTGATTTTGAGGCAGGTAAATGTCATAAATAGATACTAAGTTCAGCATAACTGTGTGTGTGTGTCTGTGTGCGTGTGCGCGTGTACGTGCGTGTGTGTGCGTGTGCCTGTGTGTGCATGTGTGTTTGTGAAGCACTGAGATTACGCAATAGTGTAAGACAAGACTTGCACCGCACCCTGAAATGTATTGTACAAGGTATCATTTCCTGGAGCTGTGAAGTAATGTAAAGCTACATTCCTCTTCATGTTTAGTATCAGTGAAGGGTCATCTTTAAGCAGAACAAAAACCCCAAAAACCCAACCTGGAGGCTGACCAAGAAACCGACCAACACCATTCTTGCACTTGCACAATGTATGTGAAACACTGGTTTGAGATCAAAATATTGTATCTGTGTTTAAAAGAATAGAGAGTCTATTTTTCAGGAGACTTCATTCAATTTTTTCTTTCTATCAAAACACACCAAACCTGCTCAGACACATTCAGATTTCACTTTCGAGAAACAGAGAGCCCAGTACATTTTTGTGGCTAAAGATTAGCTCCTCTTATCACTCTAATCGTGAAAAGCATAGTAACTGAAAGGAGAATCTAAGGGCTCTGTTTGGTTTGTTTACAGTCAGCTAATCTTTTATGTACATTTATGATGAGCTGTTTGGTTTCTTATAGATGAGCAGCAGCACTTTAAAATCTTCCTAGCCACTGGCAGCCAGTGTAGAGACCTGAGGACTAGGGTTATGTGCTCCGACTTTCTAGTTCTGGTCCAGATCTGTGCAGCCGCACTCTGAACAAGCTGCAGCTGACACAGATTGTCTTTTGTGTTAAGGTTCTGTTTTATTAAATGTGGTAATAAAAATTAGTGATTATTTGATTCTTCTCAGTTGAATATCGAGACATGTTGGCTTTTTCTGAAATGTCAGTCTAACAGATGCAATCCTAATGAACTCAGCTCTTTATTTGAACCTTTCTTCTTTTTTTTTTTTTTTTTTTTTTTTTTTTTAAACCTGTCCTGTCCTACTTCAAAGCAGCCCATGAGAAGTGAGGTGCTTCGTATGAGTTGGTCAGTTTTGCTCTTTCCAGAGAATTGAAGATATTATATATTGATTATTCCTCTGGATAGAAGCTTTTAATTTATTTCATTCGCATTCATCACAATAATTACATTAATCAATCATATAAACATACATCAGGACAGGACGGTGTAAAAAAAAAAAAGGGGAAAGAGGAGAGAAGTAATTGAGGGGAAAACAGAGGTAGAGAAGGGAGGGGGAAAGAGAAGGTGAGAGGTAATTGGGGGGAAGGAGTCAAGATTCAGTTGAAAATGAGAATAAGTAAAATAAATAATATTAGATACCTACCTTATTACAGCCAAGTAGTTCGCATCTTTCTACAGATAGGCATACAAAGATAAATACAGACAGACATACAAGCAGAGAAACACGCAGAGAAGAAGAATAAGAATAATAATAGAAGGAAGAGATTAGATATATAGAGATATAGATATATAGATATAGAGATACAGATATACAGATAGACACACACACACATACACAGAGATAGAGATATATATATATATATATATATATATATATATATATATATATATATAGAGAGATATATATATATACATACATACATACACACATACATACACACACATACATACATACATACACACATACATACACACATATATACACATACACATAAGTAATTGAGTGTTACAGGACAGGTGACCTAAACCTCAAGCATCTAGCAGCGACCAAACATCCCAGGTGTCGTGACTAACCTTCTATGTCCCAAATGAAATGTGGGATCTGCCTCAAGCCAAGTCCCATATATGGTCAGGAACTACCCAGATATCCAGCCCAACCCCCACAGAACGACAAGTTTTGGGGCCTGGGACCCGGAGCCGGACCCGCCCCACCTCCCCTGGCAAAGTCGGCAACCCCAGAGAGCAATGCCCGGGGCCCCAGTGGGCCCGCTGCAGCAGGAGGTCGACCAGCCCAAAGCTAGGCGGGAATGCAGCCCCGAACCTTTCTTCTAATCTCGAAGGTCCTCTCTTGCACAATTACTGGGCTCCTCACACAGACACAGACAGGGTTGTTCTGTCAGGTATGTTTTGACGAGGTGCAGAACGGCTCTGACCCCTGAGATTCGAGCATCTGTAAGTCATTACTGCTGTCATTGGACTGAGCAAGTGACCTCCTCTTGCATGTTCTTTGGGTCTTGCTCTCTCTCTCTCTCTGGGAATGACCACAGGGTCGGAGTCCACAGGAATGGAATGCAGGCTTGTGTCATACACACAATGTTTTTCCAAGGGTGGCTGTGCAGTGGGCTTAGTGGGGGAATAGGCTAAAAAGGGCTAGGTGATGTCACCACAGACTGGATGATATTTTTAGAAAAAGAGAGATCCCATTAGCTCAGGACTCAGCTCTTCCAATTTCTCTTTGGTTTGTGATTCTAAAATGGAAAAAAAGGTAGACGTAGAAAGTTTCAAAGTCTGGAGTAGAGGAGTAGAGAACACATGCATGTGTGAGATATGCTTACAGTCTAGCCTCGGTCGACCAAAGGGTAACAAGAACTTTACAATAAGAACAGATGCAGTTTAGATGCTCTCTGTGAATTGATTTGGTTTCTGTAAATCAACCCTGTTCTCCACCCGCTAGTAGCTCTCAGTATGTTCTTCTGAACCAATTTTAATCTACAGCAGAACTTAGTATTACATGTGTGCAGAATTCAGTATTTAAAAAGAACTCTCCCAATTTGGATTCACTTCTCATCAACTGTAAGCTCTTCTACTCACCACGTGAGTTCTCCTCAGTCATGATGGCCATTATTTACATTCCACCGCATACGCCTGCATCAGCTGGCTGAAGGGATTACAAACACAGAGCAGCAACACCCTGATTCTATTTTGTTATTCTCAGAGGACTTCAATAAAGCAAATTTGAACCACGAATTGCCTATATTTAAACAGCATATCAAGTGTCTCACCAGAGAGGGGAATATTCTGGATCACTGCTACAATCCCGTCAAGGGGGCTTACCATGCCATGCCCTGTGCAGCTTTAGGACTCTCTGACCACTGCCTGAACCACCTTATTCCATCATATAAGCAACAGCTCAAAGCAGCTAAACCTGTAGTGAGAACTGTTACAAGATGAAAAGTTGAAGCAGAGCAAGTTTTACAGGCCTGCTGCGACTGCACAGACTGGAGTGTTATAATAATAACTTCAGAGCCCCAAACACAGGGACAGCCTAGTACAAACACAGTTTCTTCCCTCAGGTCATTCAGCTGTTGAACTCATAATCACAAACACTCCCATATATTTCATATAAATATTGCACTAAGCAACAGGACTCTGATGTGGACTCTTTGCACATTTCCAGTCGCTCCACATTCTGTTATTCTGTTGCTGCACTTTACTTTTACTTTACGCTTTGGTCTGTACATTAAAATCCAAAGCATTTTTTATTACTCTATTTTTTACTACCTCTACTACTATATTAAATGTACTTATAACTTAGCAATTTACTTAAAGAAGCTGTATTTTGGTATGTGTCTTTTTTTGTACCAACACTGGAGAGTACCCCTGTATCACAACAAATTCCTTTTGTTTGTTGCACACTTGGCAATAAACATCTTTCTGATTCTGAATCTGATTCTTGCTTTAGAAAACTGATCTGGGGAATAAGGGATCGACCCAATTTATATAATTACAAATAATATTCTCTATTTTTATTAACACTTGGAACTCTGTCAAGTGCTCCTGTATCTAAAGTGGTTTTTTGTGTGTGTGAAAGTAACCAGTAAATGACAACATCCCAAATTAAGAAAAAAAAGTTTTCTAAAGCGTGGTGTGTGAATGTGAATTGAGAAGAATTTCTTTTCTTGCAGATCAGATCCATTCCCAATGACTGCTGAGGCCCTGATGCTGCTTTGGAAAGTGCTAGCAAGCATGCGCAGGGGGTTCTGTGATTTGGATTCACTTTCAAAGATCCAGCTTTAACATTTGTTTCTGGTCTGGTGCACTGTAGAGAGGATAATACTTTGGAGCACAAATGCATTATTTTACTTATTTTTGTTTTTACGGCCCATCTCAAGTGATTGATGAAGTTGGATTTAATGCTTTGGTTTAAATTATAAAATGATTCAACAGTTAAACTTTTATAACCAAATGGTTTTATTTCGGGTTCAGATTTCCATTTATTTCTGAATATTTGAAGTGGTTAGTTATCACTGGAGGATTATCATTACATGTTTCATGCAATCCTTTTTATATTAAAAGGGAATAATTGACATTTGCAATTTGGTCATTTTTTATATAAAGACTCTTTAAATATGCAGTGAGTAAGTCTGTGGCCAAAACTGGTACAGCAATCAGATAAAAGTTCTGCAGCATATTGGGTTAATTGAGAGAGCGAGGCACTTGATGAGCTTGGCTTACCAGACAAGAACCCTCCGCAGCTCATCAAGTGTCCTGTGTGCAGGACTATACTCGCCACCTCGCAGGCTGGACTTAGAACCTCTAGCAATTAATACACGTACTGTTTCAGTGAGGGACCGACAGAATATGCGCCTTCAACCACCGGGCAAGGTCATTAGAGGGAAGATAGCATAGATGGAACTAGCTACAACAGTAGTTTCCTGTGCCTGGGGTCATAAGAGATGCAACTGGTAGTCCCTCATAGAGGGCACACACGTGGACAGTACGTAGGAATGCTCCACTATCTCTTCAATGCCTTTTGGGGCGAGAGGAGCCAAAAAGCTGGAGAACACCCCAGTGTCTCCAGGGGCAGAAAATATCACACATATCACAAGGAATGGCACAAGCCAAGCTGGACACCCCTTTGTACAGTTCAGACAGTGCTGCTACCACCTAGCTTGGGTGAAAAGACTGATTTAATGCTCAGGTTGTAGTACCTGGCAAAGGTGTTGGGGGCAGCTTTGCAGAGTACCTCTTGCCAGCACCCAGGAGGATGCAACACGCTTGATAGAGTGGGCTCTCAACTGGGGGGAGCAAGGGACATCAGACACTGTTTATGCTGTAGAGATGGCCTCCACTAGCCTGTATGGAGACAGCCTTCCCTATCGTCTGCTGTCCTCCAAAGCAAACAAAGAGCTAAAAAGGGTGGACCTTCACGGTGGATGGAGACAGACCTCTATCCAACTCTCTTGGAGAAAGGTTAGCTCAAATTCAACGGGGCAGCTGCCCGGGTCTACTTGGTGAGAGTGACACCAGTCACCGAACTGATCCCACTTGCCGCCATAACAAGCTCAGACAAGACACAGTGTTTGGATCACAGAATGTTGCATAACTAGGGGTCCTCCATGGCTTGAGGTGCCAGACATGAAAGTTCCAGGGGTCTGTGCGCGGTTGCTTGTGCCCACATCTCTGGGCCTGGAAGTCTAATGCAGGGGATTGGTCAGGGAGAGAGCAGAGTTTTAAGAACAAAGTTCGGTTAGGCCAACAAGGTGCCACCACTAGGACCTCTGCCTCTTCCTCCCTGATCTTGCACAGATTGGGTGCAAGTAGGCTCACTGGGGAAACACGCGCATCTATCCCGAGAGTGGCCTGGGACAGAGCGAACAAGTCTACCTTTGCTTTACCAAAGTGCTAAGATCTGCCGGACTACCAGAGGATGAAGTTGCCATTTTTTTGATAGGGGTTCCCAACGAGACAGTACATCTGCTCTGTGGTTCAACCGGCCGGGAATATGGACTGCAACTAGAGACAGACCCCAGTTTTCACTATTTTGCCCCTGACAGGTCCTCCAGGAGGATGCCAGCATGGAGGAACTGGATGCCCTCCAAAGTCGGAGATTGGGGCAGCAACGAGGTGTCACGTTCACCTTCAGTTGCCCTAATGCCATGCTCACGATGGAACTTGAGCCAAGCTGGAGTGGTCTCATATATAGTAACCTGAGCAGAATACCCGCTGCAGCGGAAGCCATATGCCCCAGGAGCCTATAAAGTTCTTCAGAGGGACCACCAATTTTGTGCAGACTCTGCAAGAATATCTACAATACGCTTAGTGATGTAAATGTAATGCGTTATTGAGGTTCAGTTCATTTATATATTAAACTTTCTATAATTAACTGGTTTTGAAATCACTATTTCAAAACCCGTTATTTATTAGTTGTTAGTGATTCATGAGATCATTTAAAACATGTTAATAAATTATTATTAAAATATTTGAAAGCACATGCGTACATCTTATTATTCAGAGATATAGTAAAAGTTACTCAGAGTGATGATAAATGCTGATTAACACACATTTCTACTGTAATATGTAGTTATAAAGCATTTGCTAGCTGCTAGGTCACTTTTCTTGTAAGCTCATCTAAAGTGATGACTATATATGATTTATAAAGCATTAACAGATGAGATTTTAAGTTTTATTCTAAACAGGAAAAGTAAACACGGCAGAGAGGGAACATTAAAATATTTATTTTCACTTGTTAATGCTTTATTAGCCATAAATAGTTATTGTTATTAACTGTGTAATTATACATATTACATAAATGCTTATAAACCAAGTACAAAGACTTTAAAGTTATCATTAACTTAGGGTATTAACAAAGAAACAATGGTTCGTTAATTATTAATAAATTATTTGCTAATATTTAAATATTGGTTCATAGTATAATTCTATTTTAAAGTGCTAACATATTTTCTATTGCTTCATTAATCTTGTAAAATTGCAAACACGAGCTAATTATGTTAGAAACATGTGGAAATTGTTTGATCAGACTACAGTCCTCTCAAAAGTCCTGGACATATACGCCTTTATACGCAATTTTTTGTACATAAGTAAAACAGTCATTTTTTAATAAAGTGAATAAATAAAGCCATCCTGTTGTATTATGATTGACAGGAGATGATTTACGTCTGTGTGGGCTTTGAAGGAAGCACCTTCAGACAAGAGCACTGCACGTCTGTCCTGGAAAACAAGGGCAGATGGAACTCATTAGATTGTTTTCCTGCTACAGTCTGTAAAGTCTATAGTTAACCTCTGTTGATTAGATAAACAGGTGTAGATGTTTTAACTGCAGTGAGCACAAGTAAAGTATTAATCTTTGAATGCTTTCTGTAATAATCCTATTTTACTGACTCTTTTAAAAATGGTGTTAATTGATTTGTGTGTTTCACTTGCTCTTTCTTAAAAATGTTTTCTTCTGAGAATGGATCAGTATTTTTTCTGTTATATACAGTGTTTTACGTATATGTCCAAGAAAAAAGAAAACGCACACGGACACGCACGCGGACACACACAGACTAAAAGTTTTCTATTTTACAAAAGCATAGTTTTATAGATCCATCCGCAAAATTAAACCTAAAGAGGGATGTAGACAAAAGTCCACACAGCTTAAATAGAGCTTCATTTTTAAATTTAGCAGAATAGATTAAAAATGACATTAACGTAAAACAAATCAAAATCAGAAAAAGACGAAAAGACAAGTAGCATACCATAGTTTCTTTACATATCTGCAGTTCCAAAACATGTGAGAAACAGTTTCAACATGCAATGAACAGTTTACGTCAATATCCTTTTTACATCCTGTAATAAAGTACTTAACAGGGTAAAACTTGTGTACAATTTTGAAACTAATTTCTTTCTTGTAAAATGTATACAGTCAACGATGGTGCTACACATTTACGTCATAGTTAAGCGACTTGAAAAACGAATTATTATGACGCGCTTGTGACGGCATCATACCGCGACAAGAACTTGTTCTGGAATCGGTAGATAAAGCAATCGCGCTTTAACGAAACAACGTAGGAGTCCGGTACCGTGTTTCCCGTGTTCTGAGGTCGCCCACGTTAGTTTCAAATGACTCCATTCTTTACAGAAGATGAATGAACTAACATCTCACCAGAGGATGGATTAGAAAGGCGCGGGTGCCGCTCCTACTTTCGTCGGATGGAAACGTTGGATTTTGGCTTGTAAAACTTCTACTCGGTTTCAAAGGATTAAAATGATATCATCTTTCTGATCAGGCTATCGGGTTTGGAGAAAAGAGGAGTCTGCGTTTGATAACTGTAGAAACACACGACGTCTCTACGTGTAGAGGAGTTTTTATCAGCTTTCAGGGTAAATACTTGCATGTTTTTCTTCTCTTGTTTTACCCCTCTCTTTCACAGGAAGCATAATATGAGCATGCAGTGCTGATTTTCGGAGCAAAGAGCCATGTGATCAGCCCTTATTGGTAACCCTCGTGGAGTTTTGGATCGTGTAGCTCCCTACATCACTCATTCTCTTAATGTTATATGTGACTATACCATTTATATTTCAGTGGTTGCTTCAATATACGTGAACGTAAGGTGTGCCATCGTTACACTGACTCAACATAGCAATAACCAAAAGCTAACAGTTTTCGATGTATGTTATGCTGTTTATTAAAGATTGTGTTTACAAAATCATCAATTAACCGCAAGCGGGCTTTTAACCTGACTTACTTTTGTACTTGGTTAAGAATCATGTATACGAATTTATTGCTGTAACGTTAAAATTAAGTTGTTAGTCACCGTGTGATGATCATAAACCGTAAAGGTGCAGAACTGTAACGAGAGTAAGGACAGTTTTCTTTTGGTTTGTTATTTAGCCGGTTAGCGACTGAAGGCTTAGCTTAGGCTAATGCTATTATCTCACGTTTTGCAGAAAACCGACCGACACTCGCTTAACAATGTGTTTTTAAATTTGTCCAACACAACATGCTTCATTGTAGAGGGGTTTTCTTATTTCCTTCCATCATGGGCACATGGAACATCGGATGGCAGTTAGCATAGCGCGTTAGCTTGACTAACGTTAGCTAAGACTCGAGGCGCAGCATTCCCATCGCCGCTTTCTCACGGTCTTTAAATCCATGTGTCATCCTTGCAGTGCCACTGCGTTATAATGGGACTTTGCCGGACACGGCCTGATATGCGAGAACTGCTGGATAATGGGAATCACATGCACGGGGAGCCAGGCACATGTTGGCGCCGACTAAAGTAGTATGTAGTAACGTTAAGGCTTTTCTCTCGAACTCTTCGAGTCGGTCTCAGTCCAGTGGGGTTTAAGAAATGAAGTTCTTTAAACACAAAGGGTAGTATTTGAGCTGTTTCTCATCGCATCACACCCTTTTCACCACAGAGGGTCACAGAAGAAAACTTTTGCACCTCTCTCTGAGTGTTCCATGCTCACACAGGTTAAGTTTCGAAGCTGCTTCGCACTGGCTGGATTACTTATAAAAGAGCACAAGCTTGTATGCCTCCATCCTGTTTTGAGTTTGGTGAATGCCCTTAATGATATGACAAGACACAAAGAGTGCATAGACAAGGCATGACTGGACTGGTAGACTAGAGAATTTGAGGGAATTGATTTTGTTGCTCACCTGAAATTTCTGCTAAGACTAGAAAAAAACAATCCTCTACAATCGAAGTGAGGGGAAACACAGCTGGTAAAATCACTTGTCTTCGGAAATCTGAACAAATTTAACCAATTAGATCAAAGCTTCAGTATTCTTGAAGTGCCTGTTAAAAAACCCACCAAAGTAATTACTAGGTAACCCGCTGAATTCTTTGTACAGCGAACACTTTAATGGTATTGTATTTTTCACAGCCTGAAATGCAACTTTCTGTTACTGGCTGTCATATTGTGATTAGACATGAAATTTGCTTATACAAATATAATTTATTTTGTTATTTATGTTTTTTTCATCTTTTGGTATGTCACATGGCTGTTATTGTCTCTTTTTCATCTCATACAGGATTTTATCAATAACTTAACACATTTATAGGCTATAACAAATTTAATATAAAAATATTTTAATTAGTAGACAATCGTTTCATCTTCATCCGTTTGTGGTTTAGATTCTTTAATAAAAAGCCTGTAGCTAGCTTATATAGTGTGTGGAATTTAAACAAAGGTGAGTACAGCCAGTAAATAAACCCAGTTTCTTTAAGAGCATTTGCTTAGAGAAGGCATCTCTGAGTTTATTACTGTGTTTATCAAAACAGGAAAATGAACAAGGTCCTGAACCCGGCTGCTGTTTTGGAAATGATTAGATTGAAGGGATTTTTTTTCAAAGGAAAAATAGACTCTAAATCGCTAAGGCTCTATTCTATTGTCAATCAATCAGTTTTTATATAGCGCTTCGTTAGCAATTGCTTTCAAGTGAGGGGACTCTTCGCTGACTGAGGCAGGTGCTAGTCTCCTCCCCAGCATAAAGAATATACAAACTTAATATCCATCGACGAACTGTTCGCCGGACAGGACCTGTAAAAACAAAACAAACAGAAACTAACAAATGGAGAAACAACAGTTAGAAAACTGTAACACAGACAACAAACAAGTGATCAGCTGCAGGATGAGTGATAAATGATGAGGATAGCTTAGAGAGGAACATTGAATCACATTTT
Organism: Danionella dracula; assembly: GCA_900490495.1. NCBI lineage: Eukaryota > Metazoa > Chordata > Actinopteri > Cypriniformes > Danionidae > Danionella > Danionella dracula. Next base: position 11,723,784 of record UELW01000667.1, on the reverse strand, counting down.
TTTTTAAAGTTTGTATGTATTTGTATGTGTGTGTTTTGAAATCTGTAAGTGTAGCTGAGCTGCGGACAACATCCGGGAGTTTATTCCAGAGCTTCGGGGCTCTTTATAAGAACGCTCTTCCACCTCTTGTGGATTTACTAACCTTCTGTATAATCAATAGTCCCGCTTCTTGTGATCGGTGAGAGAGAGCTGGAATATATCGTGATAGGAGACTGCTCAGGTAGGCCGGAACCAAGCTATTCAGCGCCTTAAAGGCAAGGAGCAGTATCTTTTAGTCAATGCGTTATTGTACAGGAAGCCAATGAAGAGAGCACAAAACCAGTGTAATGTGGTCATATTTCTTTGTTCTTGTGAGAACTCTAGCTGCTGCGTTCTGGACTAACTGTAATTTTTGTAGCGTGCGGCCGAACAGCCGGCTAAAAGAGCGTTACAATAATCTATTCTGGAGGTCATGAAAGCATGCACTAATTTTTCTGCATCTACGATAGACAGCATGTTCCGCACTTTAGCAATATTCCTGAGGTGAAAGAAGGCAGTCTTAGTAACATAAGAGATATGGTTCTTAAATGTCAGTTCACCATCTATAAAAACGGCAAGATTTTTAACTGTAGTGTAAAAATTAAGTGTGTGTCCCCCAGTTCCATATTAAAAGAGAGATTCTGTAATTGCTTTTTGAGCCAATAAGTAATATTTCTGTTTTATCTGGATTTAGCATAAGAAAATTTTCATTCATCCAATCATTGATATCAGCGACACATTCTGAGATCTTATTTAGCTTTAAAGGGTCGTTAGGTTTTGCTGAGATATAGAGCTGGGTGTCGTCTGCATAGCTGGAAACTAACCCATGTCTTCTAATAATTTTGCCAAGGGGCAGCATGTATATTGAGAATAGGATGGGTCCCAAAACGGATCCTTGAGGAACTCCATACTCTACTGCTATTGTGTCCGATGAGTCCCCATTTACATGAACAAACTGACTCCGGTCAGAGAGGTAAGAGTTAAACCATCTTAGAGCCTGGCCCTGGATGCCTGTATCGTTCTAGTCTCTCGAGGAGAATCCTGTGATCTATCGTATCGAAGGCTGCACTGAGATCTAGCAGAACTAGAAGAGAGATATTTCCTTGATCCCAATCAAGTAATAGATCATTTGAAATTTTAACCAGCGCAGTCTCTGTGCTGTGATGCGCTCTGAATCCAGATTGAAGTTTTCATAACAGTTGCTCTTCTGTAAGAAGGAGCTGAGCTGTGCTATAACAACTTTCTCTAATATTTTTGACAAGAACGGAAGGTTAGAGATTGGCCTATAGTTGGATAACTCAGTAGGATCCAGGTGCGTTTTCTTGATTAGTGGTTTAATTACTGCATGTTTTAGCTGTTTGGGAACGTAACCTAGCGTTAGAGATGAGTTTATAATATTTAGAAATGGTTCTTGAGCTATTTGTAGCAATTCTTTCAGTAATTTTGTTGGTACAGGATCAGAGAGCATGTTGATGATTTAGAGCTGTGATTAGCAGTTCTTTCAGGTTAGAGCTGTGAGTCAAAGTATAGGGTTTGAGTTAAACTGCTTTGATTGAATATGAGTTTTAGTAATTTTGCATCTGATAGAGGTAATTTTATTTGAGAAATAATTCATAAAATCATTGCTGCTAAATTTTATAGCTGCATTTGAATCTGTCGATGTTTGACTGTTTAGTAAATTAGCCATTGTTTCAAATAAGAGGCGTGGGTTATTTTGATTTGTTTCTATTAACTTGTGATAGTAGTTAGTTCTTGCAGTTTTTAGTGCTAGTCTATATTTAGACATGCTCTCTTTCCAGGCAATTTTGAATACTTCCAATCTAGTTTTTTTCCATTTACGCTCATAGTTTCTGGTTTGTCTTTTTAGCACCTTTGTATTATCATCAGACCACAGAGTGGCCTGTCTATCTCTGACTTGTTTTAATTTAAGCGGGGCTACAGTGTCTTATTCAAACTGTAGGTGATCGTTTCAAGTTCATTTTCATCTGCAGGTACACTAGAAAGTTGAGTAATATCTGGTAGGTTTCTTATAAATGCTTCTTTAGTATTTTGGTTTATATTTATCCCTAGTTGGCAGCGTTGAATGCTACTGCTAATGTTTAAAGTATGCATAGCACAAGATACAAGATTGTGGCCTGAGATGTCCTGACGTTGAGGCCATATAACAATGTCACTGAGGTCAATGCAATGAGATAGAACCAAATCTAGAGTGTGGTTTAGACGGTGTTTTGCGCCGACCACTTTTTTGCTTAAACCCACAGGACTTTAGGAGGTCTGTAAAGGCAATACCCAAAAAGTCTTTTTTTTTGTCATCAATATGGATGTTAAAGTCTCCAAAAATCAGTATTTTATCTGCTTCGACCAAAAGATGTGCGACAAAATCAGCGAATTCTTGAAGAAAGCTAGAATTGTGTTTTGGTGGCCTGTAGACAACAGCTAATGTTGCAGAGATTGCACATCTTTGTTTTAATTCTGCCGGTGTAATATGGAGCACAAGTACTTCGAAGGATTTACATTTATGTTCTGTCTTTTTGGATGTGTTTAGTGTATTTCTATATTTTGTGGCAACACCCCCAACACGACCAGTTGAGCGCGGTTCATGATTGTAATGGTAATTTTTGGGTGTCGCTTCATTTAATCCAAAATAATCGTTTGGAGTGAGCCATGTTTCAGTTAGGCACAGTATGTCAAGGTTCAGTTCTGAGATCAATTCATTTATGATTACAGCTTTTGGTGTAAGAGATGTAATGTTTAGGAGACCAAATTTTAGAGAGTACTTTTGCGAGTTGTATAATATGTTGTCTAATTTTTTATTGATCAGATTATTGGTGTATATAGTTATTTTATGTTGTCGTGGTATGGACACTGTTTCGATAGCAAATGTTTTTTGGTGGTTTTGACAGTTTTTAGGTCGGTTTCTGGGACAGTGTTCTAAGGTGTTATATTTGGAATTATTTAGTCAGATGCTAATAAGGTCCCTAGAGATGTTATCTGACAGAAGTTTAGAGCATAGCTTGCTTGGATGGAGGCCGTCAGGACGAAAAAGATTAGGGCGCTCCCAGAAGAGATTCCAGTTGTCAACAAACAATAACTGCTCTTCTCGACAGAAGGTGGTGAGCCACTCTCTGAGCGCAAAAAGTCTGCTGAATTTATCGGTTCCCCTTCGATACGTTGGCAGAGGGCCAGAGACGATAATTTGGGTTGCGGGTGACAGGCGGCGAGCAGTGCAGATCAGTTTACGGTAATCCGTTTTAGCACCTCTGACTAATGACGAGACGTATCATTAGAGCCGACGTGCAGGACCACAGCCTTGATGTTGCCATCAGGCTTCAGGATTGCATGTAAAAATGCGGCTAAGTCAAGAACCCTAGCACCAGGGAAGCAGTGCCTACGTGCTTTGTTTGCACCGACAGTCGCTTGGATGTGTCGAACGATGGAACTGCCAATCACCAGAGTTTTCATTTCATGTTTGTTGAGAACTGTGAACCCATTCTGGTTGCGGAGCTCAAAACTTGGTTGCGCGGGAGGAGTGAAGGCCCCCCTTGGACGGGTTTGCCTTCTCCTCTTCTGTTCACAAAACAAGTAAGCGGGACTGTGATGGTCCAGTTCTAGCGTGCAGTTTACTGCAGCAGCATGTGTCCTTCTGGGCACAGACGGTGAAGTAATATTATAATTTTTATGAGCGGAGATTGCCACACACTGTTCCTTGAGCTTGGATATTTTGGCCTGTAAGAGGCTGATCTGAAGCTCAATATCTACTAATTCGGATTTGATGATGCTGAGATCGAATGACTCCTGATCTTCGCAATTTGGTGAGGAATGTTGTGGTGAGGCCATATTATGTAGAGTAATATCTATCTGCTTTATCAATATTGTTTAGGTTATTATTATTTATTTAATTAAACAGGAGTTAAACTTTTTAGCTGCACTAAACTATAGACTACACTAACACTGTTGTTTAATGGGGCATGTTAAAAATAAAAGTGAGCTTCGAAGCCAAATTAGCTTGGTGTTTAACTAGGTTGTAAGTTTAAGGAAACAAGTAATTCGTTTTTTTGTTTATATAAATCTTAATATTGATTATTTATAGAGTTTCAAGATTATTAAGAAATTTTTTTTTCTTAAGTTTGTTATAACTTATTTGTTCAGCCTATTTTTCAGTTTTGCCTTCTATAGATAGAGTGGCCTTGAACAGAACCGTCAGTCGCAAGGGAAGCTGAACCGAAAGAGCCAAATTTGTGTACAAGTTGTAGTAATGAGTATTTCGTCTAATTAATTATTTGAAAACGATGGGTGTCACTCCTCCAAGCAGAACTAGGTTGTTATTAATTGTATTACGATTGAAATTTTTTATTTTACGAATTGAATATTTTTTTAAATGTTTTTTTTGTAACTTTTTATGTCTAACTGTTAGACAAGACAAATCAAAGAGTTGTTTTGGTTAGACTAGTTGTGCGATTGCAATCTTAAAAGAGCTAAGTCGGAGGAGTTAGTTTTTTGTGATTAAAGTAGGTTTCGCACAAGTTAAAAGGCTAGGAGCAACAGAGATCCAACTGAATTATTCAACGGCTAGTATGTTAGTTTGTAAAGGAGTCAGGTTTGTTTAAAAACCTGTATAAAGAATAGAGAGCGCAAAAAACACAAGAGCTGCGTGTGTTTGTTAGCTTTTAGCCTGTCAAAGAAAGAACCATTTGGGTTCAAAGCTCTTTCAGTTGTTTATATACGTTTGTTAGCTCTCTATTGTTATATAATAGTTTACGGTACGTTAGCGGAGGAAAGGTGTCGACTGACTTACTTTTTCGGGGTTTAAAGTTGGCTGCGAGCGGGTGCCGCTTCAGCGTAAGTTAGCTTTAGCCCTGTGGGCTAAGCGTGTTTCACAGGTGCCTAGAGTTGTTAAAATTGGTAATGTCTGTGCAAAAAAAAAAAAACAAGTGGTTCTATGTATTAAGAATATTAAAGAAATGTGAGCCTGTTTTAGCTGAATAGGCGTAGGTGATGCTTGAAGTAAGCACTTGCTTCCATTTCTTGGGAGCGCAGGCAGGCTTACACACAGCAGAGGGACAAAGCTTGTCAATGCCGATCCTTCTCCAGGTAATTTTACAGACAGACCTGGAAGCATGTAAAAATAACTAGTTATTACCCAAAAGTTGAGTAATGAGATGACCGTTTTTTTGTTCTTGTGATCATGAAATCTAATCATGTTTTCGTGAGCTTTTCTACCTGTTACTCTAGCTGTTGTAGAACCTATTACACTGAAATGTTTTTTTAATAACTTTTCGATTGAATGCATATAAACTGGGCATGCCATTAGTCGACAATAATCAACTAAGTTGAATAATAGTTGCAAAGTATTTTTATACTTTGAACTTTTGTTGAATTTCTCCAGGGGTTTTTTTTGTGTCTTCCAGGCTTCTTCTTAATCGTTATAGGTGCGATATCAGCTATAACAAACTTGATTTTTAAAGTAAATGCATCAAGAAGGACGTTAGCTGTGCCAGCAGTGATGCTTGGTATTTGACATGTGGCATGCATAAACACCTCGCTGGTGGATCATTAATGTGTCTCTTTCTAACATAAATTGATTTTTACAGTTTTGATGTGGGATATTGACGCATGAACATATACACAGAAGTGATTGGACAACAGTGGATAAAATTTTTAAACCCTGTAGTGTACTTTGGAGGCCGGTATAAGGTGATAAGAAGCACCTGTATGGTGCCTTTTAAAGCTATACTCAAATATTCAAAAGATCTGTTAACCCCAATTGACCTATTTGTATTTAAAATTTGAGATGTCCTGGTGGCTTCACATGTTATCCAAAATCTTGATCCTCAAGTCTATCGGAGGTCAGATAATCCTCATTTAGTAGTGATGTCTCCAGGGTTTGTCACAAAGGCTTTGGCGGTGTGTTTCCGCAGGTCATTTGATGGCTTTTGTTTCTTTCAAACTGATAGTGGAGGGAGAAATGTTAAATGTCCATGAGCATTCTTGTTCCAGATCTGTTCAGCTGCCTCCCATCTAATGTGATAAAATCTGGCTGATTCCCGAACACATTGAAATGATCAAAATGCTGGAAGTCCTTTGACAAACAAGCGTGTTCTAGCCATATATTGAGCCCAAGTAACCGAGAAAACATATTTGTGCCATTTGCCAGAAGTGGACCACTTATGAAACGCTGCATTTTGAGACTTTCAAGTGTATCAAATAGCTCCATAAAGTCTTTCTTAAGGAGCTCTGATTGTCCTTTCTTTACATAGTTTTTCCCCACTAATGGTTCCCCATTAATGGTTCAAATCTGTTTCCCAGTTGCACTTCCTGATAAATTGGTGTTGATTATCCCATTTCAAACAGAGAGCCTTTATGTCTATTTCCTCTCCTCGCTGATATGGGTTCAGAATAACATGCTGAGAAATTTTAGCAAGCTCACCAGCTTATTGTTTCTTGTCTAAGTCCGGTTCTTTAGAATAAACTGTCTTTTGAGAATGAAGCACATGTAGACGTGTCTAAAGAACTGCAGTTTGTTGAAGAAGTGATCTATTATGTTCACAGCATTTTTCGCAGTTGTGGTACAGAGGCATTTTCACTTGTCTGTGTCTCGAGCTGAATCAGTCTGTTTTGGCACAGCGCAGTTCTGCATGGTATTTTGCTCTTTTTCACTATGTCCTGGCTGTGGAACCGACATCATTTTCAGTACCTACTTTGAACTGGTTCAAAACTTACTCTAAAACCATAACCTACCCCATCCTCGCTGATTGTCCAGAGCAAGCATGACATGCAACACCCTCTGAAATCACTGATTGGGCAGAGAGAATCTGCGCTCCTGCAGCGAGGGGTTTGTATGGCTGTGATAAGCAACCTGTGAACACGAGAGTATGTGATGTTTTATGAATAACACATTTATTTTAATTTCTGGAGTCGTTGCCATAGTTCTCTGTTATTCATCTACTGGAATCGAAACCAGCAGAAGACATGCATTAGAGCAAATATTTTGTGTATTTTCTCTTTTTATTAATTAATAAAAACAATATCGAATCGTGTGTTTTTGTTTTTGACAACTGAGCTTGTTTTATTAATCATGTAATTATAACCTAATGCAATATAACCACTCATTTACACATACAACTACAGTATTCTAGCATGATACCAGCCAAACGACAGCTTTAAATGAGTGATTTAAAGTTTGCAGGCTGTTTAAAGCCTGTTATTCAGTGTGGAAAAAGGATTTGTGGAGTTTTTCAAATTGCATTAAAAAAGTGCATTAATCACACTTTTGCTGTTTGGAAAACTTTATGCATCATCTAATGTACAGCCAGATTACCATAGTTTCAGAATTTAAGTGTGAAAAGTGGATAAAAAATGAAGCCGAGACAAAAATGAACAAAAAAGCACATTTGACACAAAAGCATTCATGATATATTTGAGCTGCAAATGATGTTAAATGTGTTTAGTCTTTGTCCATGAACGATGATTTCATCTTTAGAAACGACCTGTAACACACACATCACAGCATTTACTGTGTAATAAGAACAGGTGAGTTTTATACCAAGTGAGATATTATGTTTGAAAGATTTAAGATGCTCACCGTCACTTCTTGTAAAGTGAGATCAGCTGATTGATTCACCGGTCCAACTCCAAACCTTTGTGGTACTTTAGCAGTACTTTTATTTTGCTGCCGTCCACATCTTTTAGGATAAAATCAGATATTAAATGGTTTAAATAATTTGCGATCTCATGAATCTTTTTTTCGCCCTTTGTTTGTGTTGCGTAAGTAATTGCATCTCAGAGCAGGACACACGTCTTTTGTTCAAGTCCGTGAACACAACCACACACAGGCGCATGGAAAACCAACAGGAGCCTGTGGGGGTGGCGATAACAAAGTGACATTGCCTATTCATCGTACTGACACTGTCAACAATGTGAAAGCAAAGCTGGCCGTACTGTGCCGTGCTAAGTAAGGGAAAAGCCCCATTTGTCTTCCTGAGGAATGCGAGCCTGATAGAATCCCTTTTCTGTTTTTCCAAACTGGAGCGTCACGGTGGTGCAGTGGGTAGCACGGCTGTCTCACAGCAAGAAGGTCGCTGGTTCAAGCCTCGGCTGGGTCGGTTGGCATTTCTGTGTGGAGTTTGCATGTTCTCCCCGTGATCGCGTGGGTTTACTCTGGGTGCTCCAGTTTTCTCCATGAGTCCAAAGACATGCGGTATAAGTGAATTGAGAAAAATTATTGTCCCTAGAGATTGTTTGTGTGTGAATGTTTCCCAGCGATGGGTTGCGGCGGGAAGGGCATCCGCCACGTAAAACATGTCAGAAGACTTGGCGGTTCATTCTGCTGTGACGATCCCGAAAGGGAAGAAAGCCAACATGAAAATGGATGGATGGATGTTTTTCCAAACTGTTCTGGATTTGGTTTCAGGGCATTAGAAATAGCGGTGTCAAAATAGTGTAGACTTTTAAAAACCGAAAATAAAAAAAAAGTGAGAAAATATGAAAGCTGATGGGAAGTGAGGCACTCAAGCAGAATACGTCCGAACAGCAGCAGAGCAGGAAGTTGATATTGCCTGTTTTAATTTTAATTTAAATGAATTTCAACACATGGATTAAATTTAGACGTTTATCTTCGACATTATACACTGAACAATGGGCATTGGGGACCTTGTGCTGAACAATTTTGCTTAGAATAATGATCATGATTCTGAACATTGCCTCCATGTCCCTCTTCTCATGAATTATGTTATTTGTTTTTTTTTATCATTTTTTTATCATATGTTTTAAGGTCTCAGTATTTCTGGCCAACACTGTACTTATTAGGATATTTTCAAGCTTTAACTGTCTGAAATGCATGCTTATTTTACTATGCGAATTTGTCTTTTATTCCACCTGTTGCTTTGCCAGCAGTCTCTTGAGCATTGTCTCTTGTTTTTAACAGGCTGCCTAGAGATGTATGGGTGGGGTATGCTATTTATTCTTCACTCTCTTTCTTCCCTTTCCCGTGGTTGTAGGTATGTTATTGACATTTCACACTCAAATTATTCGTAAATGTCTTACAAACAAAGATGCTGACAGAAACTAAACAAAGACAACCTTCAGATAATCAGTTAAAGATTAAATAATTATTCTCACAATTATGTTTATATCTGTATGGTTGACATTTTGGTGAAAAGGGAATTGCTAAAGGGATCATAATTCATTACACTGCATTCGCTCAGATCAACCTCAGGTCAAAAACCTCAGGCCACCGGTGGGCCGCGGCACGATTGTTTGCAATAAAATATACCAAAAATTCTGGAATTTGTCGGCATTATTCCTGCACAGGTTTATAAACATGTGTTGAGTGTATTAAATGTGAATCCTCATGGAAGATTTAGCTTCAACGTTAATATATTGCAAGTGTCAGCAGCTGGACTGAAGAAAGATGTTATGGCACGTTTGCAAGTGGTTTTTACCTCAAATCAACTATTTTTAATCAGGCATTCAGAATTTATAGTAGTTTGATGCCCTTAACAGCTCAAATTTATGCTTCTCTTACTAATAACGTGACCTGACAGATAAACACTCCATGATGAAATATCTGAGATGAATATCTGCCCTCCTGAGCATGAAGCCATACTGCTGCTCGCAAATATCCACTTCCCTTCTTAGCCTAGCTTCCACTACTCTTTCCCAGAGTTTCATTGTGTGGCTCATCAACTTTATACCTCTGTAGTTGTTACAACACGGCACATCACCCTTGTTCTTAAAGATTGGCACTAGGACACTTCTCCTCCATTTCTCAGGCAACTTCTCACCTGTTGAATCCTGTTGAATAACCTAGATAGGAACTCCACTGCTGTCTCTCCTAGACACTTCCACACCTCCACAGGGATGTCATCTGGACCAACAGCCTTTCGACTCTTCATTCTCCTCAGAGCCTTCCTCACCTCATCCTTTCTAATCTTTTCAACTTCCTGCTCTACAATGTTCACCTCTTCCCCCCTTCTTTCCCTCTCATTCTCCTCATTCATCCACTCCTCAAAATACTCCTTCCATCTTCTCTGCACACTCTCCTCACTCGTTAGAACCCTTCCATCTCTATCTTTAATCACCCTTATCTGTTGCACATCCTTCCCATCTCTGTCTCTCTGTCTCGCTAATCTGTACAATTCCTTCTCACCTTCCCTCGTGTCTAACCTGGCATACAACTCATCATATGCCTTCTGTTTGGCCTTTGCCACCTCCCTCTTCACCCTGCGCTGTGATTCTTTGTAGTCTTGTCTAGTTTGTTCAGTCTTTTCGATGTCCCACTTCTTTTTAGCTAGCCTCTTCCTCTGGATGATGTCCTGTACTTCCTCATTCCACCACCATGTTTCCTTATCTTCTTTCCTTCTTCCTGCTGACACACCTAGCACCTTCCTACCTGTCTCCCTGATCACTTCTGCTGTAGTCTCCCAGTCCTCTGGAAGCTCTTCCTGACCACCCAAAGCCTGTCTCAGCTTCTGTCTGAATTCCTCACAAACGTCTTCCTTTTTCAACTTCCACCACTTTTCTTCTTTTCCAACTTTCCTCCCCTCTTCTTCCTGACCACCAGAAACATCCTACACATTACCATCCGATGCTGTCTGGCTACACTCTCTCCTACCACTACTTTGCAGTCAGTGATCTCTCTCAGATTGGCTTGTCTACTTAGGATGTAGTCCACCTGCGTACTCCTACCACCACTCTTGTAGGTAACTCTATGCTCACGTAAAGAAAATAGTAATCTGAAAGTTATTGGAAGATGACCAATGTTTAGGTTGTACTTTTCAGATGCTGGAGGAGGCAATTTGTGTCTTGATTTGATTGAAGAATTCTCTGTAACACTGTACAGAATTCACTCACTCATATGTCTACATATGTAGCCGTTTCTTGGGTTACCTTCATCAGGAACTTATACTTTTGCTCTCAATAGAGCCAGTGAAAGGATAGTAGTCTGTGTAGTATACATTTTTGTGTGCTCACTCTACAGCTACCCAGCCCCCACCAACTCTGGAATTTCCAAAAAGCAAAAATCAATCTGGAAATGGCTGAATACAAGAAACAAGAAACCCACCCTTATTTCTATCATCAACACTACTTTAACACAAGAATAATGCATCCAGATCACATACCTATATTCACCGATGGATCCAAAATAGAAAACAAAGTAACAGCAGAGGAAATAGTAGGAGACTTGCAATACTCCACTAAACTATGGGATAATAGCACTGTTATCAAAGCTGAAACACATGCTTGCCCTGAAACACAAGGAAAACACAACAGCCAACATTTCGGATTCCAAAACAGTACTACTGGTTCGAGGATCCACGAAAACGATCCATCTGGCACTTTTGAAATAATTATAAAGACAAATAACATACTGAGGGCTAAATATAACCTAGTATTCTGCTGGATTTCCGGTCATGTGGGAATAACAGGACACAAGAGAGCAGACAATGTGGCAAAAAGAACAAACCTATTGTCGACATCTTATACCACCAACAGACCTAAAACGGAAAATAAACCATCAAGTAGTGAAACATTGGTAGCAGGAATGGAACCAACAAACTGAAAACAAATTGCATGAAATATATCTAGAGCTAGGAGTAAATCAAACAATTTTAGCGACCAGAAGAGATCAAATATTATTAATCAGATTCCAACTTGGGCACTCAAGATCAACTCATAGTTTTCTTCTTAAAAGTGAGGCAATGCCTTTATGTAGACACTGCAAATGTATTTTATCTATTGAACACATCTTGATAGAAATTTATAATTCCACAAGGAGAAGGTACCTGACTGGACAAGATCTGAACGAAATCCATGCTAACTCAAAAGGGCTAAAAAAGTTTCAGACTTGTCATGGGAATAGTTACACGTTTTTAATGATTCTATGAGCTTTTAAATTGAAATCAAATTTTTTTTATTAAAATTGGGATAGTCATGAAATGGCCATGTTGCCATTATGGCTTTAAAAAGAAAAGAAAGAAAGAACATCAGCATGGGAGAAGGGACTTGTTGAATCACTTGACGCGGTGTCCAACACCAAAAGTGTTGACAATTCTTCACTTGAGTTATGATAAACAAATTTATCAGTTTTGGATCAGTTTTTATCTTTTTTGGGAAGACAACACAGACTTTCATCCATAAGTGCCAGTTTTCAACAAACTCTAGTACTTTGCATGCTTCGGGGGCTTTCCAACGGTGCTTTGTACTTGAAAACCATACTTTTTTGTAACAAGATTTTAGCTGGCTGAATTGAGCAAAAGTGACGATTTTTTTCCAGAGAGAAGTATGATGTGACATCCTTTGGATTGCTGATTGGTTAATCGATGAACTCCTTAAACAGAGAATCCATAATAACAGGAGATTCAGAGACTAAATACAGTTGTGCTCAGTAGCCAGAGCAGCGGGGACCATTTTATTTTAATTTAAAAATATTACATTTACTAGAAGCAAGCATTTGTGTACTTTAGCAACTTGGGTAATTTTCACAAATTCTTGGGCTATTTTTACTTTGTTAAAAAATGTTCACACAATCATGGATTTAACAAAGTAATTTCTGTTATTACATCAACAGCATAGCAACATCAATTAATAAATGTTTATGTAGTGCTTTTCAAAGCATCTTCACAAAGTCCTAGTGTGGATCAGGTAGGGTAAATAAGAACTCTTTACGTGTTTTCCCAGGGAGCCTCACTGGCTTGAGGCAGGTGTTGGTCACCTCCCCAGCATAAAAACTATTTAAACTTGAAATGGATCGACAAACAGTTCGCTGGAAAGCACCTGATAAACAAAAAAAGAACTAAACCGAAACAAACAAAGGTTAGAAAAATGTAACATAGATGACAGACAGCTTATTAGCATCAGCTTCAGAATTTGTGATAAATGGTGCGAATAGGTTTGGTACAATTAACCACATTGTTTTTCAACAATTTGTATGTTTATAGCACTCAGGCATCATATCTGTTTGAACACATACCAATAGCCAGTTATTAAATGCTATATTATACAATTTGTTTTAGTCTAGTTTTGAGCTCTGTTAGCATAGCTGAACTTTGGTGGATCTATATGACAAGCTCTTTCCCCTCTGGTGAATCTTCAGAATGATCAGTAGTCTGCTTCTTGTGATCGAAGCGAGCGAGCCGGAATATATTGTGGTAGAAGACTGCTCAGGTAGGATGGAGCCAAGCCATTCCGGGCCTTAAAGGCAAGAAGAAGTTTCTTAAAGTCTTATAAATGTGGTATTTCAGAGCTGGGTGTCTCTGTTGTCAAAAGTAGGGGTTTTGTCTGACTGATTTGGTTGTTGATATCGTTAGAGGTCAATATTGCAAGTTCCTGGTTCAAATAAGTCCTTGATGAGTGGGTTTGATTAGGAAAGAGTTGGTCTATGTGTGCTTGCGCATGCTCGAAACTCAAGTACTCACTCACTCACGCGCTCACTTACTCATTATGGTACGAATTGTGTGAAATTGGTTCAGCCTCAACCTGTGTATGACTACAAGCATCACAAAGAAAGGCAAGTTCACGTAACGGTTTGTTTTCTTACCGTGATGATGATCGTATGTTTCACACTTGTCAAGAGTTCTGTTTTGACCTGGAAAAGTGCCCCTCTGTCACGCCTGTGTCTCATATTAAAATTTAATAATAATGAAGTTCTGTTCAGTCATGGCATATTTTTATTAATTTATAATTTTAGGGTTGTTTGTTATTATTCAGCTGTTTTACTAAAAGTAGTTTGTTCAATTCATGTTTTTTTGTTTTGCTTTGTTACCAGAGAATTGTGTATTTTCACTGGTATTGGTACCGAATACTGAAATTATGCTACTGGGACAACCCTAATGTCGTCTGCATAACAATGAAAACCAACCCCATATCTCCTAATAATTTTGCTGAGGGGTGGCATGTAGATTAAGAATAGAATGGGTCCCAGAATAGATCCTTGTGGAACTCCATATTTTACTACTATTGTGTCTGAATCTCCATTTACACAAACAAACTGACTTCGGTCAGACGGGTAAAAGTTAAACCATCTCAGAGTCTTGCTTGCCCTGGATGCGTGCGTCGTTCTTTAGTCTCTCGAGGAAAATTCTGTGGTCTATTGTATCGAAGGCAGCCCTGAGTTCTAGCAGACATGACATGTTCTGTGGTTTTTGTTGACTGACATTGCTTTTCTTTAAACTTAAGTGAATAGTATATACATGTAGTTCAGTGAATAGTTACTATATTTGCCACTAAACTGATTTCAAGCTGAGAATAGGAAAACCCGGTGGATTAGTTGATTTGAATTATTATGGAGAAGTAAATAAACTGTTTGCAATTAAGCTAGTGCTAAACTGTCTGAGCTTTTTCATTTTTGTAGTCTATGGTTCATTGCAGATATAATTCACAATGTATATTTTAGAACATTATTATGGTTTGAATAGCCCTGTTTGAACTATACAATCATTTTGATCAGTGCCTTAGTCTAGATTTAAAAACATCTTATCCACACAATGGCTTCCTTCTGAGGCCATATCCACACATACTTGCACATTAAAAAAAATGTCTGTAAAAAGGAAAACTGTCCTATAAAGTTCCTAAACGCTGTAAAGAGCATGCCAGTACAAAAGGTGGCAGCTAGCTCAGTTTATTCAGCCATTAGAATCTTTGGTTGTGGTTTTGACTCATCACCTTCCTTCAATGCTTGGGCAAAGCAGCTTACAAAGACAGTAACAATGTCTCTGATAAAAAAAAATCGCTCTCCAGTTTTTACCAATAACCGTTTCGCTCTCAAAGCTTCCCATCTATCTGAGACTCAATCTGTTTTTGTCTTAAACCTTCTCTGTTTGCGTTGACTGACATCAGTCTGGATTTGTTACGTTCTCCACAATTTCAAACCAACCTTCATGTTCATGTTTTTTCTGAAACGCTCGGTTTCACTGACCCACTGGTAAGCATGTCTGTGAACCAATGTTGAAACTACATGGTTTCACGACAACTGCACTGCCTGCGGACATGGTCTTGGAGCAAGCTTTTTATCTCTGTCCATGTCAGCTCCACCATCGTTTGCTTCTCTATGCTTTCGCGTCTGCTTCAATATGTAGTCTTTAGAAACTTACTCAGTGGTGTGATGCAGGTCAGACTTTTGAGTGGAAGGGGCCCCTAGTGAAAAACTGTTCCTATGGTAACACCTGCCTTTATGAATGGATCTTTGGCAGTTGTTGTCCTAGGCTTCTCAGCGCCCTTCTTTGGCACCATATGATTGTTTTGATTCGCTCTTGTAAACCATCTGTAACATCTTAATAAAACATCAGCGTTATACTTATTGCTTACACTAAAAATAATTCATCAGTTACTTTTAAAGAACATATTTTGACGCCTCATTAATGCAATTAATATTTTTTTTCACTGCTGCGAGTAAAATAATGCTTTCATTGATCAACTTAACAGTCTTTATTTATCTTAACTTTAATATTTATTTTGCAGTTTATGCTAAGCAAGTCAATACAAAATGATAAACACATTATTTAATTATGAATATTAATGGATTTAATTCAGACCAGCAGAAACCGAAAACCTAAAGATACACAAAACAGCTTGAATAATATATTCAGAAAATAATATAAAAAAGTTATTTCTCCTTTCGTCCCTAATGTCATCTTTATCTCCGTTTCTATTTAAAAATCTTCGTTATCAAAGTTTTTTTTAAAAGGTTTTATGCCACATTTGTCGTGTTTCACCAGGACGTTTTGTAATGCTGACAAGCTGCTTAAATGCGGGCGACTCGATCCGGTAGAGTTAATAACAACATACCGTTTGCTTACTCTGCTGAGCTTTACCTGGCTGACATCACTGCTAAAACTGTTGTTTGGGTGTAGGGTCTTCAGTGCTTGTGATGGAAAGTTTGCTTCTAGCTTCATTGGCAGATGTATTTTCTGAAGGTGCGAGTTCGTCACTATTGACAGGACTTTGAGGCAGCACGATAACACAGTTGGATTTCACTGAATTGTTTTTGTCTTTACGCTAAACTAACATGACAATAAGCGTATTTCCACTCAGAAAAACTGGTTTTGCTCTCACACTGGCATTCACCAATACGAAAATGCATTTTCTAAATCTGTACTTTGGGTACCATTTACCAATTCCATGTAGCATTTCTTCTTCTTCTTTAGGTGAAGAACTTACGTATTTCTTTAATGTAAATAGTAATGTAATAACGCAGACAGTAGCAACGATAACGGAGTTATTTTATTTAAAAAGTTATGCGTTAGTATACAAGTTAAAAAGGATAAAACATATAATCAAATGCCGCTTCTGCATTCTTCCGCTCCGCTCACCCATAGACATTCAATGCTAGAAGACGCTGAAACTTTTGATTATTATTATTACTACAACAAAAATGCTTTAAATGTGTTTTAAGTCTAGTGGATTAATATGTATAGGTTACCCATAACGTGCCATAATTAAGATTAGAGTCAAGGTGTCCTAAAAAAGCAAGTTTACCTAGTGGAATGTGATGTTTCGGAGCACACCTTAGAGGAAAAACCCCAGTGTGAAACATAAGGGTTACTTTCTTAACCTGCGTTCCCCGAATAGGGAACAGAGATTCCGTTTACTCTTCGACAAATGTTGTGGCGAGAGTAGCCAAAAAGCTGGATCTTGTCTCCAGGGGCAAAAGAAATTGCGCTCATATTACTAAGAATGGTGCAACCCAAGCTGGACACCCACCTACCACCATCTAGCATGGCTGAAGAGATGGATTCAATGCTCAGGTTATAGTATCTGGTGAAAGTGTTGGGTGACGACTAACCCGCAGCCTTGCAGATCTCTACCAGCAAAGTACCTCTTGCCAGTAACCAGGAGGCTTCCACACCCCTAATAAATTTGGCTTTTAACTGCAGGGGGCAAGGACAATTGGGACCAGGGGCTGGTGTTGCCTCCTCTCTGGACAGAATTTGGAGGTTCACTGCCTGAGTTTTGAAGAAGATGGTGGGAATATATCCAGGCCTGGGCTTAAGAGTAACATGATTATCACCAGGTCCGAACTTTAAACAGGTCTCGTTGACAGAGTGCCTGCAGATCCCCCTCCCTCTTAAGAGTATTTCCAGTAAACAATATTAATAAAAATAAATAAATAATAATACAATTTTTATAAAGCACCTTTAGCTTCACAAAGCACTGTATAGAGAACAGTAAAATAGTACAAAAAGGACATTAGCAGCAGGAATAAAACTATGAAAATCAAGATAAAAACTAAATTTGTATCAATAATCGATAATTAAATTCGTTATCAAGGAATGCTGTTATCGATTAGTATTTTTTTATTTTTTTTTTTATTCAGTAAAGATGTACACTGATCCATAGATTTGCTTTTCCTGGCTCAATATCGTGAGATATAATCGCTTATAATAAACGTATTAGAACTCTTCATGATCTGTGTAAAATAGCCAAGGAACTACATAGCTATTTCAGCAGAAATAATTCTTCTTCAGAGATCGCAGAAATGTGTTTTTGGGGTTGGCTCTTTGCAGGCGCTCCCTCAGCCACCTACTCTCAGCTGCTCGTACATTGACAGCGATCTCTAAAAAGGATTACTTCTGCTCACAGATTTGTTGCTCGTTGACTGCGTTCTGTCTATAACAGAGCAGGTCCTTCCGGTAATATCAACATCAATGGCTTCGTTTTACACTTGCTGTCTGCGGGAATGTCCAAAAAGTGACAGCAATTTGTTATCTGTGTAACATAGTCAACGAGCTATAAACCTGTTTGAGTAGAAATAATTCATTTTAGAGATTGTAGAACTGAGGTGCTGTGACGCGGTCCTGTTTCTTCTTGCCCAAATCTTAATGTCGCGCATGCGCAGTTATCAAAAATACCCAATCCTTTTAAGGCACAGATTTGCTGCTATAGGAGACTGCCGTGAGAGTCGCACCAAAGAGCCCAACCCCAAAAACACACTTATGCGATCTCTGAAGAGCTGTGCAAGTAGACCATAGAGTATGACGGCAAATCAGGGTCATAATTCGAGCGCGCGCATTTTATAATCACGCGCGCATAATATTAAAATTTGAGCGAGCAGAAACAGATCCCTTTAACGCTCAGAAAGACAAAGACGTTAACCAACTTATAAAAGTGACTCTTTAATCAAACAACAACGACAAGCCAGACATTTACAACCATTACAACAAAAACAATAAAGATGACTACAAGAACAATATAAATCTGACCGAATATTACTCCAACAGCTTAAAGAATACAAATAAAACAATCCAAGTTGCTTTTGTGTTTAAAGGATAAACTCTAATCAATGTTTTTTTTTTAAATCCTGTCTCAAGAACAGTTGTTAGTTGTGTTCATATCTGGAATATGGATGTATGAATAAATACTTTTTGTTAATGTCAAATTAGACTACTGATAAAGTTGACGTTGTATGGCATGTTTCTATCATTAACATGTTTTTAAGTTTTTGTGGGTTCTCGATTAAATAGTAATTACATTTTACTGTTTTGACAAAACTAGGCCTGCATTATTACATTTTTGAGTTTCTAGAGTCTAATGCAAATGTATAATTTCAGACTTGAATCCTGGTTTTGATTAATTTGTTGAGTATGGGGTTTGAATTACTGCGTTAGTTTGATCATTTATTTCCACAAGAAACTGTATTTTTAATCTTGATTTTAATGCAATCAAAGTTACTTTTACAAGCGGGGATTAATGGTCAAATTAATTTAAATTCAGATTTTACTACTATTTAAATTAATATTACAGTAGCAAAATATAGTTAATTTAATTTAAATTCTGACTGTACAAATTTAAATTGTAGCATCAGGTTTAGCGCAATATGTTGAGTACTACCCCGCTTGCATTTTTTGGTTCAAAAGAGGTTTAATAAACGTTTATTGATAGCCTAGACTTCTAGGCTAAATTTGGGCTGTCAGTGAAAGTTTAAATGACATTTAACTGTAGACAAAATATAACCTAGACATCATTTAGACCTCTAACAAACAACTGCATATACAAGTTTAAAGGACATAAAATCTGTTTAGGCTACACAATAATCAAAGTAACATTACAATTTTAAGTTGAGATGGTTATCATAATAAGCTAAGGTAACACACACAATAAAATGTAATTCATTTTCATTTTAGTCAAATAAGATTGGAATGTTACACACACTTGTGCCTATGCAAATACACATAATGGTAAAAGCAATTAAAAATAATAAGACATTTCAAACACATACATGCAGTTAAAAAAAGACGTCTTTATTAAAAAACACTTTATTTAAATGCTGCTATTATAAGCACTGCACAGCTGCTCTCTGTGCTGCATGAAGAGGTTTCTGACTGCTTTCCTGAGATCAGCTTCCACTGGGAAATTAGTCATTGCAGATCTGTGAAGTAGAGAGGAAAAAGCGTTAGAGAAAACATTATCATTATATAAGCATGCAATGTACTCCATGTACATCAGGGCTGGAGAGCATTATGCTGCGTTTCTTCTTAAAAAAATAAACCATTTACCTGTATGTTAACGTTATAAATTATGGCTGTGTATTTAAGTATTATCGGTTTTTAAGGTAATTGAAATAAATAGAAAACAATTATAGGATCCATGCTTTAGGGATGCTAAGGTTAACTATAAAGTACCTAAAACCGCGTTTGTTAATTAATGAAATCTGTCTCGTGAACGCAGTCATGAAGTCGCGTTCAGCCTTTCAAAACATCATCAAAGACCTGATAACGTCTTTTATTTACCACAACATGGACACAACCGCTTCACGTTTGTTCTTTAAACATGGCTTGACTTTAAGGAGAGACTTTGTCATTTTAAAATGCATTTACTGACCTGAAACATGACGATAGAAGGGGCGACATGAACAAACTTCTCTGTAAAATCCGGAAAGGAAGGCGTCGACTCAGTGTTCCGGGTAACAACAAGCGCTGCAAGAAAAGTTCCGTCTCATATGTTGCCTTTACCGCTTTTGATAAAATAAATTTAAACTTAAATGTTTGTTGACACTATGTAATCATTGCAGATTATATACAGAAATATTATTGAATTTAGTTTATTTGTAGCTGTTTTGACAACAATGTAATAAAAACAAAATGTAAGGTTTTTGGACTAGATTTGGGTTACATGTTACTAACGTAACAGGTTAAATTAGAAAAATAAAAATTTTATTTAAATAATCTCTTTTTCGCTGCTTCTAAAGTTAATATTTAAATAGTAGTAAAATCTGAATTTAAATTAATTTGACCATTAATCCCCGCTTGTAAAAGTAACTTTGATTGCATTAAAATCAAGATTAAAAATACAGTTTCTTGTGGAAATAAATGATCAAACTAACGCAGCAATTCAAACCCCAAACTCAACAAATTAATCAAAACCAGGATTCAAGTCTGAAATTATTCATTTGCATTAGACTTAAATCTAATCTTGCATTAGAAACTCAAAAATGTAATAATGCAGGCCTAGTTTTGTCAAAACAGTAAAATGTAATTACTATTTAATCGAGAACCCACAAAAACTTAAAAACATGTTAATGATAGAAACATGCCATACAACGTCAACTTTATCAGTGGTCTAATTTGACATTAACAAAAAGTATTTATTCATACATCCATATTCCAGATATGAACACAACTAACAACTGTTCTTGAGACAGGATTTAAAAAAAAACATTGATTAGAGTTTATCCTTTAAACACAAAAGCAACTTGGATTGTTTTATTTGTATTCTTTAAGCTGTTGGAGTAATATTCGGTCAGATTTATATTGTTCTTGTAGTCATCTTTATTGTTTTTGTTGTAATGGTTGTAAATGTCTGGCTTGTCGTTGTTGTTTGATTAAAGAGTCACTTTTATAAGTTGGTTAACGTCTTTGTTGGGGGAGACTGAGCGTTAAAGGGACAGAACTGACTGACAAAGAGGCATTCAATCACAGCTGACTTCCGGGAAACGAGGGTCCCGCCCCATCTTGGACAAAAATCATGTTAGCGCGCGCGCAGGAATGAGTCGCGCGCGCAGGTTCAGATTGAGAGCAAGCAAGGGAGGGAGATTTAAGAGCGAGCGAGCAGGTATTTTCTCTGCACGCGTGGATCTGTTTCTGCTCGCTCAAATTTTAATATTATGCGCGCGTGATTATCAAATGCGCGCGCTCGAATTATGACCCTGATTTGCCGCCATAATAGATCTAGAGCGACTGTTCCGAGGTTAGCAAACAGTTTAAACAAACGCACTTAAACAATATTAATATTTCATGATAAAACAATAGTTTTTACTTAGCCTATAGATTTTTCACCATCCGAAATACCAACATGCTTTCGTTTAAGTTGCTCGTGCATCAATGTTTTGCTTCAATGCAGCTCACCGTCTTCTAAGGAGTGTGTTAATTGAGAAACTATTCTACACTTTTGAAGGTTTTGGATGTATGCCTTTTCCTGAAGATGCCGATTCCTTCAAAATACCGGTGGCTGTCTATCAGCATCTTGGTGTCACGCACCTCCATGACGTCAAGTTATTAGGCCAAATACTCATTGATGGCATTCGTTGACAATGAATTTCATTATCGCTTATCACTTCTCAATTTTGTCAATTAGTTGTTGCAACCCTTCACCGAATTTTCCTTGAGTTTCCAAAAAGTTTTTGACCTTTAGTTTTATATTCCAGGACATGTGAATAAATTGATGAAAGAAATGTCTTATGTTAAGTTACCTTCTGTGACTAGCTTTGCATTACAAATGATGATTGTTTGATCAGCATCAGGTTTTTTTTTAGCCAAAGTATTTCCAAGCACTTGCCAATGCTCCTGTTTTCAGATGAAGCTGTGTCTGGCATTTCCTGAACTAATAGATTGTTGTTTCCACACTGCAACCGCCTGCACTTTAGTACCGATGCTAAATAATTCCCCTCTGAAACATTGACCACGCTCATCGTACGTTCTGCCTCTGTGTTGTCGACGCACACACCAGTTTATGAAAAATGTATATCTTTAAAAATAATAACACCGGCATTCAGTATACTGCCCAGCCCTACTCTTGTGTGACTCTCTTCTTTTACCGCAGTTGTTTTTACATTCAGGTGTTTATTTAAGACTCGGATACTCTCAATAACATAGTTCTTTGACAGACCTGAACACTGCATATAGGGAAGAGCATCTCCCCCTTATAAGCTCTCTCCATGTGTTGGTCCATATGTCTGAGATGTTGTGGCTGTATGCAATGGGCATCTGGCGGCTCAGGCTGACTGACTTAAGGACTATTAGTAAAGGTAATCCCATAGAAACAGACTTTAGCTATGTCTTATAGACAGTCTCATTCTCCTTCTCACTTTCTTAATATCTCACTAAAAGGTGCCATATGATGATCATGAGAATCATAAAATATTAGGAATGTGACGTTCCTGACATCTTGAAGTGTTTTTCCCTCATTAAAACATGCCTCAAGTAGTTTTCAGATTAGTTCACCCATGTTTTTGAGCAATCCTTTATTCCTTTTTTGTGAGTTGAAAACAGCTTGTTGTTATCCCCACAAAAGTACTTATCCCCACCCCAAGCCCCACCCACTTGTCAATCATGTGAATCACTAGAACAGCCCCTCTCTATGATGAGCGGGATATGCAGTTTGACCCTGGAAGTCTAAGAGCAGCAGACCCTGGGTAAACAATGCCAGAGAAGTGCATTTTCGGTTGTCTGGAGCCTAACCTTTTGTTTGGATTACCAAAGAATGAGTTTATTCGTCAGAAATGGCTCATTTGTTGTTGCTTTCCATCAGTGAAAACTCGGAAAAGTCACTACTATTTGTGAGCTACACTTCACGTTCACCTGCTTTATCAACAAAGATAAAGACAAACAAAGACACCGGGCACTTTTCCAACTGTCTCATGTTGATTTGAAGATCCACACAGTAAGTGTTTTTTTAAATTTTTTTTTTACTTGTGTTAGGCTTCAATACTTTATCGAAATACGCAATTTTAACTCATTATTCATCAAGCGGAGCACACACTATATTACTTTTCTAATCCTATAAGTAAATCTGGTATCAGCACACACATGGACTATTGGCATCTTACTGCATTTGTCACCAGTACACCTATAATAAAGAATGTAAAAAAATCATAAAATAGTAGAAATCATACAGTGTAAGAGGAAGCATGTCTGATTTACCTTGTTAACACACTCAAATTTTTTGCATATTTTTTTGCCCAATTTGGACTAACAGGAAAATGCTAGTCTGTAGGGGCGTGCTGAAAGCATGTCTATGGGAGGGACGGGCATATGCAACGCATTTTGCCAGGCCAAAAACATGAGGTGATTCACAGGCATTTTTACTAAAAATATTGAAATTTGAAAGCTGTAATATTTTTTTATGTACTATAACAAAGGTATAGAATATGGGACTACAAAATGCACTTTTTCCTATGTGCAGATGAATATAAATCCCATATGAACACTGTAAAAATGCATTTCTCTAAATAAAATAAACTGGCTAATTCTGTTTTGATTCTGCTAGAACATTATTTTAAACGGATCTCGTTTGGACTATTTAACCTGGTCTTAATAGTAAAAGTAGTCCAAACCCACAACAAGTAGTCTGGTTTCACAAATTTCACTCCAGAGCAAAATAGTTTTTTTTTGCATGAGAAATAAAGGTTTGACAATATTGTGATAATTACCCATATCAACTGATATGAGAAACCTATTTTGTGAAATACGTTTTGGCTAGGTCATACAGCTCTAAGGCAGACTATGAAAAGCATATCTTAATAGCATAAAGTTTTTAACTGCCTGTCTGTCTTACAAGCTTTAAATGCAGACAACGTTCATCTTTCCCAATTATCTTCTTTAATACTGTGCTGTTTGATGACGTACTTTATTGATAAATTGGATAAATCTACTGCTTTTTCCTCAAAGAGCCTTCAGCGAAACTTTCAATGACATCAGGTTTTGTCCTTTACTTGAATCAAGTAGTTGTTTGCTCAGCTGGAGAGTTGGCCTTGGGATATATGCTAACTGGCAACTTTGTGTTCCTCTACGTGCCTGAGGTACATGTGCTTGTGTGTGTCAGCCTATATTTCCTTAACCAGGCCATTTCCTCTAGTGTGCAGTCTGTGGCTTAGCACATCAAAGATTTTCTCTCAGTAGAGTCTGAGATAACAGTCGCATAAACCCCGTAACACCATGAGGCTTTTCACTGCCCTCAGGTACACGTACATTCACACACACTCCACCTCTTTGTCTGAAGCTTTAAAGATCCTTCCTCTCTTTCTCTCTGTCTCTCAGTTTGTCTCTGCACTGTAGTCAAAGTTTGGGTTGTGTTGTGCATGTGTATTTTCCAGTTGTTTGTTCAAGCACTTTCGATGTGAAACGAGAAACTAAATAGTTAAAGCTTTTTTTACTCTAGAAATTGCAAGTATAATTTCACCAAACTACTATTTATATATTTAGATAATTATTTACATAAACTTTTCAGTTCCACCCATTGACTGTATATAACATGGACAGTGTGTTTGTGACATCACCCATAGGTTTCTGGCAATGCTAAAAGGGGCTCAGAGTGGGCATAGTCAGTAATTGAAAACTCATCCTGAGAGGCTGAATGACCGCTGTGAAGGCGTCTGATTGTTTAGATATATAAAATTTAAACCTTCCGGCAAACAAATGTAAAAATGAATTCACCCTATCAGTGTTCATGAATTTCAAAACTAGTGATCTGAATCAATAAGCCTATTAGAGCCAGGGGTGGAAGTATGTTCTTTTCTGCTCAAAAGTTGTTAAGTTTTAACATTGTAGTGAATGAGAACCTGCTCCCTTTTGGAATCACCCTCAAGCGGTCACTCGAAGAACTGTTGTTCAGTCACTTCCGATCACACATCAAGAGGGAATGGACGACTCTCCTAAACAAGCAGAGAATGCACTAAAAAGAGCTCAATTATTCTCCATAATGCTCCCTTACAGACATGCAGCACACCCCAGAGGGAATTATAAGATAATAAATTCAAAAGGAATATTAACGAAATCTACTTTTTATCAAATTAATTTAGTTTTCTCTTCTAAAAACACTCTCTTGGAAACAATCTTCTGCTTTTATAGTTCAGCAGCTCTGATAAAATAGTACTAGTGCAGAGTCTGAAATGGATAGCAAGGGGTCTGACTGAAGAGGAAAGAATGCAAGACCAATCAGAAGCCATAAAGAAGAAAACATCTGGGGCCTCATGTATAAAACTTTGCGCAGATGTAATCCTTAAAGTGTGCGTACGCACAAAAGGCAGAATTTGCGTACGCACAAAAGTTTTCAGATTCATAAAACCGTACGTACGCCAGAACCTGCGCAAGGTTCGCTTTATAAATCAAAATTATCTGAATATTGTGCGCAGATGCGCGTGCGTATTGCTTACCCCAATCTCCTCCTGAAATAACCATATTTGGAGGTTAAGACCGCCCATTTTGAATATGTATGATCTCCCTGCATATTAATACCACCAATAATTCGGTTAACAAAAGCGAATTCATTCTCAGATGGTGCCTTTATTGCAACATGAGTGCAGTCAATAGCACCGATTACATTGGGAAAACCGGCGATTGCTGAAAATTGCATTTTGATGTTGGGCTGTTCAGCTTGCGTGTAAGAAAAACGAATGTATCGGGGTGCCACCCCCACTATGACATCCCATACATATGGCATGACAGGGCTCAGGGATGACTGCGACATACCTGATCGGTCTGCCAACTCTCGCTGGAAAGTACCAGTGGCCAAGTGGCCTAATGGGGTCAATACTTGCATAGGAACACACAGCGCATGGTTTCTCCGCGAGGGTCTTTCCAATACTGGCCGTAATTCAGAACACAATTTTAAGAGGATGGGTCTTGGAAATCGAAATCAGCTCATGAGCCAATCATCATCATGAGCAAGGAAATCTTCACGGTCTCTGAAAACACGCTCCCTCCGTAGAGCGTCATTAGCAAGGTCTTCTAACAACGCTAGAGCATCGATTATGATGATATGTTTTATACGCACATACCTTTTTATAGCCCATTCATTAAAACAAATGAGTAAATTCGAAGTATTTGCACCTGGTTAAGAATGCTAATAATGATAATTCAGGTTGATACAATTTGATTTATTGGGTGATGTAATAGGATAATTTAGAAGTTTTTCATTTTAAATAGCTATTGCTATTTAGGACAGTTGGTGTCGCCAAAACACATACTCTTCTAAAAGAGTGCGTTCCACGGTCAAGAGCATCCGTACGGTGCGCACTTATTTACGCCAAGTTTTTTTTTTTATAAATCCCAATATGTGCGTGGAAAAATGTGTATGCATATTTCTATGCCCATTTTGTGCGTACGCAACGTTTATACATCAGGCCCCAGGTCTTAATTTTTGCATTTAAGCCAGTGATGTTTTACTGCAATTTACATGAGTGAAGAAGCAGAGTTGAGATGAAGCAGTGTGAGTATAGCAGACAGAGATACAGAGAAAAGTATATACATATGCATTATTTTTGTGGGATTAGAGAAAAAGTGTGGGTCTCAAACCAACCATGGTATGACTGTTAAAAAGCTTGTATCCCTCATAGATTTGACACTCCTGGTTTTAGACAGCCAGAAATGGCAATAATCTCTCAAATCAATATATTGTAGAAATTCTATAAGAGCACTAGCTATGATAAACCGATCTCCCACTATATCGAGGAACACACCTTAAGTTTCCGGAATCAAACGTAATCGTCAGCTTATTTCTGATGGAATTGAAAGTTTTTGACATTTTCATTAGTTATTATCTTGTCTTTGAATATAAAAGTTGTTGACAAAAAAAAGTTATTTGTGAAGGGCATTCTTTTACAGCGACTCATATCCATGAGAAATCGTGTTCAAGTCTAGCTCAGTGATGTAAAAGCCCAAAGCCACCTTGCATAATAAATAAATCAAAGCTCTTTTAGTCTTTGTAACCAAGTTAGAATGTGGTTTTAGTGGAACTGTGCCTTGAATACAATGCTTTGTCTTTATGTGCAAGGGAGAAGGAATGATGAACTCCTTTTGGTTTACCTCTTTTTATTTCTGAATCATCAAAATTATGTTGAAAAACATTATGAACACATACATTTAGGTGTGATTTATGTGTGTTTCTGCAGTGATAGGACAAAGTGTCCAAAGCTACCATGATTGGCAGCAAAATACATGGTACTGGTGCATCCGTGTATCGCGATGTCTATTGACCCATCCCTAATGGAGACATGTGCTCATGCTCTCAGAAGACGAGTACCTAGAATAGCTGGTTTACAGAGTGGTGTCAGCTGCAGAGGGCGCTGTTGAAAACAATTTTGAACCCAAATCCAACACTGACACCAATCTGTATATCTACAGCTCTGGCGCTTGTTTTATAATTCTTCTAAAAGAGCTTTATTTATTGTCTTAACATGGTTTATCTTTCTGAAATGTATTTGTGATATTTTTACAGGTTATGTGTACGTTTTATAACCTATAATCTGAAACTGTCTTAAAGATTTTGATCATACAAAATCACCTAAAATTGTTCACGTGTAGGAAATGTTTTTCTTGTTTTGACTAACATTGAAATCTTAATTCAACCTTTTAGTTTAGAACAAAAACTTATTTGTACCTGAATTTTGGACAATATTGTGATAATTATTGTTATTTTCTGATATGAAAAAATACCACCCAACCCTACTGAAGTCTATTGGTACAGACAAATTTATATGAATATGATTAAAATAAGTCGCTCTTTAATTGTTTTATTTACAGAGCAAACCAACTCATTTCATTGCGGTGACGGAAATGCTCTATACTTCACTTACTTTGTTTTAGTTTGTTTATTTATGTTTGTCTATGTCCATCAATGGATAATAAAAAGAAACCTGGAGAGAGTTATAGTCCCCATTATTGTTCATGCATTTCCTAACTCAGATCAGATGAGATCAGGAAATATTGTGATCAGCAGATATTCAAATTGAAATGATCAGGATTGCACTTGGAGCAAAAAGACCTGATCGGAACACCACTGGTAATGACTGTATCCATGCATTTGGACTTCCATTGATCAGTACACAATTTTTTCGAAGAGTTTGTTCTATACACTCACTTCCCTTCCTCCTCTACGCTACTGGCCACACCACTTTTAGGTGTATTGTTTGCTTTTCACATGTATATATGTTTTCACTTCTAAAGCTCTGAAGATCAGTGATGAACATGGGAGTTTCTGAATCTCTTGTCACTTAACTGTAGACATATTTCATTCAATTCAGCGTTTGACTTAAGGTCTAAATTCTGCATTATAGAATTAGATTCTCAGGTGCTCAGATACAAAGATGATATTCAGTTTGGTATACAAGAGCGCCAGGCATCAAGGTTGTGTCTAGACCAGAGTTTGCTGTCTATTCCCACAGTTATCCTTTCACAGTCACAACCAGTCTGTACAATGAGTTCCAGTGTGTGTCCAGACTGTGATCTGGGAAGGCTTCTGAGAGAGCTCTTAGTCTGACCATTCTATCTTTTTTCTGGAGCATTGAAAGGAAACCCTGTTCTCCTGTAGAGCGGGGGAGAGAGACAGAGAATCTTGTAGAATACTGTCTGGCTCACAAAGGTCTTCATCTAGAAAGGGCTATCTTCAGATTGAGGCTGACTAAAGCTCTGTAGATTGAAACAACCTGTTGTCATTTGATTAGACTGAGATGAACATTATTGCCATCAAGAAGAGTGCAAACTAAAACCTAAACATACCTGCTCACATACTGGTGCCATGCAGTGTAAGCGTGAATACTATGAGAGCTGTTTACACCATAATTTACATACACTTATCATGAATAGATAGGACAGTTTCCCTGCGATCTGCCATGGTGCCTATCTTTCTTTTTTTATCTCGATTGTAAATCCTTATTACTTGTACTTCCTGTTTTGTTTCCTAATTGTCTGAGTGTGCTTATTGCCAGCTCTCTTTTAAGATGCTTAAAACACAGAAGATGATGCAGTCTTGAGTTTCAGCTAGTAAAATTGTCTTCCCCATGCTGGTGGAATGTAATATACCAGCGACCACCATCTCTTTCCCTCCTGCTAACTGCACTTTGAGTTTTAGGGAATTGATGAGAAGCTGTTGATGGATTTAAGGACAATAGAAGCTGTCCTTTATGAGAATGATTGAGATGGACAGAACACATAATAAGAGTACTATAAAATTGTTAGACCGTTCCTTTTAAATTAGCTTTGTAGATGTTGGTCAAGGTTTTATGTAATAATTCTGGTCATTTTTTTGGCATTGCTGTGGTTCCCCTCACTAAAGCAGGGTTCAAATTTGGCAGTTTTGTTGTTCCATCCTTTTTTGGTGTGCAATGGAACATGTTTTTTTTGTTCCAGTTCATTGTTTTCAGCCTGGAACTTTCTTTGCTTGAAGATCGATTGACTGTTGAAAGGGGAAGGTTTAATAAGATGGGTATCAGTTAGTGTAAGTTGTTGTTGACAATCTTTTTCGTGACTAATTTACAAAAATAACAATGAGGGAGCAAAGTAACACCATTACAGCTCATGAACTAATGGAACAGCAAGTTGCATGTGGACAGAACCTTGCAAGTAGAATAATACTGTTTTCTTGGTCTCTTGTCTATTTTTACTATCCCCGTGTCTGTATGTATGTGTGTGTGTGTGTGTGTGTGTGTGTGTGCACGTGCATTTGTGTCTGAGTGTGTCTGCTGTTAAGATATGCTGCATAAAATATAATAAAATAAAATAAAAGTTCAGATTAGTGTAAAACAATATTAAAAAGTTGAAGAAGTAATAAATAAATTGTTAAACAATGTAATGTAAATAGAATAATTTACAGCTCAGCGGTATTGCCAGCCTTGTGCCACTTGCAAAATTATAGAGTGAACAAAAAATGATCCAGCCTATAGCTAAATTCAAACATGAATTTACTTCAGACCTATCTAAAAGGAAGGACAGCACTAATCTCACACGGCAGAAGATTGCTACTGTAATTGTTCTAAGATTTAAAGACCTAAAGTTTCTTCCCAAAAATGAAAGGAGTGAGGGTTCACTAAGCAAACTGTTAATGGCAGGGAGTCCTGGAAAAGAGAGAGTGGTCTAAAGAGACCATAAACTAAGAGCCAACAAAGAAGAGAAGCAAAAAGTAAATTTGGAGGGTGTTGATGGTTTATTGCATGTTGTTCTAATGACAATCTGTTAAATGTGTGTGTAAATATTAATGTATCCAAATGAATTTTGTGCTTCTCTTTTTTGGTGGAATACGCTCTCTTTTCATCTAATCTAATGACAAATTAATCAAATCCTTAGGTAGTGCCTGAATTTAACAACTATTTCAGCATGAAGCACATCTGATTCCCTCAGTCTCGCTGCTGTTACCGGTACTTGGCGGTTCTGTAATGATTCAAACTTCAGACAGCGTTAGACTTTCACATCTAGCGTGGACGTGTGGCTCTTTGCAGGTGCCATTTTAGAATGACGTCAACGGTTACTCTGCAAGTCTGAGTCTAACACAGTATTTATTACTATGTGCATTTGGAAGTGCAATATCTATTCCACCGCAAGGCGCCTAGCTACAATAGTGGTGATGTTAGACAATCAATTCAGCTGTGCGGCTTGGCAACACCCCAAAGGCATATTAAAATCGTCTGCTCTCTTTTTCGTAGCGATAAGCAGTCATTGGGCCTTATTGTGCTGACAATACAGTTTCTAGATTTTTTTTTATAAATAAAACAAACAATTACATTTCTTCATGTAATTAAACCTATTTTTCTAAAGTTCAGTATTATTCTAAATATTTCCTCAAGAGGCCATGCCTTAGGAAAAACTAATTAATCTAGAAATACACCAAATGTAAAAATAGTGTGATGGTGGTTGTCCTTTAACAATAAATTATATGGCCCTGTTCATTCTGCCATTGTGGCCCTGGGCAAGCCACTTCCTGTCATACATATTGGCCACGTCCTGTCATACTGTCCCGGGGCAGCTGAGGGCTACCAAGGTAGTTCATCACCACCAGAGTATGAATGTGGCATGAATGAATAATGCTCTGATACTTGTAAAGCATCTTTGAGCTCTGCTAAAGCACAATTCAAATTGAACACATTATTAGTATTGCTCGAGCATCACCGGTAAGAGAACCCTATTGTTTTTTGAAAAATTCTTATTTATGTTTTTGCTTAAATTATTATTCTTTACCGTCTTTGCGGGGACTTTTGAGGGCCTGAACATTAACGAAAAAGTCCCAGATTTTTGCACAAGCCTCAGACACGGTGAATTTTTTTTGCGTTTTATACTATGACGAACTTCTCCTAGGTGAAATGTCTGATCAAGCTGAAAAATGGTCTGGTTACTCATAACGTATTGGGGAAAAAGTTATCAAAAGTTAAGAAGTACGTCATATGGTCTCTGGGTGGCGCCCCAGCAAATTTCACCCTTCAAAAATGTGCAAAAAAATTTGAACATATTTTGGACTGTATCTCCGTTCAAGTTAATCCAATGTAAAAAAAACAAACCAGCCTGGCATGATTAGCCTTGTCAGGCTGAACAAAAGAAAATGCATCACTGTGACTGCTCCAAAAATTGGCTCTACAGCACCCCCTTAAATGTGACCAAAATCTTTGTTTTAGCTGTTTTGACGATTTGAACATGTTAGATTATTATACTTATTCAACAAATGTTGTTGGGCTTTCTAACACTCTCACTGAAATTGTACTTTGGACAACAGCTCTGCAGCGCCCCCTTGAATGTGATAAAGCTTGACTTGCAATTTAACTAACTCCTCCAAGGAAAATTTCCAGATTGAGCTGAATTTTGGTCTGGTAACTCTTAAGACATTAGGGACCAAAAGTTGTCAAAAACTAAGACGTTCGTCACACGGTCTTGCTGTGGCACCTTAACGAATTTGACCTTTTTTTAAACGTATAGGGCTAAATTAATTTCTTACTGTAGCACTCACATACTTTATCCCCAAAAAAATTTAGTTACGAGCTTACCATTCTGACCAAGTTGCTAAGCTTAAGTGATGAAACACTTATTGCGCCACCTACTGCGTGAATATATTTGTGACGGTATCTCCCACAAACTTCATCTAATGTACATGAAAAAGAATGTTAATCTTGGAATTCTGAACAGATATGCATCTGATATTTTGATATGCAAATGTTGTGCTATTGAGGCGGTGCCTTTGCTCCAGAGGACAAATTGTGCGAGAGCCTTCCCATCGCTCCTTGAAACTTTAATTGTTATTATTGTTATTATTTTTATTATTATTATTAGGTGTTAGTTCTTGAGGTGACTTTCCATTTTAGCTGTCTAGATGCATAATATTGTTGATGAAGGCAATGTTGAATTCATCAGCAGGTCAACTGAGAGATATATAACTACTGGAAGACTGATGAGACGCGAGAACACATGTAAACTTGCCTTTTTTTCTGTAGTCTCACAGTTAGAACTATTTAGTTGGTATCGAACTAATTCCAGAAAATTCTGAATAAAACTTCATGTTGCTAAGCCAATGTTCGCTGATGTGTCTCTGAGCACGCCAGGGGAAGCTCATGTCTCGAGTACGAGCAATTCGGAGTTGAAAAATTAACTCTTTCCTGAACAAACCGTTCATCAATGTTTTATTTGATGCAGATAGTTGCATATTAGAGCTCGATCACGGTGTAAGAAAATAGTGTTTAGGACTTTATCTTTTGCAAAGGTTTAATTGGCAGCTTTATTTCAAGCGATCTGACAGACTGCTACACGAATGTCGTTAAAATATTTTTGGATTAATCACAGACAACTGCTCATTTCGGGGCAAACTTGGCATCACTAATATCAAGCCAGCTGGTCACAATCACTTTTTTCTTGTCTTGTTCTTGCCCAGAGCAGCCTGCTACAACAACTTGATGTGTGATGTTTTTCGCGAGATGCAGAGGCTGTCTCCAGCATTCAGCCTTCTTCTCCCTCTATGGGCTCTGTCAAATCTGTTGTCAGGCTCAGACATGAAATAAGAGATGTTCTAATGGAAACCATGCTAGCTGCATAGGCTTTTACTTGATGCCCTTCTGTGCCCCGTTGCCTCTGATGGTGAGCTAGAGATTGACTTGTTCAGCTCGAACGGGCGATATTAGTGAGAAGCCGTTAATGAAATTATAAGGGGAACGCTCGTGTGCTCTGAGATCTGATATTGACTGGTCCAGTTCCAGTTCCACTTTTTTCTTAGTTAAAACAGTACAGCATTCTCAATTCTTCCGCTCTTTTCACCCAATACTTGCATGTTGATGCACAGCTGCTTTTTAATGAACTAAAAAGTTCATTTTAATGTAATTTTAAATTGTTGAAATGATTGTCTCTGTTAGCTTTGGAGTTCCCCCTCTCAAAGGAGTTTGTGAATGTGTATATTACTCTGTAACTAGAGTAGACTCCCGTTGGCCCTGCCCTTCACTATATGAAGCTATGCTCCTGTAACCTGAGTCCATCGGTGGAGCTATGTGGTGGGCCTCATGATGGAACAGTGCCATGGGCCATGCTGCTTGCATGTATGTCATTACACTGATGGTCAGTTTAGTATCCTGCACTATTGTGCTGATCTCACCACACCCCACCCTCTCCACAGAAGAAAAATATTCTCTGGCTCTTTTGGAAAAGTGGTCCGGCCTCTGAAGAAGTGCAAAATGAGCTAAGATGTTATGAGTGTAGTCCTTCCTTGGTTTACTCGAGCTGTTCTCATAGAGCTTTGCTTCAATTGTTGAAACGCAATTATTCTGATAATCCATTAATCCATCTCTCTAATACCATAAATTGATTATTATATTTGTTGTAGATATTTAGCAAAATAAGCAATGACTCTTTTGAACTAAAAAGGGTTAGAAATCCTTTAGCGTTTTAGATGGGCACAGCAGCATTTTTTAAAATAGTTTACTAATTGATTGTGCTGTACAGTACAACAGGATAATGCTGAAAAGTTGTAATAAAAAACACAACCAATGTGCTTTGGAACATAGCTTTTTAAATTTTTGTAGATAAATCAAATAAATAGTTATATAGTGTACGGAAAATTCATCTAGTTACTTTTATTAATGCTTTAACTTTTACAGTATCTTTATCAGTAGTTATTAGAGATGTGTATTTCATAAATTTGTCAAATATTTACCATGTGTATAATAAGTGTATTTAACAGTATAAATCAAACAAATTTCTGGCAAATTGAAAACTTTTGTGCTAGTCTTTTAGCATCTAGTGCAGGCACGTGAGATAGCTGAGATTGAATTCTATACACTTTCTACTTGTCTGTAAAGTATAAGGAGATGTGAAAACTTTAAGTTTATCTGATTAATCGATTACAGTGATAGATTAATGGATTATTAAAATAATGCCATAGTTTTTTGGCTTCTGTTAAGTTGAACGTTTGATATGTAATTTGCTCAGATACTTTAAAGGTTTAAGAATTACGTTCTAGTTGCTTTTTTGACTGAAAGCTAGGAAAATCGTTCATTATTCTAATCGTTCTAGTGTAAGATAAAAAGATATTTCTTTGAACAATATGGTCTCTTACTTTTTAAAGGCTAAACAATGAATGCACAGGAAGATTTGAGTTAAAGTAGAAAAATTAAAATGTACTGCAACTGTCAGGGGTTAAAGTTCTGATGATTAATTAGATACATTAGTCTGATGTAAAAACCTGCAGGAAAAGAGTTGATGCACGTATAATTTGAAAACATGTTTCTTGATGCATTCATGGAGATTTCATTGGAAACACAAGATTTATTAAGTGTGGTAGCTGTTCTCTCACTGGAAAGAGCAGTTTCATAAAAGTGTTCATAGAACTTATCCCTCTATTGTATTGTTGTTAGTTTGTGCCTGAGAACCTCGAACTGATGAGACCGCTACGGTGTTTCACCAGAAATTTCCCTTTTGCTCTTTTATTATTGATGGCCCTGTCTTTTCTGCTCATATGAAGGTAACAGTTTAAGTCTGGTTATAATTCTGGTGTTTGAATCATGACTCAAAGGTTCAGTTACTTATTGCTGTTTTTAAAAATTTGTTGGTCACATTGTTCTAATTCAATGGGAAATGTTCTTTAACTTATAAAGTCAGCTATTTCTTAGTGATTTGCCTATTTATGCCGTGGATGCAAAGTTACTGATGGTAGATGTAAAAGAAATTAATCTATTAATTACAAGCAAATTCAACACTGAGCTAGCAACAATTGATAGACAATGTAATGGCGTTTGGAGGAAATAAGAACATACAACCTTCCGTGCATCTGTGTTTCCCTCTTTTTGATTCGCATGCATTTGTGTGGATATCTTGAGAAAAGGCTTTGGTTTTGAATAATATTAAAAATAGGGCCTTCAAATTTATATAGTGCTTTTCTGGACACTCAAAGACGCTTTATAATTTTCAGGGCATTATTCATTCACACCACATTCTCACACCATTTGAGAAGCTACCTTGGTAACCCTCAGCTGCCTTGTGGCAGTCTTACAGGACGTGGCTGCCATTTGGCACTTACAGGCTCATGCCCACCCCCCCCAAACACACCCCACCAGTCCTACACATCAATACAGGGCAATGCAGGTGAAGCAAAGTGGCTGCCACACCTGCAGAATGGGTTTGGTGGGGATCCAATTGCCAACCTTCCAGTAACGGGACGATGAACTCCACCACTGCGCCACCTTTCTGCCACCTTTTTTGAGTTTTTTTTTTCTTGGTGCCTCAGTTCTTTCTACTCACTGATGCAGGTTTATGGCCAATATATACTTACATACCCCTGTTATGACTTCGTTGTAAAGAATGCTGCGCACCTCTGAAAATTTCTAACTTTTCACAAAGAGTCAGAGTCAGAACTCTGATTGGTTGAGGTTTGTACTCTCTTGGTTTGTACTCCATACAAAACACAAGATGAGGAAGTCAAATTTAAGTTTTGACTAGCTAGCACTTAGCATTGTTATAATACCACGTTGCAACAATGGTCAGTGCAAAGATATTTCTTCTACAGCAGCAGCGGATGTATGTATGGAGTTATATGTATATGACATACAATGAAGTAATTATAAACTGTACTTTGTTAGCGTCTGTGTTCTAACTACGCCAATTTTTATAATTAAATAAACAGGGCGCAAAGAACTGCAGAAGTGTTGATGCTTTTGTTGACAAATGAGTGTGCGCGGAGCCTTCATAAAAGACATTTTCTTAGCTTGACGCATAATTATAGATTGGGCTTTAAAACCTTTACATGCCTCTGAAACTACTGCATGCTGCTCTTACAGGCGTGATCAATTCTGGTACGGAATTAATAAATTCCTCAATAAAGAAAATTAAAAAAAAAACGTGCATTTGTGTTTCCATTCATTTTTCTGTCTTTTTTTTGCCATATATTATTGAGGAGAGAAGCTGTATTGAAAGTGTTTGCAACCACTTAAACTAGCCTAGACACCAGCCTAGTCGGGAGAGTAAGAAACACTGGATGGAAGCTAGTTTAAAATAAGGTGTTCTACGTGTTAAGCGGTCACATTTACAGTTAAGTATAAACTAAGTTAAGTTTCTGAGGTTTTATCAAGAAAATATTCTAGCAGGCTCTAGGTAGCAGATCTCACACTTGAGAACTCCTCATAACTAAATACCGCTGCAGTTTGAGGTGAAATGTTGTCAAGTATACCTGGTAGAAATGAACAAAAATATTTGTCATATTTAAGTGGCAAAAGCAAGAAGTAACATTAGTTTTATGGTAACAAAAACAAAGGAGTATTGCGTTTTTGTTTGTCAGTTGTAATGTTTTGAATTGACTGTAATTAAATTACAACATACTTTTAA
Source organism: Danionella dracula (assembly GCA_900490495.1). NCBI lineage: Eukaryota > Metazoa > Chordata > Actinopteri > Cypriniformes > Danionidae > Danionella > Danionella dracula. The sequence continues at coordinate 11,687,002 of UELW01000667.1, read as the reverse complement.
ACATAGCACATTACATCACACTTAAAATTGTCACTGTGTATATTTGTAATCATATAATGTCACATAAGTCATCACAACCTCCTTTTTTAGGCCTACAGTGTCACAATTCATGTTTAATGGAATAAACAGTGGATAAACACAAGTACATCTTAATAAACATTTTATTTTCACCACAAATTCTGATAGTATTATGATCGTAGAACAGTTTTTTCTGAATCATTTTGTGATTTTTAGGAAACAAGAGATGAAATCCTGGTCTAAAGCACCACCTGGCTTGAGAAACTCAATCTCAAAGACCTACTTTAATCTAAATTCATTTATTTATATATATATATATATATATATATATATATATATATATATATATATATATATATAGATATAGATATAGATAGATATAGATATAGATAGATAGATAGATAGATAGATAGATAGATAGATAGATATAGATAGATAGATAGATAGAAATACTTTTTATTTTTAATAATGGCAAATATTATTGTAATATATTATTAATGTTGTGTAAATAATAACACGAACATTGTTTGATAATCAAACAGATTATTTTCATCCCGTAAAGTCTCATTTGTCTCTCTGGTCTATAGCCAAACTCTGAACTTTTCTTCTTTATATAGTGTGCTCTTCAGCTATAGTAGCAGTCGCACACAAGGTTTCTGGTTGGTTCTATTGTAAATGCCCTGGCTTCTTTTGATCTGGATTCTGAGCAGTCGAGTCCTCTGTGTTTACAGAAGAGTTACGGCCACAGGGTCGTGACTGTCATCCTGATGTAAGATCTGTGTTATTGCTTTTCAATTGAGCTGTTAGCTTTTCATAATAGCTTATGAAAGTGTTCTGCTTCATGCACTTTGCAAGTGTAGCTTTGTGAAAGTGTAAAAATAAGGGTCACTCAGAGCAGGGTCATTTTCTCACCCTCTGCACATGTGAAGAAACCTGTTTAAACCTGTTTATTCTGTAAAATACCACACTAGTTGAGTCAAGGAATGTAGACATCGAAGCATTTTAGAAATACCCAACAGTGCTTTCGATCTCAGGAGTTCTCTCTTCTTGCAGTCCATTGAAAAAGCCCAGCTCCGCTCAAGTTTGCCTTCTCATTCATGCTTCGGAAGAGCTACTTGAAGAAAGGAAATTTGCAGCACAGTAACACCTGTGTTGTGGCCACAGGATCTAGTGCATGGCATTGTTCCATGGACTATGCAGCGTTCCCTCACTAGAGGGCAGTAGATAGCATTTATAACAGTATGGTGCCTTTTTTAAATTAGGCTTAGACTGTATCCAGACTCGACTCTTATCTAAGAAAACTCGTCAAAGTACAGATGCCAATCCTCATCGTAATCAGGTCCTTATTAAAAAATCTGTCTACATTTTAAAGCCATCAATTACCCTGTTCTTTATTTTGTTTCTGTGACAAAGGAACAAACACAACTGCCCTGTTTATAGATGTTTTGGATTCAGGAAATAAAGTATACCTTGCAGTATGTTCTGGCTTACTGATGTCCTGAAGCTTTGTTCCCTGCTTTGATGCTGTAGAATCAGTCAAGCTTCCAATGGTGGTAAAGCTATTTAACTTTATTCCTCATTACCTGCCAGACTGGAGCAGCGGGCACTGTAATGAAATACCCATCTGTAGCAAACCTAATGAGGTAAGGAGAATATTAAATGCTGTTTTTAAGGTGTCACCATTGAGAGAGAGTTTACTAGTGCATCTGGTACTGTTCCGCCGACCAGAACTTTGTTTGGAAAATGCTTGCTCCAAAGTCAAGAAGGTAGAGACTTATAAAAGTCAGATAAGAGTCCACTAGATTCACCAGGCCAAGGATACAGAAGAAACATGGAATTGTCTATTTGTGCAAGTGTTTGGTGACTCCTGTTGGCAGCAAAAGTCTGTGTTTAATGACAAGTAAGGAAACAATTGCTCTCCTGCTCTTTATACGCGGCAAAGCTTTGTTTGTTGTTTCTTAATCAAGATCAGGGTTTGAGAAAAACACAGTTTTTTTGTTCCAAACTTTCATAATGTATCTCAGTTATACCAGCATATACAATTTAAAACTCAAGTTTACTTTCAATATTAATTATATATCAACAAAAATATCTCTTTATTAAATGTATAAATCCAACACATCTATACATATGCTTTTAAACAAATGAACCTGCAACATATAATGGTAAACAGAGTAAGGGCATATAAGATGGATGTGTGTTGAGATGATTTTAAACATGTATTTTAGGGATGCACAGAATATTTGACCACTGAAAATTTTTCGGCCGAAATGGCCCAAAAGTACATTTTCGGTTTTTGGCCGAAAGAGTGATGACTCAATCGCAGCCTGCACGTGGTTGTCGGAAGCAACGGTTCCAGCAAGGCATAAGTATGCGGTGAAACAGCACTTACGTGTTACATGTTGCAAAGCCTCTTTGACTAAAAGCAAGTCTTGGCTGCATGTAGCGCAGGTCACAAGCTTCCTGCCACATTGACAGCACACCAGTGGGCCTTAATAGAGAACATTCTCTTATTACCCCCTTTGAACAGATAACTAAAGAGATCAGCTCTTCTGATGCATCTGTAGCAGACATTATTCCTTTAATCGCAGCGCTAAAGCGTCTCTTAAGTAAAGAGGCTAAGACAGACCACGGAGTGAAGCAATGAAAAGTACACTCTTAGAATCTGTCAGCACATGTTTCACTGCGATCTATTCAGATCCTCTGCACTTCATCGCGACTACGAAATGATCCAGAACGCGGTGAATGCAGAGAATCTGCAGAGAGAGGGAGAAGGCCGACACATTATTATTGAATATACACATAAGCGCTTTAAAGTTAAAAATTAAGTTTGAATTTTATTTTTACAAATATTTTGTATAATTTGTAATTGATTTATTCTTTGAAGCTTTATTATGAATTTATACAATTGCAGTGCCTTGATTTTAGTAAGATTAGTACACAGTTATAGCCATAAATCCAATGGTACTAGTAATTGTCATAATTTCTTTGTTTTGGTTTCGGCCAAGAATTTTCATTTCGGTGCATCCATAATATTTTTATTCTGAAACGGTATACAGAAAACTGCGAGATTGCTTCAAATGCTCAAAGAACACTAATGGTTGATTGATTAGCAAGTTCATCATTGATATATTGATCTGCGGATCAGCTTAACATACACCTGTAGAGAGATATCAGCCTGGATGTATAATATACCATAGTAAAAAAAATGTAAACACGATGCTCTTCAAACATGACCTTAAAGACTGCACAATAAGGTGCATAAAATAGAAGCTACAGTAGTGGTGGAGGTTGTGAGATGTAGCTGCGATAAAGGAAATGTCAACAAAACAGTCAGATAAATCAGTGAAACGTTTATTACTTAATTATTTATTAACTCTCATTAATAGAATACAAACCAGCATTTGATAAGCAATATTTTGATGAGCAAGTTTTTGCTTCATGATACACAAAAAAGAAGATGATAAGAATAGGGAAATACGTACTCTAATACATACGAGAAATACATACTCTATATTTGAAATTCGGCCGGAAGATAACACTGCGGACCATGTGACTTCATTCAATGCATCACTAATGGTTGTCCCATGACGTGTCTCTCTTTCTTTCTCTCTCTCACGCCCCATGATGTTCTCTCTCTCTCTCTCTCTCTCTGAAATCTACACTCTTAAACCTTGGAATGCACTGGATTGATGTGAAAGCCGGGAGCTGAGTGAGTGAAAAAGCAATATTCATAAGTAATGTACACAGAAACGTCATGATCTTTCACCTCATCTTAGTCCTTCTGCAAGAATATTACTGGCGATCTCATCTTTTTGTTGGTTGAATCTTGGACCTTGATGCGCAGTTTTGGGAAATTTTCATCCTGATTTAAATTACTTTAAATATGTACTGGAAGATCATAACTTGGTTGTGAAGGTTAATCATATTATAGGCTAATCATTCCACCTGATTGGAAAGAAATTGATGAAGCAGACAAATGTGGGAATTGTCCTAAGGGTTCAGTGTGTTTTAGAACCTGTGATTAGTTTTTCCAGTAGAAAGGAGGAGCATTCTTAAAGGCAAATTTCAAGCTTTCACTCATTTCTCTTCGTGTCTCCTGCCATTCAATAGTGGGGGTGTAAAATAAGTGTAGCCAATGGAATCTGAACAGCAGAATATAAATGAAAAAGCCAAATCATACATTAATTAGCCATACATCCAAGGCATAGCCGTCTCAGCAAACATTTGAACTTGCAATGTTCATCGTTTTGACATCCTCTCACGAGAAGAATGGATGTCCAAATGTCTCTTACGCCGTTTGCTTGTCTACTCTTCACCTTTTCTCTACATCTTGTTTGGACCTTTTCTGGACGTGTGTGATTGGTTTACAAAGTAAACTTTTATCCTCTTTATAGTGTATAACCTCTTTGAATGAGTGAATCACACAAATATTTCAGAGCATTATTAATCACTCATTAATGATTAAAGAACTGGTCATCTTTTAATGATGTGCATTGCTTGTGCAACTCAAGTCCCTTGTCAACATCTATTTTTGGTCCAAAAACTGTGTAAAATTCTAGATGACTTTTACTTGGACGTCCATCACACGTCTTCACTGCACTTTTGGCTCGTGAAACCCTGGGAGGTTAGGCTCACTAGCGACACGGGGCTTACACTGGGTTTAGTTTCATGTCGCTCAAACATAGAATTTCTCAGTCAGTGTTCTCGCCCCCCGGTATCGGGGGTCTTTTAACGAGTGTAAGTTCTTTAGAAAATATGTTACTGAGACCGATACCGGTATCGGTGCATCCCTAATATTTTTATTACAAAACTGTAAAATATTTAGAACGCTTAAGGATTCAAGGCAAAATTTCAATCCTCATTTTGAGTTTCATGTGTAGCACACTGTATACTATTATGTTCCACTTATATGGAAGAGAACATTACAATTTTAGTGAACCAATATTGTAGATTACAATGAATAAGTATACAATATTGTTCCATCAAATGAGGGAATTGAAAATTCTAAATTCTTGTCATGACATTTGGATTAGATTGTTTAATTATCTTTAGCTTATGTTTAGCGCAAAATATGTCCGCCACAACATAAAACAGGGAAAACTGAAACTGGGTAAATTGCATTAATTTTTATATGTATGTAAGTATGTATGTATGCATATGCAGTCATGGCCAAAATTGTTGGCACCCCAAAAATATTTTCAGACAATCAAGTATTTCTCACAGGAAAAACATTGTATTAACATATGTTTTGCTATATACATGTTAATTCCCTTTGTGTGTATTGGAGCAAAACAAAAATAGCAGGAAATAAGCAGATTTGACATAATGTCACACAAAACTGCAAATATGGGATGGAAAAAATTATTGGCACCCTTTTAAAATTGTGGATCAATAACATTGTTTCAAGCATGTGATGTTTCTTTAAACTCACCTGGGGCAAGTAACAGGTGTGGGCAATATAAAAATCACACCCGAAAGCAGTTAAAGAGGATAGAAGTTTGACTTAGTCTTTACATTGTGTGTCTGTGTGTGTCACACTAAGCATGGACAACAGAAAAAAGAGAAGAGAGCTGTCTGAGGACTTGAGAACCAAAATTGTGGAAAAGTATCAACAATCTCAAGGTTACAAATCCATCTCCAGAGATCAAGATTTGCCTTTGTCCACAGTGCGCAAAATATCAAGAAGTTTGCAACCCATGGCACTGTAGCTAATCTAGCTGGGCGTGGACGGAAAATAAAAATTGATGAAAGGTTGCAACGCAGGATTGTCCGAATGGTGGATAAGCAGCCTCAAACAAGTTCCAAAGACATTCAAGCTGTCCTGGAGGCTCAGGGTGCATTAGTGTCAGCACGAACTATCCATCGACATTTGAATGAAAAAAGACGCTATGACAGGAGACCCAGGAGGACCCCACTGCTGACACAGAGACATAAAAAAACAAGACTACAGTTTGCCAAAATGTTTGTGAAAAAGCCCCAATCCTTCTGAGAAAACATGTTGTGGACAGATGAGACCAAGATAGAGCTTTTTTGTAAAGTACATCATTCTACTGTTTACCGAAAACGAAATGAGGCCTACAAAGAAAAGAACACAATACCTACAGTCAAATATGGTGGGGGTTGAAGACGTTTTGGGGTTGTTTTGCTGCCTCTGGCACTGGGTTCCTTGACTGTGTGCAGGGCATCATGAAATCTGAGGATTACCAAAGGATTTTGGGTCGCAATGTAGGAGCCAGTGTCAGAAAGCTGGGTTTGCGTCCGAGAACTTGGGTCTTCCAGTAGGACAATGACCTCAAACATACTTCAAAAAGCACCCAGAAATGGATGGCAACAAAGCACTGGAGAGTTTTAAAGTGGCCAGCAAGAGTCCAGATAGATCCCATAGAACACCTGTGGAGAGATCTTAAAACTGCTGTTGGGAAAAGGCGCCCTTCCAATATAAAAGATCTGGAGAAATTTGCAAAGGAAGAGTGGTCCAAAATTTCAGTTGAGAGGTGTAAGAAACTTATTGATGGTTATAGGAAGCGACTGAGTTCAGTTATTTTTTCCAAAGGGTGTGCAACCAAATATTAAATGAAAGGTGTCAATAGTTTTGTCCAGCCCATATTTGCAGTTTTGTGTGACATTATGTCAAATCACCTTATTTCCTGCTTTTTTTGTTTTGTTTTGCTTCAATACACACAAAGGGAATAAACATGTATAAAGCTAAACATGCGTTTATGCATGCTGTTCCTGTGAGAAATACTTGATTTTTCAGAATTTTTTTCTGGGGTGCCAACAATTTTGGCCATGAGTGTGTGTGTGTGCGTGTGTGTGTGTGTGTGTGTGTGTGTGTTTATGTGTATATATACAGTACAGACCAAAAGTTTTGGAACACCTTTCATTCAAAAAGTTTTTTTTTGCAATGACTGACCTTTATTTCTTAAAGTAATGATGGCCACTTTTTTTCTTTATTTAGCTGTGTTTTTCTTGCCACAATACAAATTCTAACAATCTATTCAGTGGGGCTATCAGCTGTGTATTTACCTGACTTCTGCACAACACAACTGATGGTCCATGTCCCATTTATAGAAGTGCAAGAACTCCCACTTATTAAACCTGACAGGATACACCTGTGAAATGAAGACCATTTCAGGAGGCTACCTCTTGAAGATCATCATGAGAATTCCAAAAGTGTGCAAAGCAAAATCAAAGCAAAAGGTGGCTACTTTGAAGAAGCTAGAATGACATGTTTTCAGTTTCACACTTTTTTTGTTCTGTATACAATACCACACGTGTTAATTCATAGTTTTGATGCCTTCAGTGTGAATCTACCATTTTACAATTCTATACATTCAGAATGGTTCTCGTCCCAACATGTTACTCAGATCAGTATTTATTTTGTTTTAAAGCAAAGTTTTGATTAAACAATTACTTTTTTATTACACTCTGCTGTAAAGTAACAAAACACAATAGAAAAAAAAATTAAACACAGAACCAAGTTGACATGTTGAAGTATGTTTTCTTTGAACTTGGTGTTTTTGTAATAAAGATGATTGTTTTTTTGGGGGAAAATAATTTTTTTCCCCTAACTCATCACGTTCCAGCACAAGAGAAAAATCTCAGGAGTTGATGATGCTTAACATGCCATTACATTTTACATGCCTTACAGTTTAATCCTTCTAATGTTTCTGACAACATTGCTTATATAAAAACTTTTGAATGGACTAAACTGGATCACTGACCATGTTTTTTCATGGTGAAGCTTTTGCTCCATGCACTAGAACTAGAAGCTTGTAACTTCTGATAAACCCAAAGAATTAAGGAGTAATGTGAAATGTCTATTCACGGCAACTCGTCTGAGAAGCTAAAACAGAACCTTCGAATACACTCTCTCAGAGGATATTTATAGACTATCACCTTTTTTCTCCCTGTTTCTGTAACTGTTCTTGGAACCATTCTTCTGAATGAGTCTGTTTTAACAACATTGAGATTTAACCCATTTAAACAGCACATTGGGTACTATTCAACAATGTTACTGAAGAATTCTATTGTTGACGATCAACACAATCAAATAATCATCAAAGCCATAATATGATTACATCTCCAAAAGGACACACACACTCAGTCTTTGTGTGGTGGTTTTTGAGTTGGAAGAAGCGTTCTATAATTTCAGTGTTTTATAATGTCCTAAAACTTGTTTTACCTGGAGTAGGGGGAATATCAGTGTTGAGGTGATGCAGTACAGATATTTAACAGTCTCAAGTAATGACCCCACACTCCTACTCTTGTTTGGTTTGGAGTGCTGTGATACTGGTACCAGTAGAATTCTGCAGCATGGTGATTGATGTATGAGACTAAACCCAAAATTAGTGTTGTATGCACACTGCACTGTTCCAAGATGAAGATTGAATTAGTATTTATTTATACAAACTGCCCTTAAAATAGAGAGCCACATGCTTGTGTGTAAGTGGAGGCAGGTTTGCTTCTGAGAGAAGTGTGAGCAGGACAGATGGAAGGAGGGGCTTTTAAAGCTGTTCATGGAGATGCTCGGAAGAGATGCCTGTGTCAGAGGCAGGGAGGGGTAAAGAGAGAGAGAGGGTGTAGTTATCTGCTTCATCACAGCCTGCAGAGTAACTATAGGAAGGCTGACTCTGGCCTGTTTGACAGGGATGTTCCCCTCCTCCGAGCATCACAACTGAGCATTTGTAGACTTTTGCCACTTCTATGAGCCACTCAGGTCTTCAGGAAAAATGACAGGAGAACCAATGACTGGTTGGACGAGGTATAGATTTGAACTTATTTCCTGGGATGAGCCCTCCGTCAGCTGTCTTCCTGATAGGATGGACATCTGTAAATGGGTTGATTCTAATTTGCAAGGCTGTTTTCCTTCCTAATCTCTGTTTTTGCCGTGGGAATTAGCTTTTTTCACCACTTTTTGACTCCAGTCGAAGATATTCTCTTTCATAACCAAATAAATGATTGCTGAGAGCGACCTCCATCTGTTTTTGCATTGGTTTTTGGGATTTTTATGAACAAGTCAATGTGTGGCTGTAGCTGCAGCATCATCTCTTCGCTGATGAAGAGATTGGGCTGCTCTGCTTGTTGCTCAGACTTGCTGCCCTGCAGCCACACTTCGGAGTGCCTGCAGCGTCTTGCAAATGGCTGTTCAACTCGTCACAAGGTAACCTCCACCAGGAAGTATTACTGTCTCCCCATAAGTAATATCAAAAGTACATTTGATGTCCTACTGTTGCATGAGACAAAGAACAACATACTTGTTTCTTGATGTTCAGCTTCAATAAATAGAAAGCATCACTATTACTTGATGGCACCTGATTTGACCTGTGATTGTATTACAACAGAGTAACGTTTACAAGTACTGAAGCTGTGGTAGAGCGATTTGGGCTCACTGTGCTGCACCTGCAAAACGAAATGTGTTAGAAATGGATTCAGGCCTAATCCCTTTTTGATAAACATTTAGGAGGAATAGTATTGGGTTCACTGATTGACCATGATTTTTTTTTTCAACTGGTGTATCAAGCTTTGAGTAAAAATGGTTCTACTGTAGGTGTTCAAAGCTACTCTGCGATTTCCAAAGGTATGACTCATGCTCTGTTAATGGGAATTTAGGCAGAATGTCGAAAATGGTGGAAACTCTGAGAAAGGAGCTGTCTGTGAAGTCTTGAAGATGGTCTTTGTCTCCCTGAATCTACAGGGAAGGCATGACCTTGCATTACCACCTCCATTGGTGTAAAGGGACTGTAGAGACCATGCCAGCTCCCTACAGTAATTGATTTTGTAATGGAGCCAGATGATTGAATGACTCACTCGCTACCTTGACAACCGTGGAGCTGTCTTTGAACTGACATACATTCTTAATGGCTAAATGGTAAAAAGATTTCTTATGATTTTGATTTGGAAGAGAGTTATGAGTAGACCATTAAGCTCACTTTAGAGGAGAGTAGCACACTATTTTATGGGGGGTTGTGTTGCTGTGGAGTTGTGAACTGTGGGGTTTGCAAAATATTAGTCTCAGCAATCTGTGTATCAGTTGGTTAGTTTGCTTTTTATCGATATAGATTGTTTGTTTGTCTTTTGCTTTTTAAAGAAAAAATTCTATAATGTCTTCCAGTAGGGCTACCAAAATGCTTCCAGTCGGGCTATCTTACAGGAGGAACAATATACGGTGGACTTGATACGAATGCTTCATTTTACAAAAAAATCCAACTTATAAAAGTTAACATGAAGAATATTTTGTTCCAAGATACGAAAAATCCAAGATAGGAAAAACATGCACAAGAAGCTCATATTCGCTGGGCATCACGTAACTACATTCGGCTCACCAGCAACAGTTCTGCTCTGCTATTGGTCGGTTCCAGCCCCGACGCTGTGTTTTGACGCTTGGCATCCTGCAGTCCTATTTGTCAGTTCTATATGTGGTTTTGTAGCAATGCTATTTGCAAATGAGTGACTCTATCTGCAAATGTTCATCAAGTCAAGCATTTGCAAAGAATAATGCTACAAAAATAACCCTATTGTTCTCGCCCTGACGTGTTGAAACGTAGCATTCCATTCTGTTATTGGTCAGATCATACCCATGACACCTTCCCAGAAGGGCTTTTCCTGTCTTTATGTAAACTTAAGCTTCGTGTTTGTATCCTAAATTCGTGAATATTTTCGTGTTGCTTTTTTGAAAAAGCGTATTTTTATGTCATGGCTCTTCATCGTGTAATATAATTTTTAAGTCATTATAATGGGTTTTAGTGATTAGGAGTAGTAAATATCTATTTTGGCATTTCAGTATCATATTGAATGTGTTAATGGTTTTGTCAGCCTGAGAGGGAGGTGACTGGTGGAGTGGGTGGAATCTCCGGGCGCGATGGGCCTGTCTTTTGGGAGGGCATAAATTCGGGTGCATGTAGACTTTCTTTCTCTTTTCCGGCTTTCCTTCCTTCTCTACTTTACGAGTAGCTCTTTCAGTTTCAATAGAGTACAATTTCAGTGTTTGCCTAAATGAGAAATGCAAAATAAAGTTGCCGTCGTGCTGCTGTTCTGTTTAATATTCCATAACAATCGCTACCATCAATTTTCCTCCCCTCTCCAACACTGGCATATCGCCTAACATGAAAAGTAAGGGTTATTATTTTACTTTTATTTTATTCTGGTTCATTTTTTTCAGTGTTTTATTAAAAATCCTTAGATGTATAATGTGTGCTTTTAAGGATTGAAGAATCATACTTTCGATTTTAAATAACATGGAAAACCAGAGAAAACTAAAGTGATACTGTGAGAGCGTAAAATCCGACATACGAAGGTAACCCTGGAACGGATTAATTTTGTATCTTGAAGTATCACTTTATGTTAATGCATTCTCTTAGTAAGTGGGATAATTATTCATTCATTCATCTTCATCTCGGCTTTTATTCCCCTTCGGGGTCGCCACAGCGGAATGAACCGCCAACTCTCTGGCACATGTTTTACGCAGCGGATGCCCTTCCCTGCCGCAACCCATCACTGGGAAACATTCACACACACATTCACACTTTAACACTATGGGCAATCGTTCTTATTCAATTCACTTATTCCGCATGTCTTTGGACTTGTGGGGAAACCGGAGCACCCGGAGAAAACCCACGCGATCACGGGGAGAACATGCAAACTCCACACAGAAATGCCACCTGCCCCAGCCGAGCCTAGAACCAGCGACCTTCTTGCTGTGAGACGACCGTGCTACCCACTGCGCCACCGTGACGCTTGGGATAATTATGTTCTATGTAGTTTGAGAGAGCCTATGAGATTGTTCTGTTAGCCATTTCTTTCCTCACTTGTTGCATGGAATCTCGCAGCAAGCTTAATCAACATAGAAATGGTTTGCTCAGCATAGAGAATTTTGAATGTTAAGTATGTTTTTGTCTGTGTGTGAAGTTAAGTGCATGTATTCATGGAGGTATTTTGGTTCTGCCAAATAAGACACATCAGGGTGAAGGAGGGACAGCCAAAAAATGACTGCCGTAGAGATGAAAAGTTCTGAAAAATCAGACCGAGGCAGAAAGAAAGCACAGTTAACGTTTCATATTCAGAATCTGACTTATTCAAGTTGTACAATGTTCAGTTCGAACCAAATATTTGAGTTGATGAGTGTGAATTGACTGTTTTATTCGGTTGTTGTAATTTATTTTGAATTTTTTTTTATTGTTTTTTTTTTTTTTTTTTTTTTTACCAAATTCTACTTAAAAAATCTGTTTATTTTATCCAGGCTACCTACATTTATTTTGACCAATAAACCCGAAGAGTGCCTGGGCTTTAAATTTTGCGAGCCCTGCTGTTCATTGGTGTTTAACTTTGTTTAGAGTGCACAATGAAATTGTTGGGTTACAGAGGAAGGGATAACTCCACACACGGCTTTGTATGGTAAATGCTCTCACTAAGATTCTTGAACAAATCGGATTGCATTGTCTTCTCTCTCCACTCTCCTGCAGGCTTGCGTTCATATTCAGAGTCGGAGCATGCTTACTTCATGAAGGTCTCTACACATTCATGTCTCTCATGCACACCTTGGTTGCTGTGTGTGGGCTGCATATGTTGTGCGAGTTGCTGATAGATACTGCACAAGCTGAAAAGTCAATGCATTTTTTCCAGGGTACAGTGCATTTCTTTTAGTGTTGACAGGCTGCACTTTCACAGTCCTTAACTTAAACTTTTTTTTTTACTTAATCTATTATTACTATGCCAAAATACACAAAACATGAGAAGGGGACTGTGTTTGAGAGATGATACTGTCAGTGAGCGGATCGATTTATTTATTTATTTTTTTCATTCAGACACAGATGCACTCCCCTTCACTATTTTCTTGTTATTCAGCTGAAGGGAGCGTAGTGCTTTTAGTGTATTCGAGCAGTGTGTAACGTAAAAACAAAATTAATGAAAGAACCAATCACAGTGATGTTGCACATTTGTTAGCTGGTGTGAAAGGTCATGTTAGTTTCTTGTTTTTGACAAGATGCTGAATCCACCTATCTGTAGAGAAGTGTAAAGATGTTTAAAATAAGTCTGTTTTGAAGCCAACAAGAAGAGATGTGCTCTCAAAAGGGCATAGCTATATTTTTGTGGTTTATTATTTTGATTTGAATGATGAGCGCTGACAAACAGCACCTCAAAATAAACCAATTACTTCAATGTTTGATAAATATGCAACACATGATTAAAGTAAACTACAATAAATGTGTTACAAGCTTCAGTGTTTAAATTATCTCTATGTTTTGAGAGCTAACTTTTTTTTTCATTCTGCCTTTTTGAAAAATTAAACCAATCAATTCATGTCTAGAATTTTTTTTTTTTGCATCGATTAATAGGGATTTTGTGTTTCACAGAAAATGTAAATTTTCTATTAGATTAGATTTAGCCTCTTTGCGCTTGCCCACAAGCCAGACCTTTCTCTCTAATCCTGGACAAGCTTGTGTAGAGGTGTTGAGTTACTTAATTGCAAACTGGAGTCTTTTCATGGCTATGGTATTGATTATTACCATTCTCAATGAAATGTAAACTCAAGGGCAGAAAGGAGACCTCCGTTATAGAATTACCTAGATAAATGCATTCTACATTTACTTATTGTAAGGTTAATGGTGGGTACGTTCTGAGGGCTGAACTGAGTGTGTCTTCTTTTTGTGGGGTTATGATTGGATAGTTTTCCTATTGAGAAGAGTTAATTTGGTTATTTTAATAATCGATTAATCTATAGCTGTAATTAGAAGCTGTTAACATTTTTGCATTTCCTGATGTGTTACCGATTCAGATATGTATTGCAAATCTTTCAAAGTTAGCCTCCGTTTTCCATATTTAACCTAATCTAGGCATGTTCAAAAGTACGTAAATTGTTTGTGTTTTTATAACAGATGAAATCAGCATGATCCTGCACAACACAGTCAACAGATTAAAACCCATAAGGATTATTTTCTAAAATTAGAGCAACAATCGACTGTAACGTTACAATTAACATGTTATAGATCTGTGGAGAGGAAACACTGTGTCTCTGTCTCTGTGGGATGAATGACGCTGGTCGTACGCAGACACACCCGCACACACCCATTAGACACATTTCCCCCTGAGAATCCGCTCACGCGGTTAACCGGTTTTATTTCATTTACACTGTTCATTTTTATTCAGTACACAACCTATCATCACAAATCACAACTTTAACATTCTTACCTGATGAAGGTCAGACATATGTTCTGGTTCAAGGAAGCTGGCGGCAAACTCAAGCGCTGGGTTGTTGCGCTATAAATAGCTCTATCACAGTTTTGCGCACACACTGCACTACCGGAAGTGGACGATATTCGAGCTTTGTTGTTAAATTTGTTTTATATTTATTTAGACAGTGGAGAGTATATATTCTTGTGTATTTGTATTTAATTTGAAGATAATTTTTTAGTGAACCGGAAATAAAGTGGAAACTTCATTTATGCAACCCACCAGATTTTTCCTTGTTTGTAGGAAAAATGGTGGCTCCCGTGGGAGGAGCCCGGGCTATAAAAGGAGCCTTGGCTCAGTTTGAGGGGGGCTCTTGGTAGGCAATCAGCTGAGTAAGCTACAGTAGAGCATGCAAAGCCCTTGCAAGTATATTGTGGTTACTTGTGTTTCCTTTATTTTTGAATAGTGTGGATTTGTTGGTCTAAGTTGTCCCCCTTTATCTATACTTACGTATTCTTGTATTTTTTTGGACATTATACACTGTATATACGAGCACTCTGGATTTGTTTTCCCCGTTAAAGTAAAAACTTGAAATTGCAGCATAGTACACACGAGTGAGCCATCATAATTTATTTAACAACTTCAAGAAGTTGAACCTAAAGAACATTCTTTACAAGATCACAGAAGAATACAACTAGAGAAATGGAGATTTCTCTCAGAATTCCCTACGTTTCCTCAGACGTACATTCTACACCCGTGGTTCTCAAACTATGGCACATTCGACAGTTCGACAGCTATTGGTGGTATGCAGCACCAGCGCCAGTCATCGCTGTTTGTGTGGGTGTCAAAAAAAATAAATAAACCTGCCGTAACGACTAGCATCTGAGACGTTAATCGTGGCCCAATGGTTGATTTTATTTATTTATTTTTTCTTTTTAAGCACACTGGGCTTGTCCAATGAAATTGCAGGCTGTTCCCACCAGCCTCGGCTAAGTCTGTCATTCAACCTTCTAAAGTAGCGATATTGTATTTGATAACCGGGCAATGCTGCTTCAGTCCCAGAAGCGCGTTTGTGCTCTGTGCCTCAGTCCAATCTTGCATAGAATTGAAGCAGGAGTTTTGAGTTTAGTAGAAATTTGAGCAATCACAGTTAAAATACAAAATTTCTACTCCTAATATGTGACATCATGCGCCACTTCCAGTACCTACTGCTTCACTTGACATTCAATGGTAGATGGCGCTAAAACTTTGATTATTATTGCATCAAAAATCAAGCAAAACATGTTACCAGATTACCAATAAAGTGCCATAGTAATTCAGTGAGTCAAGGTGTCCTAAAATAATTTATGAAGTGGAATGTGCTGTTCTGGAGCGCAGGTTAGAGAAGAAACCTTAGTGTGAAACAATGGTTTCTTTATCTTTCGTTTCATAACAGCAGTTTCCACTTTATAAACATAGTTTTTTTTTCCTTATGTACGCCGTGGTATTTGCCAACAGTTTATATAATTAAGTTATTATTGACAAGTTAAAAATCAATAAATGGAACAATTCAACTGAAGGCTTTTCCAGTCAATCCACATCTTGTTTGACTACGCAGACATAAGTAATGCGGAAGTTTATTGTTGTGATGTCTTAAAATTCAATGTGTATTATG
Organism: Danionella dracula; assembly: GCA_900490495.1. Lineage (NCBI taxonomy): Eukaryota > Metazoa > Chordata > Actinopteri > Cypriniformes > Danionidae > Danionella > Danionella dracula. Next base: position 11,671,158 of record UELW01000667.1, on the reverse strand, counting down.
CGGTTTATACCAACATCTTTGACCAACATTAACATAATAAATATATTAGTAATATTTGTGCTGCAGACAGAGCATCTAGCGTTACTTCTATCTGGCAACACCCTTCCCATAGGAAGCACTCGATGTATTACGAAATCTTGCAAAGTCTTCACAAAAATCTTCTTAATGTAACGTTAAGGTATTAACGTTAACATAAACAGATGAATGTCAATTTGAAGCTCCTGATTTAATTTATTGTGAAAATATAGAAGAAAAGTAAACCGTAATGATCAGTCCGTGCTCTGTTTTTCCTGAATGACAAAGCCACCATCATATCTCTTTAAATGTTTCTCAGTTTCAGACCAGGGGTGAACCACAAATGACGATTAGTGTAAAATGTGGCTGTAGAATTTAAATATTACAGTCGCTAAAAGAATCCAAATCTGTGAACTATAATCTCATCCGCACGATGAGGTAACGGCTAATGTTTGTGAGTTATGTCACGCAAGGATATAAAGAGTGAACAATCCCACCTGGGTCAATAACTGCCGGCCATTCTGAATCCACTATTCAGACAGACCATGGCACAAAAGACATCTCTGCTAAAGAAAGCTAATGGTATTTGCTCAAATACAGTTTCTGGAAAGTGATTATGCTGGTTCTTCTTGACCTGAGTGCTGCTTTTGGCACCATCATAGCATTCTCATTGATAGGCTTGAGAACTGTATTGGTCTTTCTGGGACAATGATGAAATGATTTAGGTCATACTTACAAGGGAGAGGCTTCTATGGGAGTATAGATGATCACATGTCAAACTGGTCACCAGTTTAAATGTGGGTTTCCCCCAAGCCTCAGTTCTTGCACTCCTTTTGTGCTGCCTGTACATGCTACCACTCGAGTAATCTGGTATCTTCTCAGTATTTGACCATCATAGTTATCCTAATAACACTCAGATCTTCTTTGCCCTTTCTCTAAATTACAACAGCTGCGTATACGTCTTGAGTTAATACCTCGATGAGGTCAAGTTCAGTTCTTCAGTTAAATAAAGAGAAAACTGAAGTCATTGCTTTTGGGAACATAGAACTCAAGTGACCATAATCCTTGAGAACCTCGGCTAAGTGTGTTACAACTAAAGTTCAGGTCACATAAGAGCAATAACTTATTCTGCATATTACCATCTCAGAAACATGACAAGGATGTGATTTCTCGTGTCCGGATTAGATCTACTGAAATTAGTCTATGCTTTTATCACCAGCAGGCTGAACTATTGTAATGGTCTCTTAACTGGTCTCCTAAAAAAGACCAATAGGCAGCTTCATTGTTTTCAGAATGCTGTTGCACAGTTCCTGACCAGAACTAAAAAGTCAATGCACACAACGCCAGTCCAGTTGGATCTGAGTGAATTCTATTGGTGAGTCTGTACAGCTGAGGAGTTTATCCCCTGCCAGCATGTTCTGTTAAACAGATTACTGTTTGCTTGGCTGTCTGCCTGTCCTCTTCAACAACTACTCAGGACTGTCAATAGAAGCGAGGCTTATGTTGTTTTTCGAAGACAGCTGGTATAGAGTGGCTCTTTGACTTTGATGAAAAAAAAAAAAAACAGATGTGAGGTTTGGAACACATCAGAGTCGGGTGTAAGGGTTTTTTCATACAGATGTCCAGATAAGCACATAGTGTATTTTTCTCCAACTAATTACAATGAAGAACACTGAAACAAACTCTTCTCTGTTAATAAAGAGAATTTCTGATAAATATAAAAACTGAAATGTACGTAATTTTACATGACATTTATTAATTAAATGGAAAGTTCTGTATTGTAAAAAAAAAAAAAACATTGTGGCCTTTGGGTCAAATTGACCTGTTTCTAATTTTTACAAGAATATAAATGTTACAATTGTATTTTCTTTTCTAGTAGGGACTGGTTCTAATAATTCAAGATATGTTCTATATATTGTTTGAATTTGAGAAGTCATGTATGTTAATGTGTTATGGAGTAAAATTGTGATTTTTATTTGCTTTTAAAATCAGAATACCCCACAAAGGTTAAATGCTTTGGTTGTCTTAACATGTCTGATGTACTTCCTGTAGTCAGCTCCTCAGTACTATTGATTAGAGATTATTTATTCTCGACTCGTTGCTGTATTGATTTGTTGATCAAAGTATGAGGCAGGATCACCTCGAGGAGTCTTTCGATGTCTCATGTTTTTTCCTGCCATTCATTGAACATCGTGATTTTGAGAGAAACGGGGTATAATTTTAAAGGTTTTTCTACTGTAAATGTCATTGAATTGCATACCAACCCTTAATTTTTTTGTAACTTTAGACCACATGATGGTTTTGTTGATGTAACCTTTATTAATTGTAAAGGTGTCCTGCACTACCACTTGTTTCTGAATTCTTGTGGCCATCAGCGAGAAGACGTCCGCTTAATTACTGCTGGATTGGAGCAAGGTCTTCTTCACTGCCCTTGTCCTCTTATATTTTTTTCTTCATTGAGGAGGACTCATTTCCCCTCAGGGCTGTGAGTCACACTGGAGCTGTTTACACTTGTCTGTGTTTCTGTCTTTCAGATACATTTGTTCTACTATAAAAACCTGGAGGTGAGCAAACAAGATTCATTAGACAATCAAGATACAGGTTTTTTGATTAAACGATTTTCAAGTGAAGGTATTCATAGTGTCTTTTTAAATCTGTGTGAAATTACTGCTTTGTTCAACTAAATGTTATTTAATTAATTAATAAAATAATATAATATTTATTGGGAATAAGGAAGAGTCATTGAGTGGGGTGGTATGTCCTTAATAAAAATGGTTGCACTGCAAATGTTTCCTCAAGGGGCAATAGAGGGGTGTCAGCAAATCTGAGGGCAGTATTGAAAATCTTGTTGAGATGTTATTGATCCTGGGCCCTGCAACTGCCAAACCAGGATGTAAAGATTCGTGTCCGAACATTTTTGATGGGGGCCTGTAAAATGTGATTAGGTGAAATGAAAGGAGTCCTGCCTTTCTAAGTTTACCCAGAGGTTGTAGATGAGGTCTGAGTGCGGATTTCTGCCAGTCTTCCTAAAATCAATCACCAATTTTTTCATTTTCAGCACGTTGTCAAGGTTGTGACATTTACACCGTAATGTGAGCTGCTCCTTTTGCCTTCTTAAAGACATCTCATTTTCCGTCGCATGATCTTTGTTGTGTAGTCAAGGGCTGTACAGTCATGGATGAGCAGAGCATCAATGGGCTCGGAACACACCCTAGAAGTGAATCTCTCTCGACTGTGACTAATGTGTGATGAGTGTATTTGCTCATCTTGACTGTGTGTTGTCAGGAAACGAGTGTCCAGTTGCAGGTATCCACCCGTAATACTTCCAGCTTTTCGTTCAGTTTCTTTGGAGATATTGTAATAAAAGCTGAGAGAGATTAATTAAAATCTCAAAACAGCCCTGCAGATTGCTTCTTGTGGCCATGTTTGGTGGGGGAGCTTGTTCAGCTCACTAATAAGATGTTTTTCTTCTCTGTTACTATTGTCTAAGAGCGACTGCCATTCGTACACACATTTCCATTCATGCCACTTTTGCACTTTACTGTTCCCAGGAGAGTCTGCAGCATATGCAGTGAGTTTGTGTCCTTCTGCAAATATTTGTTTGTGAAAAAAAGTTAGATGAAAACATTCTTCTCCAACATTCATTTTCTACATTTCCCACTTTAATTCCAATTCTCACTGCTCTGCCATACATTTGTGTTCCCTAGCAATTTATTTTATCCTCGGTAGGGTCATGAGTGCAATTTCCTATTCGCATGAAATGTTTTCCCTGGATAGGTTACCATCACATTTTTTAACTTTCCCAGCCAGAACATTTTCTTCTAGGGATTTTGACCATTTCAACTTGAGTAATGAAGTTTGCATAAAATCAAATGATTTGAAAAGTCACATGAAAGTGGAATCTCTAAACCAATAATCTCTAAACTTTTATTCTCTAAACCATCTTTACTTTCAACACTTGTCTCTTAACACTCTATCACCTATGGTTGATTTTGATTGCTGGAAGTTCAGGCAGCTCTGTTTCGTCTGTTTGAGTACATTTTCTTTTACACCAGATGCAACAACAAAAAAAGTAACAAATGCATCTTTTGTGTCAATAAAAGCAAGCCTCTCTTCCAGTTGATTCTGGATATTATCTGTAACTATGGTGTTGAAGATGAGATGACGGTCTGGCATTCTTCTCTACTCCTTGTTGATGTAGATAATGAGCAGCTGCTGAAGTGTCCACAGTGGTAATAACTAAAGAAATGATGCAACTCACTCCATTATCAGGCTGCTCCAGGAAAACATCAGGGACACAGTTTCTCTGTGTTGTAGTTTTAATAATGGGAGGGGTGTACAATTCCAGGATCTAATTTCTTGCTTACAAACTAGCTTGCATCATTTATGTTATGATGTTTGGAAAAGTAGACATCAGTTTAAGTGGATACTTTACAGTCTTTAAACATTTTTAATGCAATGGCTGCCAAACACAGATGGTCAGTACAACATTTTAAATGCTTTTTTTTTTCTCAATAGAATGCTTGAAAATTCTTTAATGGTCTAGTTTTCTAACGGATTTTAAACTACTGCAGACATGCACCGCTTTGAGGCCCATTGCATGTATTGTCTTCCATTGACTTTCTGAAAGTTAAGTATTTTTGTGCAAGGACATGTCAGAATATACATGGACTAGATGGGGAGGAAAAGATGTAGCATTCTCCATTATGCAGCATTTTCTACCAAAATGTGTTTCTAATTTTTAGCGTTATTATATCCTCTTGTAATCTATCCAATTATATTTCAAATTTAAATTTCCAGTTTCTTAGAAACTATATACTTAGTTGATCTGTAAAATGCTCTTTTAGCATATTACAAGAACTGTCCTCGATGTCATGTAATGTGTTGATTCTCATATATTTATTGGATCTTCCAACATCCTGGAACGCATGTGCACTTTCAGGACTGGACTCTGAAAAACACACAAAAGCGAGTTGATGCACGATTCATGCAGAAAGAAAGTCCTCATAATATCAGTCTATCCCCTTTAATTATACTATTTGGGTAATTCTTTGTGACCTTTTGACCTGTCATGAACTCTCCTGGTCACTTCTGTAATGTCTTTCAGTGGCTTGGGAATTTTTGACAATTGGCAACAGTGTGAGTTTCAATCATATCCACCTCAGAATTTAAAGAACTAACCTGCTTCAATGTTGCAAATCTCTGCCCTTGGTTGTCTGTTTGATTTTCCAAGAAACTGATATTTAACTGACATATACTCTATGGCTTTAGTTTTTGCTCAGATTGTGTTGGTAGACAAGTCTGCTGCTCCATGGACACCCAAAACAACTAAAGCAGTGTTATTTTCGTTCATTATGTGCTTTTGCTCTTAAAGAGAAAATAAGCTAGTTTTAGTCTCAAATCTTCTGTGAAAGGAGACTTTCAGTTAATTGTGCTAAACCAAAGGACTGTGGTTAATGTGGGTCCTGTACTTTAACTGGGAGAAGTGTGATCAGGTGACCGATCACACTCCTCCGGCTTACAGCACTAATTGTGTCTTAGGGCTAATGCCTTCAGTGTGAATTATATAGTCATGAAAATAAAGAAAACATTTTGAACAAAAAGGTGTGTGTGCGTGTGTGTGTGTCTTTTTATATAATGTATGTTTGTAGATTGTATGATTCATATCAAGATGATATTGATTTTATTGCTTCAACTCAACTGTGATGAGTTTCTTAAAATGGGAGAATGTAGAGTCAAATCTACCTTTTACTAAATGATGGAGCATTGCCGTTTTCACTTTTCGAACAATCTCCAAAGATTTTATGTGAAGCAAATCCTCTTTTAAGACAGACTGGTCTTCTCGGGATGGTTTAAGCATGGACGAATTAGAGCGATCAGCACAGGGTGTCTTGATAAGAGCAAGTTAAAAACACTAGGTTTCTTACTTCTCTTGCATCTTTAAAGTACTGAATACTCACTGCTGTCAGCCATGATGAGTGAGTGTTGGCAGAGGCAAGGCTTCTACTTTATCTGCACTGCCCTCTTGAGGCTGTCTGTATTTATTGCTGAACCCACATGTTCTGTTTCTAGTTTAGCATTTCCTACACTTCAGCTTAATGTTAGATCGAGTTATTGAGCTTAGAAACCTTCGCTCTGCTGCTGCTCTCTTCAGTGCTGCGTCTTCTGCCTCAGCTCTTCTGTAAATCTTCAGGTTTTCACACTCCTCCTCTCAACGTAGACTCGCATGTCATTTAGATCCCAGCACACACAAGTACAAAGGGTCAGCGGGTGAAAAAATATTGAAAAACTATTTTCTTTTCAAACTTTGTTTGAAAAAAAAAACAGTTTTTCAGCTGTTCAGTGTCACTGGCAAGTTAAATAGCTGGTAAACTCAATCTGATGTGAGTAGAGCTGCACTCAGGAAGCTAACTAATAAAACCAAGCACTAATAACAAGCCCTGCCATAATATGTTTTCTATGTCCTTTTCTGATGAGTTTCTCTATTTGTTTGTTTGATTTTAGAATGCCAAGTCCTTGTCCTCTTCAGTCAGCCTAGCGAAGGTTCAGGAGGTAGCAAGCTGGCTTTTGGAAATGAACCAGAATCTGCTGTCGGGGGGCAGCAGCAGCAGGGTGGCCCAGCAACAGAGATCCAGGTCGGGGGCAGCTGGGGAAGAGGTGGCAGGTAACAGCTCACCCGAGAACCAGGCCCTAGAGGAGCAGGAACCGGAGGAGTGTAGAACAGAGGCTGCCCAAGAGGAAGCGCATCCTCAGGAGGGCCAGGAGCTGGAGGAACCATGGCCTTCTGGAGGAGAGCCAGTTGAAGCAGGGCACCAGAGTGAAGTCAACGGGGCGGAGAAGGGTGCCCAGTGGCAGTGGGAGCAAGAACAGCACCTCCGGAGAGGCAGACACCGAGAGGACGAGGAGGAGAATCAGGAGGAGAATAATAACGGTGAAAGAGAAGAGCGAGCTGGGGTAGGGCTTGATTCAGTGGAAAATGAGACCCAGCCCGAGGAAAATGATGCTGAGGAGGAAATGGACCAGGAGAGTGATGAGTTTGAGCAATCAGAAGAGAGCGAGAGGGACGAGGATGAGGAGGAGGAAGGAGAAGAGGAGGAAGGAGAAGGCTTCCACTCTCCCTCACTCAGGACCAGTGCTTCTGATCTAAACGATAACATGGAGCGATCCTCAGGGCGACCGCATCAAAGCTCATCATCTGCTATCAAGAATGAGGTAAGAGAGCAGCATTCAGCTTTATCTGCACTGTACACGCATTAGCTTGTCTATTTTGAGGAAAATTCTTAGTTTTTTTTTTTTTATGTCTTAGGCCGTATTGGATTCTTGTGCTGTTCAAACTAAATGTTTGTGATTGAGGAGTGGAACCTGCAGATGTTTACAGGCACCATAATTTTTTCCGTTAGAAAAGAGCAAAACAAACGTTGATAAATCTGTGGCAACTGATTTCTCTTGGAAACTCCTCAGATTACAGGGATGAGTAATAATCAGATATTAATGTGCCTCAGGGGCTCAAATCAGAAGAATTGTAATGCTGATGAGCTTTAATCAGTAGTATCAACAGTTCATTTATTCAAATTGTGATTAATTTATTATCAAATTATTCATTTAAAATGTTATTTATTCTTAAGCTTCCAGAATTACGTTACGTGGTAGCTGGATCATTTGAGCCAAACCAATATCTGAGCATAAAATATCCCGCCTACACTAAAATGTGTCTGCTTACCGAATTGAACATTTTGTTCTATTTGAGAAAATAAGAGTTTCAGGTTCAACAGCTGTAGCGTCTGAGTCATTCCCAAGACACCGGTATTGAGGTGAACACTATTGTGCATTGTTTGGAACAGAGACTGAAATTTCCCTGTGTGCCGCAGCCATGGCTGCCCACTGCTCCGGGTGTGTGTGTGCATGATGTGTTTAATCACTGGTCTGTGTACACTGAGGTGTGTTAAATGCAGAGTGCAAATTCCATGTATGGATCACTCCATAACTGTTCACTGTGTAATATGCTAAAATAAGTATTGAAGGGAAAATAAGAAGTTAAATTAATCATAAAAATATTAAGTTTGTTAAAGCTTTAAACAAAGCAATAACTTAATATATGTGTTTAAACAAGAAATGTATTAAGTTATGTTAATTAAGTTACAGCTGTGTTTGATATCCAAACTAAAGCAGGAATTTAGATCCAGAGAGAGCGATAGAGAGCGAGAGATGCCTCGTTCATTTAATACAAAGAGCCTGCTCAAAGGAGCCATTCCCAGTGGACTCTGCCAACACGTTATATATTTCAAATTAATGCATTCTTTTTGACGGCACTAATTCCAAGTTATTCCAAAAAGCAAAGGGTTTTTGAGGTTAACGTCAAAAGGCAACCCTGTTGGAAGACAACCTTTGCAGTACTGCCCTATTTTTCAATATTTGCAGAACAATATTTAAGAGAAATAAGAAGTTGGCATCTTCTGTCTTTATTTTTGTTGCACTTTCTATAATTTATTGTTAATAGAAGGAGAATGGAGCTTGGCAGCTCAAACTCAGGAAGTTGATCAGGCCCAGAAGTGATAAAGTATTGAGCTAGTGTAGGTACTATGCAATAATGTATTCTTTTAATCAGATTTTCTCTTTAAAGCTGCTTCCATTGAAGAACGAGTCAGGTTTTAATTGCTAGATGAGTAATCCTCTGACAGTCCCTTCACCAGAGCTTACAGTGTTGCCCTGGTTACCACTACATCACTCTGGTTTGATTTTTAATGTTGATCTAGTTGTCTCCCTACGGTCTGTATTTATTAGCAGCAGAATTTAAAGATTCTTAAACACAGAGCTGTTTCTAAAACCTAGTCCTGCAACAAGCAAGCAAGAATTCTGCCTCTAGTGATTACTGTGTCAGTAGATCCTTTGATCAAGTGTTTACTAAGGCCCAGAACTGCCTAATCTCTGACCTCGCTGCACAGAATCCCTCGACGACTGTGTACCTATGCTCAGTAATGAGAGATCTCTTTTTAACAATTTAATGTTTTTCCAATTTAATTATAATGTCCGTTTTATTGGCACAGATCTTTTTGAATTGTTTGAGGAATATCAGCAAGAAATCAAGTTATGAAGGAAGGCTAGTTTATGAAGGGTTCTAGATGAATTCTCATCGTAAGAAGGACTGGGTGGTTACTATTTCATGAGCAGAGAGGATCAATCAGCAAACTTGATCAAATGACTGACTCTCTTGAAAGCATGGCTTTCAATTCAATTTTTATTCATTGATACATTTCTGTCCATCTCAAGACACCACAATCTCTGGCAGAGTTTTCCTGTTTAGAGTAAAAAATACTGGAGGCTATGCCGAGATGAAATTTCCGATTTTCAGTCACATTAAAAAGGTTGGCTTCAGGTGTAAATGCATCTTGTGTAACAGAACACAGATGAGACGAGCACTAGTAAATGAGGCCTCTAAGAGCAGCTGAAATGATGAGTCGCTGGGTAATGTAATTCACACCCTGATGAAGAAACCATACAGTATGCTGCTTTCAAAAGCTATGTTGAGGGTTCTTGAGTTTTGCTTGACTGAAGCATCTGTCATCTTGTAATGTTGTCTTTAAGTAACAACTTTGGGAATGACATTCTCCTTTCAGGCATCTCGAGCATAAGTGGGTCTTGACCATTAAAGTTTCAGGCCTGGTGTTACTCTTGCATAAATCGACTGCATGTAGAAGCAGGGCATAATGGAGCTGAATGTGTGTTTTCATGGTCTCCATTACAGTCAACCAAGTCAGGTTATTAACTATTGTATTTTAAAGTGTTTAGTGGAGGGGTCGAGGGAAAGAGCCATCCCATTTAAACTCTGTGTATTAATCGAACTTCACTGTTGGTCAACTGTGGCTTTGTATAGAGAAAGAGTAAAAAAAGAAAGCTCTGTGTATTTAAAATTGTTTTATTGTTAGGTTTGTTTTCTTACTGATTAATTAATCTTGTACTCAATTATTTGATTTGCTCTTTTATTTTATGATTTTATTTACTAGATTAGCATTTTTATTTTAAAAATAATCCTCATTTCTTTTCATTACGCCACCATTTGAAATCAAGTAAGTATTCTAGTAGCAGCATTTTGAATGTGTGGTTTTATCTTTGGAGGCATTAGCTGGGGAGATATTTTCCCTGCTTATGTGTGTTGGTTTATTACACAGATTTCTCTGGGTTTTTTCCCCCCACATCAATAAAAAAAGTATGTGGTTACTGGTTAGTTTAAATCAACAGTTTCCTAAGGATCACTAAGCGAGCAGTATATGGTAGTTCTTTTTTTACCACATAGACTTTTACCATACATTTTCTTATTTCACTCCTAATTCACGCTAGTTGTGAAGCTGCTTTTAAAGAAACTGCTAAAAGTGCTACATAAAAACATTTTGATTGATTGATTTAAGTGCTTTTGGGGTTTGTTTGTTTCTCGCTAGATTAAATGTGTGAAATTGTCTCTGGTGTTAATTACCAATGGAAGAAAGATTCTTTCTGCTTTCCTCTCTACTCTGCAGACCATGAAGAAACTATATTTAAAAGCGATGTGCATGCAGAGTGAAGGATTCCTCCTAACAGAAAGCTGCGGCTGACATTCTGCAGTTCTAAATCACTCTCATTGCTGGCATTCCCAGCAATTAGCTTTCTACCAGTCATGTTAGTGGTTAAGGCTCAGCAGAGCACATGCGGTACATGGTTGTCTGCCATGAGATAAGGGCACGGCATATGTACCTCTTTGTGTAGTGAGGGTATACAATCTTCTGACTTTTCAGGATTTCCCTTTCTTTTTCTCTGATACCAATATTTATTCAGTGTGTTTTTTGGTCAGAGCTTACATTTAATATATTCCATATTAATGGATGAAAATATTTAATAGCAATTCATTCCATCATATTTTCTGTTATTCCTGTTATTCAGTGAAGATAAGCTTTTTGGCACTTCTGGTAGATTTTCTTATTAATCATCCTTACAATCACTCTAAACATCATGAAATAATATTGCTTTGTTTGAAAGAAATTGTGCCAAGTGTGAGGCTTTCTTTACCCCTGACTCCACCTTTGAAGAGCACCCATTATATCTGTTTGACATGATGTGGTTTTAATCTTATGATCAACCTTCAGATCTCGGTGAATTTTGTGGTAAATGCTGTCATTTTGGGGCCATGATGGAACTGAAAGAATTTAGTCCAGCTCAAAATGGGACTGAGCCAAAATGACTGAAAAGGTGAAAGTTTTTCAAACGCTTTTTACATTTAAACCTGTGAACCATAAAACATATTTGAAGACAGAGTTAGTTGATGTGAGTGGTGACTATATTTTATCTAGTCATAGACAGTTAGAGGTGTCTGAAATTCCATTTGCGCTAATAAGAAGGTGAAATTGAGATCTATTTTTGAAAGATATTATGACGTTTAATGTAAAAGAAAAAAAATGGCTCTTCACACTGCCAATAACAACACAACGACCTCAAAGCAAGCAGTTTTATGAATAGAAAGAGTACATCTAACTTTTTGGATTTAATGAAAATCACAGATTGCTGTTCGAGATCCTTTAACTGTCCTTTAGTTTTTGCTCTTTAGGATTGCTGCTCAGACTAAAAGGAGTCAGGAGTGAGAGGTAATCTCACTTAAACACAGTGTTTGTTCAGCACTTTCCAGCAATCTAGCACTTTCCAAAAAATTCTGGACTTTTCTCCACTTTCTCTTTCACTGGCAAAGTTCATATAAAGTAGCAGTGATGCTTCTTCAGAGAGATCCCTTCACCTGTTGTAAACAGCGTATGAATACTTTAAAGGGGAGAAGCACAATCTGAAAACGAATCAGAATTTTGAAGCCATTTTACCTGTTATAATTTTATAAAAACGGCTTGAATTTGAACGGCTCTAAAAACAGTTCTCACCTTTCACAATCAGATTGTCTAAAAGAGGATGTTTCATAGTAGGTGAAATTTTAATATTTAACATTTTGCAATAACTGTCTTTCTCCTTGAAAAACTATAGCAGGACAGGATATTCTAGTACTGGACGATGTTGTTGGGGGCAGTGCAGTTAAGTCCTTGACAGCAGCTGCTAGGTTCAAGAATGACATCAGGGCCTCTGAAGGTTTAAAAGGGGAGACGATCCATGGCACCTCATGCTGCTGGGTCTCTGAATTATTTCTAGTGAGTTCAGCAGCTCATACAATCACACAATTAGATTTTTCTGGGATATGACCTACTAGCCTTGCTTTGGCAATGCTCAAGCATTGCCCTATTCCTCGTTTCTCATCGTCCGGGACAAGAAAAAAGATGGCCAAGTCCTCAGGCAAGGAGAAGGCTCTCCACCTGCTCGAGATGGCTGAGCCCAAGGAAATCACCAAGGAGCCTATTCCAGCTCAGAAAGTGCTAAAGATCTTCAGCATCAATATTATTGCTCAAAGTCTGCCCTTCTGTCGCAGACGGGTGAGTCAACAAGCAATGCTTTTTTTATTACTATACATTGCAAAAAATCTTGACCTTGAGCTTTTCTGTATTTAACTTCAATCGTGGTTTGAGTGTCCGTATGAGACTATTCTGCAAGTTTTCTTGCAAAATGTTCTATTGTTGTTGGTTAGAATCTTACTAGCATGCACGGGAACCTGCTGAGGAAGTGTGTTCAATTGTTACGTCTCTTGGATGTTAAAGAGTCTAGGGGAAGATGCACATTTAAGATTTGTGAAGAATTTATAAGCTGAGGAAACAAAAATACCCAAAGACCCAATTTCCAAATAGTGATATTTTATTTACAGTGGAAGCAAGACAATAAAACAACAACCCACCAGAACACAACTACTTATTTACACAAGAATCCACACACGAACCTCACCCCTAAGAGAGAGATGATTGAGTGGCGTCCGCGAATCCCTAATCTGAGGAAATAACGCTCTAAACTACAAAGAAAGAACTAAATGACTCAGCGGCTATAAAACGCCGAACTAATCTACTCTATTCTTTTACACAATGGGTGACGCACACTCTTCTGACTAGTGGACATAACAAGTAATTACCTGAGTGATGTTAGTGTATGTCACGTGACGTCTAACTATTCTCCCTCCTCGGGGTGATCGAAAGACTGTCAAAATCACGCTTCAATTTAACTCAGCAGAGTATTTCACACAAACACTAACAACAGCAAGAAATAGCACAGCACCACACCATCTAACCAGCTCCTCTCGAAGACGGTGTCTCTTGAGTCCTTTATACAAATGACGGAGATGTTCCGACCGATGATTGGTCCCCTTGTTGTGACGTCATGAAAGATGGCGATCTTTGATTGGCGGCTTGGGGGACATCATCCGGAACGACGGTGATGGACAGGTAGTCAGTCTCAGATAGCTTTCTTTCTGATAAGATATGGACCGGAGAATCGAGCAGAGAGAGATGAACCAGGAACAGGCAACAATATGAGCACTTCATCTCCAGGTTCAAAAGAGCGCACAACAGCCTTCCGGTCATACTTGCGCTTCATGCCTTTCTGTGACTCTGCTAAAGATTCTTTGGCCAAAATACAGGCAGAATGCAGTCGATCACGAAACTTCTCGACGTAATGCAGCATGCTTACTTTCGGACTCATTTCAGAGTCCAACATGTGTTCTTTAAGAACTTTTAATGGACCACGCATCTGATGTCCGAACACAAGTTCGGCTGGACTAAAGCCAAGCGATTCCTGCACAGTTTCACGAATGGCAAACAACATCAAAGGGATTCCCTCATCCCAGTTCTTGGAGGTTTCCAGGCAGTGCCTTCTTAACATTGATTTGAGCGTCTGGTGGAACCGCTCCAGAGCCCCTTGGCTCTCGGGATGGTACGCGCTGGAGACACGGTGCTTAATGCCAAGTATACTGAGAACTTGTCTGAAAATATTCGACAGAAAATTGGTTCCTTGATCACTTTGGACAATTTTTGGGAGTCCAAATGTGGAGAAAAATTTGGTTAGTGCCTTCACAATGCTCTGTGCTGTTATTTTCCTAAGAGGTATAGCTTCTGGGAACCTGGTTGCGACACATATTATTGTCAGCAAAAACTGATTACCAGACTTTGACTTTGGTAACGGGCCCACACAATCCACAATTATGTGCTCAAAAGGTTCTCCCATGACAGGTATTGGAGCCAAGGGAGCAGGTGGGATAATCTGGTTTGGCTTCCCAGCGAGCTGACAGGTGTGACATTCACGTAAATAAGTCACCACATTTTTTTTTAAACCAGGCCAAAAGAAATGTTGCAAAATTCGGTAATACGTTTTTGTTACTCCTAAATGACCAGCCATAGGATGATCATGCCCGAGACCCAGAACATGACTCCGGTACGGTGATGGAACAACCACCTGATAAACAGCATTTTCCTCAAAATCTTGTCCCGACTTAGGACACCATTTTCTCATCAATAAATTTCGGTCAACGAAAAATGCACATTTCACGTCTCTAATTGAATCCGTGGAGATAGCAGAATCGAACAAAGAATTCAAAGGATTTCTGTGCCGCACAAACATGCTCTCGAGACACAGATAACTTTAATGCGTCCGAGTCACTCGTTTTCACAACCTCTGAACGAACAGCAAAGGGTTTCTTTGGGGTTTCGATGTCTAATATTCTGTCACCAGATAGAAGGGGAGAAAAGAACGAATCGGATAGCACAACTTCCTCACCAAACTTTCGCGACTGCGCGCGCGCGTCACAGCACATGCGGGAAACACCTCCGGAAATGTATTGGACAATTCAGAATGGAGACACACGTTTGGCTCCTCCACAATTTCCAACACTGACCTTACTTTTCCTCCCGCCAGATCGTTGCCCAGAATAAAATCAACACCTTTCACGGGAAGTGATGGACGAACAGCAACTTCCACGAATCCAGTACACAGCTCACAAATGAATGCGATGCAACGGGGCTCTAATACAGGTCATCTCAATACCCTGAACAAGAACACTTGAACCACAAAATGTGTCTTCTGTCAAAGGTAATCTATCAGAAATAAGGAACGACTGAAGAGCTCCCGTATCGCGAAGCATTTTAATTTCAACCTGATCTTCGGGGCAACCCGTTAAAGAAATTAACCCCTTCAGGATGAACGGCTGATAACTCTCGTCAATAGTCTCGTCAGAGACAGTGACAGCTTCAACAGGTCTCACAAGTCCCACACTCTTAGTCTGTTTATTTTTCAGGACTAAACAGTCGGCTATGACGTGCCCACGCTTTTTGCAATAATAGCATTCGCGTACATCTCGTGTGGTGGAAGGAGTAGGTTTCGAACGAGGTGGTTGAGACTGAGAAACATTGGCCGTAACATCCATCTTCTGCCTGCTGTCATTCTTAAACCAACAATAGATTTGATTGTTCCTTCAGGAGGCCCAATCATTGAGGAGATTACTGTTTGAATATGTTATTATTTAGTATGTGTGCCAATCAACTCCATCAATAAATGTTACATTCATACATAAAAATATATTGGGAACCAGTTTGTTTATCTGGCCAATTTGTTACAATTACTTTAGCTGTGAGCAAGATACCATTCGGGGACCGTAAAGAAAATTGTCAGGGAGTTGATCTTTTTAGCCCGGCCCTAATCCAGAGAAAATACATTGATTTGCCTGGAAAGCAGCTGGTCTGGGTTTAACCAAATCTATAAAAGAGATGCTGTTGCTGCGTAGTCAAAGCAGAAGAAATGTGAGGATACAATAACACCGTCCTCACCTCCCCCACAAACTGATACCTACAGCCATTTTGTTGAACCAGAGTATTACTGCTTCTTTAAAATATATATATGTATGTATGTATGTATGTATATATATATGTATGTATATATATATATATATATATATATATATATATATATATATATATATATATATATATATATATATATATATATATATATATGCGTGTTTATGTATACTCAGAATAGAGTTCAGTTATTACCTAATGTTTGTCCCGGATCGCTCTTAATTGTCACAGATTTTATCACTGTTAAGAAGTTCTCATCTATTCATGACTGGAGCACAGTCTAGATAAATTTTACCTTAACTTGCACTACTAACATTATTTGTCAAGAGCAAGAAGCAGTGAAACTAACACAAATAACCACTATTCTGTTTCATTTCTGTTATGTACTATAGAGCAATAATATATTTAATGTTAATATTGCCACAGCGTCACGGTGGCGCAGTGGGTAGCACAGCAAGAAGGTCGCTGGTTCTAGGCTCGGCTGGGGCAGGTGGCATTTCTGTGTGGAGTTTGCATGTTCTCCCTGTGATCGCGTGGGTTTTCTCCGGGTGCTCCGGTTTCCCCACAAGTCCAAAGACATGCGGAATAAGTGAATTGAATAAGAACAATTGCCCATAGTGTTAAAGTGTGAATGTGTGTGTGTGTGAATGTTTCCCAGCGATGGGTTGCGGCAGGGAAGGGCATCCGCTGCGTAAAACATATGCCAGTGAGTTGGCGGTTCATTCCGCTGTGGCGACCCCGAAAGGGAAGAAAGCTGACATGAAGATGAATGAATGAATATTGCCACAGATATAGGTATGTATATACAGCATAAATTCTAAGACATAACAGCATCAGCACTAAAACAAAATAATCCATGCTCAGCCGTTGTATATCCTGTGTATGCCATGATCTTTGCCAACATTCATACATTTAAGTTATTATTATTATTATTTGAACTGCAATAACGAGTGGAAACATAAGGTTTTTCTGTAAATTTTTCATGCTGTTATTGATCTTTTATAACAGTGTTCCCCAAATGGCGGCATGCGGGCCAAATCCGGCCCGCTAATGGGCTCTGGCTCACCCCTCACGTGGGTTATTTTGTATTTTATGTGATGTTGAATGTAACTTCACACAGGCACTACACACAGAATAGTATTCTTGTGCAAATATGTAAACAAAACATTTCCTAGTACTTATTGTTTTCATAATAAACACCCACGATCTCGATACCTGCAGTAAGAACACCAGTAATTCTGAGGAAAAGTAGAGGAAACAATAGAACATGTAATACCTCAATGTTAATTATATTAAAAGGATAGTAAACTGCCATTAAACAGCAATGAAAGAAGAACAACATTGCGCTGGGAGCATTGACCGAGGAGCAGGCCCAGGGACAAGGGCTGGGCAACAAAGACAGTGAGAGACAGGCACAGCTGAGACATTGCAGCAGCGATTCCTCAAGTAAAAGTACTTCTGAAAAGATTTACTCAAAGTGAGAGTAAAAATAACTGCCAATTCTTATTCGAGTAAGGGTATAAAGTAGCTACTAGTTACTATTCAAGTCATACAAATACTCCTAGTTGTTAATTTATATTAAATATTATTTTTTAAAACTGTCTAAATTATGAAAATATGTACATTTTGAATTTAAAATGAACTTTAAGCATTTTTGTTCTATTTACGTCTAGCAGCACACATGATCATCAGTCATGAGTGATCTGCCACTGTTGAATGAGTAGCTGGCAAACTCACACATCAGCCTCTTCAACGTCTCAGGCACAACGAGCTTTCTTCTCCCAACACAGCAGGAGGATTACTTGGCTTTAAAAGTAGATATCCTCGCTCGGATGGGTCTCTCACCTATATGTGAGGCTTACAGCATGGGAGTTCAAGCCTCGCCACCTGGCTCATGGCCAAGCTGCTGAACTATACTGTCTCTGGCTGCTGGACGAAACCCCTCGGCCAGCCAGGTTACGGAGAGTCGCCATGGATACGATGATGCGGACCCTTTCCAAAGCCACAGCCAATTGGTCAGTTTGAGGAACCCCTCCATACTAGTCAAACTAGTCGAGGCGGTTGAGCTGGCGGATGCAGCACTGCTGTGCGACCTCAAGGAGAGAGCCCTGTTGTTCAAGGGTGGCACAGGAGCAGAGCCTCGCCACACCAGAGGTGGCCGGAAGCTCCCTCCTTAGTGGCTGAACCCATGCCTACGGAACTATCACTTCCGATGCAATGGAAATGGCTAGCAGGCTGTAGCCTCCACAACCAACTTCCTGAGAGAGCCTCGGGGATCAACGTAAGGGAAGCAAATTAGTGATGTATCGTTCATGAACAATTCGTTCTTTTTGAACGACTCTTTAATTTGACTCCGTAGGAACGAATTGTGTCGGAGAGGTATTCGTTCAGTGGCGCATGCGCAACATTCTTCTGGTTTTGTGAGCGTAACGCCCTCATCATTGTTGACAAGAGACCGAAAGGAGCCGGAGGACTTGGGGAAAGAACAAATCTTTTGGGTTTCCGGCTCAAACTGCATTTGGTTAATATTAGGGAGCGTCACGTGACAGAAGAACGAAAGGAGCCGGAGGAGACTTTAACCTAAAGACAGATCAGAGCTGAGCTGAATCAGACTAAAAGACCCAGGTAGGCTTAATTAAAATATGTTTTTTTGTCTTCTACCATTATAGTTTTGTCTTATTTGTAGTGTGATTCGGGTTTGTGTATATACTAAATGTGTAAAAGAAACACACAACATTTTATTGATATTTTACTGAAATGAACGAAATGACTTGAAAAAAAGATTTGTTCATTTTGCTGAACGGGACTCAAAGAGCCAGTGAAATGATCCAAACTTCCCATCACTAAAGCAAATGTGTTACTGAACTTTGGAGTATGGTGAGCTTCATACGAAACGACCTACTTCCTCCATGACCTGACACCAAGGCCCCCCTGCCCATTACATGCATCCATGGGGACACGAAACACGAGGAGACTCATCTGGTCGACATCAGCGCTGCTGGGCAGTCCTGGCGCCTGGAGGTCGGAGTGATCCAGGCATTACTGGTGCCAGTACTGTTTGGTAGGGAATTCCAGAGGTTCGACTAGCTGCTCGCAGCCGCTACAGCCCACAGCCTGGGAGGGGGCTGATCAAAAAGGAAGACGGTTTATGGACGCCTGAAGGCCGATCTGATGATTGGCCACAGCGGGAGAGACGGGGAGTCCAACCTTCCCTCAGCTAACATGTTCTATGAGATTTTGCAACAGGTTACACGAGGAGTCTCCTTCAGCCAGAAACAGCACAAAGATCACCGCCTGAAACACTACTGGACACAGGTCTGCACGGCTGAAGGAGAGAACATCCAACCCAAACCCCATCCTCTCCCACACTTCATTGTAAAAGATGGCCTGCTCTATTGTGTCGCACAGCTGAGAGTGGAGGAGAAACATCTGCTGGTGGTGCCAAGGTCCAAGACAGAGATTTTAATGGAGCTGGCACACACGGACCCCATGGAAGGTCACCTGGGCGCGATAAACACCATCTAAATGATCCACCTCCGTTTTCACTGACCCCGCCTCAACGGGGAGGTGAAGAGGTTCTGCCAGGCAAACCTCCCCCCAGTCCACTCGTTCCGGTTCCACTCATTGAGGTGCCGTTTGAGAGAATTGGGATAGACCTTGTAGGGTCGTTGCCAAAGTCTGCCCGGGGCCACGAATACATTCTCGTTGTTGTGGATTACGCCACCTGGTACCCGGATTGGGTTCCCCTGAGGAAAACCACGGCCAAGAACATCTCTCAGGAGCTCTTCATGCTCTTCAGCCTCGTGGGAATCCCGACCAAGATATTGACCTTTTAGTTCAGGAGCACATGGCGCAGGCACAACAGGCCCAGCAACGCCACTTACACCAGGCAGCCTAACCACGAGAGTTCCGGCCTGGCAACCGCTTTTGTCATGGATGAGCTCTCCATCTTTGACAGCTACCACATGCCCCGAGTGGACGAGCTCCTGGACCGTATGGGTAGGGCGTGGTACATTTCCAACCTTGACCTAACCAAGGGGTACTGGCAGGTACCCATCGCTGCCGACAACAGATCCAAGACCACTTTTTCCACCCCCAGTGGCCACTGGCAGCACCGTACCCTCCCTTTCAGACTTCACGGAGCTCCTCCGACCTTCGAAAGAATGGACATCATCATACGCCCCCCATCAGGCCTACATGGCAATGTACCAGGACGATGTAGTCATCCACTTTAAGGCATCACCGACTACGAAAATCTGGGAGTTATAATCAACACGGCCCAGGCACGTCTGCCTCAGCAACGGGGGATAAAAGGGGCACAGAGGACTGACTCTGATGAAGCCTGAGGTTACTAATCACCGTTTCCCTATTTCTCCCCCTGACAAAAAGCAGCTGAGCTGGGACCGCCTGATCCACTCACCACTTCACCTTGGGATTACTGAGAAGAGGACGCACCGCAAGCCCCTGCACCTGAACACCAGACTCCCCGTTTTCACCACTCGCCTTTTATTTGTCAATAAGATGTAAAAGATGTAAATTATATACAATGGGTAAGTGTGCATTATTACGTTTTAAACATGACATGCCACCACTGAATATCCCTTACCTAAATTTGACTTCCTCATCCAGTGTTTAACACAGGCCTCAAATCAAGAAAGATTGAAAGCCCTTGCTCTTCTCAAACCTCGACCAATCACAGGGCAGTCTGTGACACATTTAGATGTGCTCATTGTGCATCGCAAAGGGGTCAGCATAGGGATAAGTGATTGCTTAAGTGAAGCTTTTCTGAAAGCTAATGCATAGACTTGATGCTTAAGTAATCTAAACACAATTACAAACAACGAAGCTAATTTTTCAAATTACAAAACTACAAGTTGCAACCCTGTTTAAATCGTTTATTCGCTGGAAATTTTGGAGCCCCCTACTTCTATTGATTTCTTATAGCCTTTTCCACACCAGTGAGCATAGTATGTTATTAATGTGGGTGAAATAACTTCTTTGTTTGATTGTGAAGCTTTTACTTTGAGAAAAGAACATAAAGGCCTTGTATGTATGGATTAAAGTGAACCATGTGCTAACAATCCCTCACTAAAGAGCCGGTTCCCACAGCACATGCAAATCAACTCGAGCGATAAAAGTGACATGCTTTGGCTTTAAGGGTTGCTCTGCATTCTGGTCTCGTTTGATGTGTTTGTGAGAACCCTTTTTGGGTTCTTTACCAAAGGCACTCTTAACTGAGGACAAGATGGTGCAATCTTCATGCACATAAAGCCAGATGTTCACAACGATTTCATCATGTACACCGGTGTTTTAAAGAGCAGATTGAAGTCATAATGATGGGGTGTATGTGATCAAGTATCCTCATTTTTCATTCTCATTTAGATGAAATTCTTGACATTTTGGAATTTGCATAAACAATCTTTTTTTTTAGTCTGCCTCTGTTGTGTAGATCTGAAAAAATAAGCCTGATAACATTTCTCATTTCATTACATATTAATTTCAGATTTGTAATAACCCTTGATATAAATTCTAGCCATTCCTGAGAATCTTGGCAGTTGCCTTTGAAGTCACCTTGCACAAGTGGCTTGAGCTGCAGCAGCTGGCACCTGTCAGTGCACTAGCTTGAATTTCTCACGCTCACCATTGGCCAATATATTTGTAAAAAAAAAAAAAACCTTCTTCGTTCTATGTTTTTAAGTTTTTGGGTGATGTACCTGTTTGATGTTTTTCTTTGTTTTTTAAGTCTAGTTAGTGAAAATGTCCTGACACTTTTGAGAACAGGCAGGGAGATGATGGGATTACATTGCCCTTGAGCTCTAAATAACTTAGGGTAGAGGCATCTGTTAAAAGCTATTCTGAGAATAACCATTCCAACGCTGAACAAACAGAAAGTGTTTGGGAAACATCGGCACTAAAACCCTAAGATTG
Source organism: Danionella dracula (assembly GCA_900490495.1). Lineage (NCBI taxonomy): Eukaryota > Metazoa > Chordata > Actinopteri > Cypriniformes > Danionidae > Danionella > Danionella dracula. The sequence continues at coordinate 11,649,487 of UELW01000667.1, read as the reverse complement.
TTTTCTATCTTTCCAACAGGAATCTTTTAATAGGCAAATATGAAAGTAAGTTATAGAAGTGATTCTGTGGAGATACTTTCAGATATTTTTGTCTAAACATAGTAGTTTGTAAGGAAAGTCACAATTAAGTGTAAAGATGAGTGTAAATCTAGTACAACATTCACCATCAGAATCTCTTGAGGGTTTAATGAGAGCTATAATTCTCACTGAAGGTAAAACAGCTTGGTTCATCTGTTTTTAACATTTATTGAATTCATATATACTTGGCATTGATGTGTTAAATACATAAACTTAAGATATGTTGTCCTTGTGCCAATGAAGAGGGTGACATTGGAAGAAATCATTAAAATGCCTATAGAATGGGTTGTGCTCCAAGTGTTTTTTGGCATGCAGATGATTTAGGGATACATTTAGTGGCTGAGAAATTTGCTTGGAATAAAAAAAGTATAATAAACCCTTATTGTTAATTGTATTTCAATGAAATAAAGGGCCTAGCTCCTCTGGTGTTAATACTGTGTGTTGCGTGACTCACTGACAAACTGATATTTTTTCATGTAATTTTTGGTTTAGTAATGTCATTTTTTTTGTTAAAATGAAGCTACCTTGAATTTGTTCTAGTGTGTTTAAATGTGTCTTTAGCTGGGTGTGCAATCAAATGATTTGTTTTTCAGAATTTGTTAAACTCTTTTGACCCCTATAATGATAATGCAATTATAACAGTTCGCCTAGTATTCTGGTCTTGTGTTTAATCTTTTTGTCATAAAATGTTATTTGTATACATTTTTTTGCATTTTTTGCTTTTCAGATGACATAAAACTTCTGGCAAAATGTTATACTATAAAAGAACAGTGTGTAATAACATGAAAAGTGCAAAAAAACGGATTTTAATTTTCATCAAGTTTCTCTTTATAAACAGCTATAAATGTAGAGTAACAAGTTTTTTTAGATTACAAAAATGAATCCCAAACTATTTTACATCAACTCAAACAGTTTTGTTTGAATAGGGCTTTGAGTGTCATTTCATAAACTGTTTTATTTACATATTTACAAGAGTCTTTTTTTTGTGTCCCAAATGCTTCGGCCTCTGTCACTAATATCATTTCCACCATCAGGAGGATTCCCTTCATCAGAAGAATCTCTATAAATATAAAGACATTAGATAAGATTTGTCCAAAAATGTAATTGTGTTAATACACAAAATTAGCTAAATATAAAATAAAAAAATATAATGATTAGATCAATTAAAAATAATGAATGAAGCACAATGTTGTAGAATTCAAGAGCATGAGCAGTAATAAAGCATTATTATAAAATGTCAGTTAGAAAAATTACAGTATACATTAAAAAAAATTATTGTTATCAAGCTGTGAATAAACCCTGTGTAAAAAAACTGTATCACTTACTGTGGTTAAGATGGTGACATGCCCCCTTCCTACTGCTGTTTATCCTCTTCCGCAAATCTTCCAGAGGCTCTCCTCACAATCTTTCAACGAAAACTTACAAACAAAAGCAACTTTGACAAGACGATCTTGAAATCTTTCTCCACTATTTACAAGTGTTTTGGCACTGAAATCTAACACCAAGTGTGCCATAAAACAGCGGAAGAAGACAAGGAATTTATGAAGAAATTAAAATTTTAGAATCTGCTTTGAAGACCTTGAAATTGCTGTCGTGGCCATAACTGGCCAGTTTTGCATACTCTTGTTGTTGTGGCCATAACTGGCAAGTTTTGCGTACACTTTTCCTGACCCTCGAAACTTGCAAGCCAGCGGTAAAGCCTGAGGTGTACTTGTCGTACTTATTCAACCTTTGTTAATGACATTCTTGTGTTAGTAGAAAGAATAATTTCTGTTGAACCCATTCGAGTGAAACATGCTGAACTCCCTGTATAGTTTTTGTCTTGCTAAATTTAGGTGATTATTTTAGTCTCACCTTCAGTATCAGAAACCCTCTGTTTATTAACACTTGCAGAATGCTGTACAGAAGCAGTTCCCAGGTTCCCAGATCTGCAATGAGTGCAAGTGAATTTCTCCTGGTGCAGAAAGCATCTGCTCAGACTGTGGCGATGTTAATTAAGATGGGGTAGTTCTTCTAGAACACTCACCTGTTTTAGGTTTTGGGGCCACTGCAGTAATCAGTGCTTGTGAAATATGCAATGCCTGCTCATCTTCAGTGTTAACAGCAGTAATACGAGTCTCATCATCAGCATGGCTTGAGAGATGAGAGCTGCTAAATTGGGGGATACCCTAGCAAGAACAGCATTGCTAAGCATATGCTCATCCCCACCTAAAGTAAACTCAGATATGTGATCTTTTCAATATGTAAGATAATACATGTAAAGATATTCACCACTAACTGTATGTAACACACATACACAGAACTTTTATATTTATCGATTCACCCAGCTCATGATGAGACAGTCACGATAAGGTAAGTCAAAATTAGTTGACAAACTAAGACTGCAAATGAAATTAAATTAAGATATGCTTAGAGTTTTTTTTTAGTTGTTTTTCATAATAAGAGTTAAGCTTTTAACAAACCTCTCTAAAGTTTGGTGTGTGATAATGCCTTGATCGAAAAAGATGGATGATAACAGGAACTCACGTGTCTGAACGATTGTTCTAAAAGAGTTCAGCTCTCCCATATTGGATGGGTTTTTTGAAAGAACGACCAATGAAAGCTGCTGTTTTGATTTTGTGAGTGGAACATTGAAGAGCCGCTGGATAGTGCTCGAATCACACACTCACTTAGATCTCATGACAGGAAACTGCGTCAAAGAACTACAGATCAACAGTTGACAGAGATTGTGAAACAGGAGAATATAAACATGCAGAAGCTTGATATTACACCTTTATCATGGCTTCGTTTTTCTAAAAGAGTTCTTGAATCCTGCTTGAGTACATTATCATTTTTTTTTTGGCTAGATCTTTTTATATATTTTAAATAAAACATGCTTAAAAGACCTTTCAATAATTTTGACATTTTGAAAACGTTAAAACATTTTCATAGCACTTCTAGTTCAGTTACTTAGGGAATACAGTGGTTAATATCTTAGAATAGGGAATCTATAAGGACAAATGCTCTCTCAACATGTGTCTGAGTCCTGTGCTGTAGAAGGCTTGGAGTTAAGCCCATGACATTGGTTGAAGCGTCTCTGAACGTCACTGCCTCTTCTTTGGGAGCATTTCTCACCTTTCACTCCCTTGATCTCTTTCGGTAGCCTGTTCTCCCTAATTCGCAGCTTCTTGGCAGATTGTGTTCCAGCAGAAGTCAGGTGGCTGTTCTGAATCTGAGCCAGCTGTCTGCATGCCCTGTTTCAGCTGGACGTAAAGGCGTATGCCACTGCCTGTGGGGTCCATCATGCTTAGTTCTTGGGATTGATGGGTGTGTTTGAATGCAGGAGAAGGCCAGCTCTTTGAACAGTTCTCTGCTATAAATCTCTCCCTGCATTTTCATTCAATTCATTCTAAATATCAGAGGCGCTGGGAGGCATCACCACTGCTGCTCTCTGACTGCTGTGCCATGTGTCTCTACACAGCTGGGGGAGGATGTTCTCAACCTAACTTCTAATGGAAGTTAAACTAGTAATACAATAACACTGGAAGTATTATTTGGCATAGAATCTTCATTCTGGCTTAGTGTTAAGTAATACACAAACAGTCTTGAATTTTTACACAGCATTTCTTTCGATAAAGAGGACAGGATCATTAGAAAGAGCTCTAACAGATGGTACAAATTTATCCATGAAAAATATGACTGAGTAACTTTGAACTATAAAATTAGTTGCTAACAGCTACTAAACTGTGATCTATAATAGCTAATCAGCAAACCACTGCTTAGTAATAAAATAAAAAAACAGCAAAGTTATATTTGTTTTAATAAAGGATCAGGGCTGCCAACTTAAAAAAAATACCCCCTCTGATCTGTCACTGACCAATTTGTATTTTTTTTAAATAAAGAGCTGAATCCACCATGAGTCTGGCTTGATGATAAAGTCTTTTAGTAACAAGTCGCATTGTCATTTTAATGCAGAATGTTAATTTATTGCACAACTCTACATTTCATAATATAGAGAACTAAATATATTTCTACGTTTTTGTCATCGTTGTAGTCAATTATCAGAGACAAACACGCCACTTTTTTATTGGTAACTTAACAAGTTGATAAACCCGTGTCATGAGTTGTTTATGATTATTATTGTTATTGTTAACCTACTTAATATTGACTCCTTTCAGCAGGCCAGTACATTATTTTTTAGGAATGCAAGAGTGCGGTAGTAAAAAAAATGTGTTTCATCTTTGCATGTCCGGTTTTGTTATTACCGTGCCTCCTCCGGCGAGCTTGTGCCTAGATCCACACCGTTCTCGGAGAGGACATCTTCACGTGACTGACGTGAGGGAACACCGGGTTTGAAAGGGTTCAGATAGGTGCAGGAGAAGAGTTCTATCTGCGTGTTTGGCACTTGGTGTGAACACCCTATTAGATAAACTATTGAGCTGAATTTTTGAAAAAAGTTCTGATGGACTTTAAAGAGCATATTTGAAACAATGTTGGTAAACAGTATTTTTTATTAGAATTTTTTTTAATCATCTGCTAAAGTGGCAGTTTAGAGGGAACGCTAATGAAACACTCCTCATTTGGCTCAAAGCCTCCAAGGGCGTATTTGAAAGCTATATGTCTATGTGCATGCTTGAAACGGTTTAAGCAGAACTGTAAAGAAGCTTGTTCTGTAGATGTGCATTTAATTTGAATGATTATAGCATACAACTGTTATGCTCTGTGATGGTGCTGTTTATCAGTGAATGCTCTGTTGTTTCCCCATGCCAGTGTTTATAGAGTTTCTTTCACAGAGTTTTGTAGCGTCAAAGAGCTTGTGGTTAAATGTAACTAGAAAAACTCTGCATGGCTCTCTTGAGCTGTTTTTGAGTATCAGCGCTTGACTGCTCAGGTCTAGCATCAGTATTCTGTACCCATTGTTTCTCCTGCGTTTGATGTCCATCGCTCTCCTTCCTCCAGCACTATGATGGAAGACAGCAGAGATTACTGATTGTCTGTTATCTAAGCAACACGTCCTTAACCACACAGTAACAAACCTGTTGTTAGATAAGAAAATGTGGTCTGTTGATTGGAGTTTTTTGGAATTGTGTTTAAAACAGATGTTATTTATCAGTTTAAACTACTGTTTTTTTTTTTTCTCATTCTATGTCTGCTCTCCACCTCTGATACCATTGCTGGATTGCTACTTAATAGGTAAGAAACCTAATGTGTTTAATTTGTTTGTATTGGAACTGATCGACATGCTGTTGAGCCATGTCCTGAGCAGCAGGTGGCAGTGTAGTCTAACAGCTGATTGATCCATCTGCTCTCATTTCTCTTCAGACCTCTTCCGCTCCATCTACCTGTAGCATAGGCAGTTTCTTCTGAACTGTACACTTTAAAAGCTTTTGTGTATTTAACAGTAAAACTGCACCCAATAGTAGATGTTCAATATGCATTCAAAATGTAGAATAACATTCAATTTACATTCTTTCACATCCAACTTCTGATTAACTTTCACTATCTTACTGGAATATCTCCCATTAATTATTTTTATTTATAATCAACTACACATTTTAACATTCTTTTTAATAACATTTTAACCCGCTTAACGTCTTAAGAGCATCTAACATTTAAATACTGTTTTGATTGGGTGAACCAGTTGAATTGTATAATTTTTTAAGCATTCCCTTAGATGGTACTTCATGAAACTAAGAATGAAGCTAATGCTAACAGAGAATTATGAAATATGTATCTAATGGTTTATGAATGTATTGAGGTGAAAATGATCAGTTTTGTCATAGGGGAAATTGATTTATTAAAATGTATATTTTACCAGATTCAGCCATTCCCTCACCCACTTAATTCCAAGCAAGGTTATTTTTATGTTTTCACATGAATAATAAAACAAGTAATTAATTCTGGCTGGCCACAAACTGTGATATTTGTCTCCTCTATTCCCGCTTCATAGAACAACCATGTAATTTTAAGAGCAAGCCCCTGATTGGTTGTCGCGCAAACGAACTTTCAGCTGAGTAGAACATATTCCTACTGCTGCAATCAGTCTGGTTTGCCACACCTCGTCTCTCACTGCATTCGGGTCCCCCGTGCCACGTGGTCTGGACCCTTTGCGCCGCGTTTGCCTTATCGTGTCTTTACGTAGACTTTACATTGAAATCAGCCGCTTTTACCAGATCATCCACGTTTGGTGTGTAGGCAGCATGACATTCTTTCCCATTACAGTTACAGATCAGCTGCACAATTTTGTGGAAGCGCAGGTCTGATTATACAAATAAATGGTAATATTAGAACAATTCTTTAATATTGAGTCTGAAATCAGCTTGCCTGGGGTCATTCTAATATCCAAGTGAACTGGCTGTCTTATTTATTACAACATTTATTTCCATCCAGTTTTAAATTATTGTTCACCTAGATCTTTCTTTGATGATGGTTAAGTCAAAGCTTTCTTCAGCACATCCCAAAGATCGTCTTGTAGGTTAGGGTCTCTCGCTCCCAGAAGCACTCAGGGAACAAAAGAAAGAATAGTGCAATAATCGGTGTACTATTTTCTGCTGTTGCTAGGTGAAAAATAATCCCCCATGCAGTAATTATCCAGTAGGTTGCTCGTACTATTTGCTCAGTTAAACTTAGGTGGTGACTTATTTTTCGGCAGGCACTGTCTGATATATGCTTGATATAAAGAGCCGTTCACACTAAATGCATGGAAGTGCAGCAGCAAATACCTCACCCACCTGGCAACTGAGCTCTACTGAGGGAATTCCTGTATTCTGATGAATAAAATGGTTTTCTGATCACAAGGTTGCTGGTTCGATCCCCAGATCCACCGAGTTGAGGGTGATGAAATAAATGCTCTCCCATCTTCAACAACCACAGCCGTGGTGCCCTTGAGAAAGACACCAGTTTTCTGACTGCTCCCTGGGCGCCACAACCATTGCTGCCCACTACTCCAGATTTGTGTTCACTGTGTGTTTTTCACTCCTGTCTGTGTACACTGGTGTGGGTTAAATGCTGAACACAATTTTCAGATTTGGGTAACTCCATATCTATACATATTTCTTTAAAATGAGATTTCAGTGAACACACGCTCTTACCTTTTCAGTACTGTGCTTTGTTGTCATGTGCGATCACATTCAAGTGAATGCAATGTTTGTCATAGGAATTATCTCAGTATTAGTATATGTGAGCTAGTTTGGAAGTTACCTTTTAAAAAGAAAATTTTTCAGAATGTGAAATTTCATAGATTTTTGGTATTTTAACTGTTAAACTAGCTACATTCTAATTATTCAGCCCTACACTATTGGCTCATTTTAACTGGGAATGTATTTTGAAAGTTGATTTGAGACTAATCAGTGCTTCATTTGTTTAGTGCTCATGATGGTCATAAGTTTGTTTGAAAGGTGTGGAAATTGTTTCTTTTCTTGTGCTTTAATTTAGAATGTAGGAAAGAGGACAGCTCTCTTTTTATAATCAGCTTTGTCTCACATTAGCTTTGTTGTTGAGTTCATGCTGAAGAGACTTGACCTCTCTGCTTGTTGAATAACCAGAAGAACAAGTGAAACAGCCCAGCTGAGATTTTGTTCTTGAAAACAGTGTACTCTTGCAGCATTGACCAGTTGTTGAAGAGTTGTTTGCATGAAGGACTCTACAACTGGTGCGCTGAAATCCTGAGACATTTGTTCCCTGAGGTTACGTAATGAACAAGCAGTCCTTATTAATCTTCTAACACTTCAATACATTAAACATGTTGAATGATGTTAACACAACTTAATTCCCTGCTTTATCAAAAAGCAAAGCTCTGGCTCATCAGAGGAGGCCACCAATCTAATAAAGTTAATTTCCAGCAATCCATGTTTTTCTGTGATTCAACAGCTGCTGTTACGTGAGCAAACGTGGCAATCACATGTCAATCATGTAAAAATATCTTGCGTCAACTCAAACACAAAGGCAGTTTTTGAAATGTTAATTTGCATCAAAATATACGACTGCTGTTATTCAATTTGTTCAGTCTTATGGGCAAGACGTAAGCAGAAGCCCCTACACCCCTACCACATCTCATCAAAACTAAGAGCCTCCACCCCAGCTCTCAAAAACGCAGTGTGCAAAGTCTGTGAAGCAGCCACCTCCTTTCAGAATTCCAACACACTGATTGACATGTTATTGGTTCTTTTGTTCAAGTGACTGCAGTTGTTTTACTCACTCCTTGAAAACTCTAATGTGTGTTGGCTTTCCACTTTAGCTTTGGTGTCAGTTCTTTGGTGGGTGTGTTTACGGACGTATGCTGAAGATGCGTGCAGCTCTGCTCCATGACGTCAAAAAATTAGCGACAAAAAACAATACAAAAAACCAAACTCTTACGGTAACGCAAATCCTTTTGCCAGTTCAATATATAATAATAATAATTGATAAAATATTTTTTAAATTTAGATGTTGACTATGGAAAAATACATTACTGTTGAAATACGAGAAATGTTTGGAGTCAGACTAACGGAGCTATCTGCTGGCTTCAGTTCACAAAACTGGATGGTGAGCATCTTTTAATCTTTCGAACACAATATTTCTGTCATAGTAAAACTTGTTCATACTTGTTCTTATTACAAAGTAAATGCTGATATAAATCTGTTACTGGCCATTCTCTGAGATGAAACTGATCTTTTTCATTCATTGATGCAGTCTAAACACGAATGGATTTGCTGCTGGAATAAATCATTATTGCTTTTGTGTCAACTGTGCTTTTAATTTTTTAATACTTTATCTCTGTATTTGTTTAATTCACTTTTGATGCTTAAATACTTAAACTATGGTAGTCTGGCTGTAAATTAGAGGATGTTTACAAAATGCAAAATAGTGATGCATTACATGAAAAACTCCATAAAACATGCTTGTCCTCTCTGTGAAGTATAACAGAGCCTTTAAACACAAACTTTATTAAAATACTTATTGAAAGCTGTCATTTGGCTGGTATAACGTTAAAATATTTTAACTTTATTTGTTTAAATGAGTGATTATATAGCATAGAAATTGAATTAATTGTGCATTGAAATTGTTTACAGGTTTTATCATTCGATTAACAAGACATGTCCAGCTAATTTGTCAACAATAAAAGCACAAGCTTCAAAATTGCTTTATTAATAATAAAAAATACACAAAATATTTGTTCTAATACAAGTCTTCAGCTGGTTTTTATTCCAGTAGATGGAACGGTGATCTTGCTAGATTCTTCTTTCCTGGAAAATAAAAAACATGCAGAAGGTTTACAGGTATGCATACATCAGGGGATAAATCAATTTATAAGTCTTATTATGAGACATTTTGATAAACACTAGCAATAAACTGAACAAAAGATTATTTAAGTTGAACAGCATTAACAACCGAGTTATGTAAGTTTTAATGTCTAATTGATCATAAAATATATTACATTATAGATGCATGATACCATGCATGTTTTATTGATGATTCATGAAGTTACCTGTGAAGTCAGTGTTCGTTCAGATGGAGATTTGTGGTGGTTTTCCAGCGATAATGAACATGTCTAATAATAAATGTTTTATCCGTTTGGTTGGAAACAAACAAATACCTACAGCAACGACTACAAAAAAATAAAAACAAACATTTGTTATTCATTGAGCACAACGTACCATTTATTCAGACTTTCATAATCAGTTTAAGCTTTAAATAACACGAGACGTAAAATCTGTTTCTCGTACATCATGTGTGCTGTAGCCAATCAGCGAGAATGTGGTAGGTTACAGTTTAGCTTCTGTTATTGAACCAGCTCGAGGGAGGAACTCAAAACTCTACAGCCAGCACACAGTGGAAATGCGCAAAATACCATGTAGAACCATACAAAACTGTACCGTGCTGTGTAATGGGAAAGAGCCATAACAGCAGTATGCTCTATTTAAGAAAAATTAAAAGCAAATCAATGAAGAGGAGTGCATTTGTGTCTTTGACTGAAAAGATCATCCGTTTGTTGTGCGCGGTAGTCACTGTGCCCTGACCAGAGAGTGATCAGATAGCTTATTTTCCCTCCAGTGCTCTTTGTGACACCACAGTGGGGCACTGTGTTTTGGAAACCCCTGCAGGCACAGCATTGGTTAGGGCTAAGCAAGCCTAGTGGCCTACACGTGTCGCAGGGCAGAAGTCAGTGCCAGCAGAGGTCTGCTTCAGATCAGGATCCTAGGGAGCCTGGCAGTGCTTCAAAAGCACTGGGTCTTAACAAGATACTGGTGAAATTCCCTTCTGCCTACCTTTCTTCCTATTAGTTCATTTTTCAAAGCTGTTTTCTGCCACATCCTGTTTGAGAAGTGTAATGTGTTGGTGTGCAGGTACATGACTCACATAGCAGTCAGTTCTCGACAATCCACAACTGTAAGCATGGTCTACCTCAGCAAGACATCAAAATAACCCTAATGAATTAGCATTAGAAGCAGCCAAATTGAATGGGATTGTTGCATTCAGAGCTGTAAAGCACATGCTCTCTTATAAAAGCTTTGCTTTTCCATTTCATCCATCTGAAGCTGAGGCTTTGAAACATTTGCTTTATCCCTTTGTGTTCTTGTTTCATTAATGTGCGGTAATAGAGTTCTCTGGTGAGGAGTTAAACAGAGTTATAATCAAACTTCTTTACTTTTGGAGATCTTATTATAACCCCTCAGCCCACGTTGAATCCAATTCAAGGTGCAGAGAAGCTGCTTACTTAGACGTGACTGTTTAATTTCTGTGTGTTGTAGCAATTTCTTCGAAAGGGCGTAGCTTAACACCTGTGATTCAAAACCAGTTCCTTTATTAGCCTCTTCATTCAGAGATCTTAATATTCCTTATTAATGAATACTGTTCTGAAACAATGTAACTGCATAGTCGTCTCTTTCATCAAAGTCACTCAAGCATTCTACTCACATAACTGTGTAATTAGTGAAGTACTCATTTCATAGCTCACCAAATAGTTGATGAACATAATAGTTTGAGTCTTGTATTGTATTCATGTCTTGAATGAAAGTTAAAGCAGTGTGTACGGTTTGTAGCGCATCCTGTAGAGAGTCTATGGAAAGAAGTCTTAGCATAGCTTAACTTGAGCTACCCACCCATAGCACAACTGAAGTTTCAGTATTTTTTGTTGTCTTTTTTTTCGTACTTTACTCTTTTATAGTTGCTTGGTACCCCAAGATCAATAGCAGATGAAATGTTGATGCATGTCAGAAACAAGTCTTTCATTCCAGCACCATCATCTAGGTAATAATAAAAACTCTAACAAAACCCCACCCAAGGACATTCAGTTTCAAATGCAGTTGCTATAGCAGCAGACATGGGTATTCTCTGGCCGTCCACATCACTGCGTGCATTTAGAACAGGCTTTTCTTTTTTTACACGCTTCTCTAGTTTGTTTCCAAAAAGAACATACATGCTGGATCTCTTGGCTGGCTCTCCTTTGAGCTTTGCTAGGGCAGTTAGGAGGTAGTGATTTCATGCCAGCACCCCACCAGTGGAAAACACCTCCGCCCACTTGTAACTTAAGCTAGGACAAATAATCTCCTCCACATGGAGCGTGTCAGCCTCATTTTCAGCTCACCTGAAAAAGTGTCTTCATTTGTGTTATCACATCACACACCGATCAGCACCACTTCCACACCTGCTCTTCATTACGAGAGATTGTGTTCCAACTGCCCCTTTCATAAATATACATTTTGTGTTTGCCTGTTTGAAAAGCTCCATAGCTGCTCTTCGGAATTTGAGAGAGAGAGAGAGAGATTTCTCCCTCTCTCTGCAGGTTCTCCACATTCACTGCGATTAAAGGAATTTCGTCCATTACAGATGCATCAGAGGAGCTGATCTCTTTAGTTAGCTGCTCAAAGGGGGCAATAAGAGAGAGAATGTTCTCTATTAGACCCACCGGTGTCTCGTGATCTGCGCTATATGCAGCCAAGACTCACTTTTGCTCAGAGGCTTTGCAACAAGTAATAAATGCACGTCACACGTCATCACGTCTTGCTGGAACCGTTGCTACCGACAAGCATGTGCAGGCAGCAATTGCGTCATCACTGTTTCGACCGTGTTGTTTCGGTGGAAAACAGAAAATGCACTTGTGGGCCATTTTCGGTGGCCGAAAATTTGGTGCATCCCTACTTTTAAATGGTTAGTTTCTTCCCTTTAGCAAAGACTCTGCAGCACTGTAGTCATTGTGAATGAGGACATTGGCTAGAGCTAGAGAACATACTTCTTCCAACACCAGAAAACCATAGAAAATAGCTAGTATGCAAGATAATTAAAAATATTTATTCAAAATGTTGTATGGTTCAATGTAGAACTTTTTTATTATTCTGTTTTTAAGATTCAATCACTAAGAAAGACTACATTAAATTGAGAAATTCCTACTACAAATAGGAGTAAAAAGAAATCAAATTGACCAAAGTTTACTGATTAAAAGACGCATTATACTGAAACATCAAAACGTTTACTCCTCAATCTTACATAGTTATTTAAATTATATAAGAATACAAAAGCAACACACTACCCTGTGAGTGGTTTGTTTTTAACTCACACAGCTATTTCATATTTTAGCTAAAGTTTAAATTACTTAAATTAAACAAAATTAAATAAAATTGTGTGAGAAGTATGATCGTTTGATGGGTCTGTGTTATCATTGTTAAAGGAATTTCTAGTGACTCATCCTTTCCACTAGTTGTAGCCATCAAGCTAAATATTGAATAAAAAAAATCAGAAGGTTTAATTATACAAGTCAAAATAAATGAAGTGAAATGACTCGGGAGAATAAGAATTGAGCACACTTTATTTAATCATTTGTAGGTCATCTGTGTGGCGCAGGGGCTCATGATTCTGGCTCATTCTTCCACACAAACGCTCTTTATATCTTGAAGGTTCCTTGGGTATACTTATTTTCCCAGCTGTAACTGATGAGTACTCTCTGGTGGCCACTCAGTTAATTTGATGTAGATATGACTCATGAGATTTGAACTGTACTGACGCATCCTGATCATTCTGAGCAGGGTTTTAAAGTTTGCGTTTTATGTTGTATGTTATCGCTGTATGTTTTGAATAGTGAGGAAACCTTATTTGAGGCTCCTCTAAAGTTGCTGCATGCAAACTTTGAGATGAAACATTGATGTCTAATATGCCCAAAACAGTCAAACCTTCCCTAACCCTATGAAACTTCAGTGTTTGTTGAAAATTAGCAGCTGCTCTCAGTTTTTTTGCTACGCTAAAGGTTACTTCATGCAGTTAAGTGCAGGAAAATGTAAACGTATTATTAAAATGTTAATGTATTTATTTGATACTCCAAAGTGAGGCATTTATTTTTAGATATGCAGATGATGATGCACAAGTCATCCAAATTGAAAACGAAAGAAAGAAGTGTAATGTTCATTAGGATGCTTTTTAACCTGATTCTTAAAGTTCTCTTGGACCTCGCTTATTTTGGTAATGAATCTGATTATTTTATGCATAAGAGGCTTTCTTTTCTTGATTTGATTAGCGAGCGGCTCGAGCAGATGCATGCTTTTAAAAGATGCTCTGATATGATTACGCAGCTCTCTTTACCATCATCATTATCCTTCATGCCTGTTTTACACACACCGAGTGAGAGATCTGCTGATAACGCTGCTCTAAGAATACTTCAGCATCATTTCCATGAGTCGTGATGATTCATACTCTGCTGGATTCAGGCTCCACCCAAACTGCCCCTCTGAAGTAATATACATGGCTGCTGCTTGGGTCTGCATGAATAATGCAATTCACCAGCCCTGACCTGCAGTCTGCTTGCGCTGATGTTTCTCTATCTGAGGGTTGGGTCAAAGGGCCATGGTTGGACAGCTTCTCAGTCAGAAATGGTCACAAAGATGGGAGCCTTTCTGAGTGAATCTTTTCTGTCTTTTCTTCCTGTTTCCTTCAAATACTCAGTGACCCCTCTGTACCCCAACATGTTAGTCCATCTGTTTTCCTGTTTTACACAAGATTCGACCCGAGATAGCTCTTATAACCCTAGTTTAAACAGACTGCGGGGATAAATGTTAATAATGTTATAAAGCTTAACTTAAAGTCCATGACAACTCATTTCCACCCAATAAGTCTTTGATTAAAGTGTGCACATTGCTTTAACTGCTAAAGCTTTAAAGAGCTGCTGAAAATTTAAAATCCTGTCCATTATCTCGCCACCTGTTATACCTTTGTCAGTTCTCTCTTAAACCAGACTGCGTTGCTGGATTAAGTGCAGCAAAGCCTAATAATATTTGATGCACAAGCTCTTGAGTGGTAAAGAGAAGGCCGCTACACATCTATCCAAAAAATCAGTGTAAAGTTACGTACATGAACATACCTCGATCTGAAAACATGGGCACCAACACCACATCACACAATTGTCTAGTGATCGATGCGCACAAAAGAGTTCAGCTCTGCTGTAACTGCTTTTTCGTAAGGGAACAGCCGATGAAAGCTGCTATTTTGATGATATAAATGAAAGAGCTGCTGGATGTCACTCGATACACACTTTCAGTTCGATCTCATGACAGGAAACCACACCAAAGAACAACAAGATGAACAGCCGAGAAAGACATAACAAAAAAAGAGAATATAAACATTCAGAAACTTGTGTTGCTACATCACGAGTTGTTCAATAAGCCCAATAAGATTATACGAACGGCCGTTCGTGTGGTTGTTGTCCACTGAGTAGTCACAAGTTTCGTTCAACTTCATATTTAAAAGATCGATTCATTTGAACAATTTTGTTTGTATCATTCAAAGGATATATCTGATCTAATTGCAATCAATTAGGACAATTACCAATCTGGGTAAATAAATGTGTTAACTGTTGTCTTCTGATTATTATCAGTGTAATCCACATGCACTAAAGAAAATGGCTCTGTGAAGAGTTTATTTCTAACGAGTCAGATTTTTTTCTTTTACACAAACGACACATTACTACACATGAGCACTAACCAATGGGAAGGACAGTCATTGCATCAACTTTTTAATACTAGCTTGCAAAATGCACACTGTGAAAGAGTCATCATTTATGCGAATCCGTTCGAATAAATGTCTTTCTGCAGGAACATCAGCCTTGTGATCCTGTTAGCTCTAGTACTACTCAGAACAGGTTAAACTCAGAAAGAGTCTCTCTTCCACCCTCTCTCTTTCACTGTCTTGCTCTGTCTCTTCTCTCTTTTTTTCGTTCGGTCTCTCTCCCCCTTCTCTTTCACTCTCTCTTTCTCTCTCCCTCTCTCTTTCTGTCTCTCTTATGCTTAGTCACGCAGTAACAGGCTTGGATCTGTAAACAGACCTTGACGATCCTAATCCTGTAAATTTGAGCGGTATGAACAGTTCTCTCGGGATGCTATGTGTTTCTTGCTGGAGACAGATTATAGTCCAAATCGACAGGAGCTTACTGACTCCTTATGATTATTTTTTGATGATCTCTTTTTCTCCAAACCCTGCACCAGTTGCTCACTATTTTTACTTGAAAGTTCTTGGATCTTAACTGCTGTAGTCTGGTAGAAATGTAAAAAATGAATATTTGTTGTTTGAATGATGTGTTAAACAGGTAAGGTAAACTCAGCGTTTTGTCATTGCTAGACATGCCTTTAAATGAAAAAACATGTTTGTTGACTTCAAGCCAATCTATATTTGAGTCCATGAATTCTTTTTGAAGGCTCTTTTTGACGGCTCTCTATATATAATGTATGTGTATGTATGTATGTATATATATATATATATATATATATATATATATATATATATATATATATATATATATATGTAATATGTATATTGAAGGTCTGAACCTTGATGTTGCGGAGTACAGTCAGGAAACCATGTAGATAAGTCTGCATCATTAATATATCATATTTTGTATTGAGGATAGCAATAAAAGTCACATCTACTGGTCTGCAGATGTCACTGAAGTCTTCAAATAATTCCAGAGATTTCCCTGCATACTGTGCTCTGTTCTCAGCACATGAATCATTTTTTTTAGCTTTTCATTTCTGTGGCCTTCCTGAATAATCTGTTATCTAGCTGCATCATCATTTGGCTGGGAAGCCAGAAGCACAAGGCTGTTTGTGTCCCGACATCTACCCAATGATTATGAACACACATTAGCACACAGAGCACCAGAGACAGATGGCTAGCCAATAGAAGAAGATTAGAAGGAGTGCAATGCTCCAAAAAAAGATCAAAACACAGACAAAAAATTGACTATCTTAGTCACTGGCTCTTTTTCACAAGCATTGTTAATATCTCCCCCAGGAGAATCTTTTTTTTTTTTTTTTTTTAGATTTCTCTTCTGTTCTGTTCAGTTTTTTTCCGAATGCAGCATTTGTGGATTTAGCAGATGCTTGATATAAAATTACTTGCAAATAAGGAAAACAAGCCATTAGCTATGAATAGTAGTTTATCTCCAGTAAAGCTAGAGCGAATGGAAGATTGTCCTAGAAGCCAGGGGCAGTGATTAGATGCTTCTGAGAAGAAAATGAATGAATTAAGATTGGTTAAGGAAGCATCAGTACTCTGGGTTTGAACTTAAACCAGCTGCAGCCAGGAGCCAGTGAAGTATGGTTTAGGCCAGAACACACAGGCGAGTTTTAGATGGGAAGTTTTGAATGTGATTTGACTTTGTACATAAGCAAAAGACTCAGACACAGAGTGCAGTATTGCATCATTGATTTACATGTGCATGCCTGGATCATCAGTGCCCGGTGTATTCAACTTTACAGTGATCAATGGAAACTGCAGAAAGAGCTGTGGAAGGAGAAAACACTGTTTCACTCTGTGAACCATGAAATACAGACAGGTCTACATACCAATCACCAGGTCTACATACTTTTAATGCTATAATTAGTTGAAGATGTAAAATTATACTACTAGTTTTGTTGTTGGCGGGTCAAAATTACAATTTCAGAATGTATTCTTTTTATAAGTTTATTATTTCATGTTATTTCCTAAGAAAAACACTTGAAATAGTGCCCATTTTTTCACTCTGAATAATCTTCCAACAGCCTCTCATGAAACTTTTTTTGTACATGAATTGTTTCGCGTAAGAAATTAGACTACATTGATTAACTACACAAATTTAGTATATCATGAGCCCATTACAGGCTGAATTTAATTCCCTCCTTCAGCTTTGGTTCAATATTCACAAAAGGTTGGGTTTACTCGCATGTGGCCAGGAGGAGAACTAAGCTGCAGTTAGGAGAGCGCTCTGTGTTGCCTGGCAACCTGCACCAGAGAAGGTGGACAGCATCCTTCTTGCTGCCGCCCACCGTCAGCAGCTCTGGAATGAGTGATCTTCAGCCTGCACTCTCTTTTGCTCAGAGTTTAGCAACAATAAGAGAAGGATTCCTCTGGCCTCTGAGTTTAGACTGCTAAGTGCAGTCTGCTGTGTATCAGAGCTCATTTCCACACGTTGTAACCCACTAGAGTCCCTGCAGTGTGGTGGTGGTCTCCAGGCTTCTGTAAGAGATGTGCACTCTTTGTTTCAGATTTTTCGAGCTGCTTATTTACAACGTAATGAACATCGATGGAGAGTTAGATTTTCTATCTCTTCAGCCACTTTTACGAGGGAGGAAACTGGCTACTTTTCAGGCCTCTTGTCTCCAGTTCATAGCATTCAGGTTGTTTTTCTTTCTTCCTTTCATGGATGTCTGTGTTGGAGGGTTTATTTGTTTCTTGAATGGCTAATCTGCCAAATAGTTGCCTGAAGCAAGGCTGTTGTGTTGAGTGCTGCCAGGGTAGACCATGTAACAATGCTGCTGCTTCTCACTCATTTCCATACAGCTGTCTTGCTGGGCAGGTCTCAGTGCAGTATTGCCAGCTACAGGGAAAAACTGTCTACCCACCGGTTCAGAAGGACAGAAAGGTGTCAGGGGTTAAAGCCAATGGTCAAAATGGTGGTTTAATTGAGCAATGCTTGAGTATAAGGAGTGCAAAAGCATACAGATAGTGAGACCATTAAACCAAATTAATTTTCTGAGATTCTTAATTTATTTAAAATACTGATTCATTAAATAATGCTATTTATACAAATCAATGAATTTTTTTTTTATTCAGCTCTAATGGGCAATGCCAAGGCAATCTCAGTTCAATTTAGACACAGTCAACATGACCTGAGTCTTCTTCAGGACGTCCTCCTGGCTGGTCATGCCCAGCAAACCTTCTTTGGGAGGAGTCCAAGTGTATCATGAACATAAGGAGTTACTTCCTCCTTTTGAGTAACAATTTGAACAGTTAGAAATTGGCTATTAATTCAGCAACGGAAAAAAATAACACTTTACCCTCTTCCCGTTCATCCATTAAATCTTGTTCTGTGCAACAAACAAATCATTGAATCTCCTGCGGTAGTGCAGGTCTGTACCTTAGACGATATCCACAAAGACAAGCCTCACTTTCTTCTCCACTAGTTGCTTTTTAGTGCCTCTTGGGCCAGTCTGAGCATATCACATGAGTGGATGCATTTTTTTAATGCGTAGAATGGAGTTCAGAATCAATCATGTTTTAAAGCCTGAATTCAGTCTGATTTGTCTGGTCCCGTCTGGTCATTTTCAGGCATTTTAGCCTATTCTCCCCTCGTAGATCACTAAAACCCCAAAATACTTGAACCCTTCGCATTTAAAGGTGCTGATAATGCCTGTGTTTGCTGTAGATGAGCTGAAATCCTCTGATCCTGAAACTGGTCAACCACTAGCTTCTGGCTCTGCCTGGAAAATCTGCCCATATAACTATTGAACAGAATTGGTAACTGAGGACTGTGCAGATAGATTTTGTATGACCCAAAAGAAGATTTATGGTTTATCCTTATCAAGCATTGGATGAACGTACATCTCTGGACAATGGATTTGCAGCAAAAGCAATGAATGATTTGTCCATCTGAGCATCACGGTGGCGCAGTGGGTAGCATGGACTCATAGCAAGGAGGTCTCTGGTTCGAGCCTTGACTGGGTCAGTTGGCATTTCTGTGTGGAGTTTATATCTCCCTGTGATAAAACTCATGCCAGACGAGTTGACCGTTCATTCTGCTGTTGCGAGAGGGACAAAGCTGACACAAAGATGGATGGATTCTCCCACCTTTGGTTGCCATGCATCTGTGTCATTGTGTTCCTGAGAGCATCTTGGATGCATTTCTTTCCATTCTTACTACAAATGTTAAAAACATTCTATAATGTAAAACTCAACTTTTCAGAAAGTTAAACTTTTCCCTTCTTGTATTTCTGCTGCTTATTTGCCCGTTTAAAGCTCCCTGGATCACCAATTGAGCTACATATCCTGCAATGCTCTGTGTGGTGACTTTTTCCCTCTCCTGTAGCAAATATTAAAATATTCTAAATCACAGAAGATCATTGCCACATATACATTGTTAGTCAGCAAACCTTGTGTCTGTGTCTGGGTTGTGGGTTGTGCTCTTTATAGACTGCCCATTGAATGTTTACAAAATATCAACACACCTTTAAAAAATTTAATTTATAACTACATTTACATTTATGCATTTGGCAGACTCTTTTGTCCAAAGCGACTTACAGAAGGAGAAATCACCTATGCCCCTGGGTGATTGCTGAGATGCTGGGGATTGATCCCAGGACCTCTTACATGCAAAGCACCAACTCAAAGATCTGCATCTCTATTTCAGGCCTGCTACATCCTTCCAGCAGCGTGCTGGGCTTTATGCTGTCACTTAAGAATAGAAGATGGAAGGACATGCTTTATTTGTGGGATTGGAAAGTGTAATCTTATAAAATTAAGAATGTTTTAAATGTTTAACAAATGATCCACTGTCAATTGTGTAGCTGAAGGTGAAACCTGTTTTTCTTAGGAATAAAGAATCTAATCTTTCTTATTTTAATGGTTATCTGAATAAACTTTTATTTCAAAATATATCTTCTTCACGCGCTGTACAGTTAAGCCACTTGTCTTGACACACTAGTACTGAAAAAAACACAACCCAACATTCACAGCTGGACATTTTCCGGGAACATAGTTTTTGAAGGCATGTATTCTAATTGGGGCTGCATGTTTAAACCATAGCTAACCACAAGATTACTGGGATAGAAATCATGATGCTTATGTTTCATGAACGCTGTGAAAACTTGCAGGGCAATGTATAAAACATCCATCTAGACATTTGCTTTGTTACCCTAAAATGAAGCTGTTTCTCTTAAACCATTCCATGGCACAAACAGCAGTTTGGAGAAGGATGTTTTGGCAACTGCTAGAGTGTCCCTTTAGAGGAACTGAGACATGCAGCATAATCCAAACACTGGAAAACTTTAAAAGTTAAACCTAAGTCCTTCCATTGTCGACAATACAGGAAGTCAGAGTGATTATTCACCAACACAGTAGTTTTAAAAAAACTGCCCAATAGTCCAGAATCCAACAAGTATGTGTTCATATGTTTAAGTGAGAGAATAAGCATCTACTCAAGAGAGAAAGCCTATCAGCCTCTCTCAGATGATCATCAATCAGTGGGTGTGTTTATGACTGAAGAGCAGCAGTACCCTCCTTACTAAACTGCCCTTGCAACCATTTGATCTTGTGGCCTGTAAAAGGGTTTCTTGTTCGGAAAAGGAGATAATGATCCTGGTATTCTACTGTAGATGAGTTTCTATGAAATAATTCATACAACAAGGACGTGGAGGGAAGTTTGTTGAAATCAAATCTATTTAGAAAGAATATACTGTGGTTTATAAGACCACAAGAAAGTAAATTCCCTCAAAAACTCAATGTAGCTCAGTTGTACTATGTGTAGAATTCTAACAGAAGCCACATGTATTCATATATCCCATCCTGCAACAGGAAGTTCTTCTTGGTTCGATACTTATATCACTGACGGCAACAGTGCAAGAACAATATTTGAATGTCTGCGCTCCATTTTTAGTTTTTCCATTGAGTTTATAAAAATGGTTTCAGGTCACACACTTGTGTTACTGCGGTGTAAAATCTTCAGAATATGATAAACTCCTATTAAATATTGAAAGCCCTTTAATGATGGAGCAGGGTGACATCTAAAATACTATTTAGATATTTGGTTGCACAGAACGTTTTGTTCTAAAATATACTTTACAGGTTTTGAGGAAATTCTTTTATTAGAAGAAAAGAGATTTAGTTTTTAGCATTTTTAGAAACACTAGCATGCATTTGAGAGATTTGATGGTATGTGGCTGTAAATCCTCTCATGGAAGAGCAAGAGGAGATGGTTTGCATTCAAGTCACGATTTTTTAAGGCCTCTGCAAACTAATCCAGGACAATAGAAGTACTTCATTACATCTCAGACTCACTCCGTTTCGAAGTGACCCCTTGTTTTTCCTCAGTTCTGAAACACTATAGAACACTTGAGATCTACACTTGTTGGGTTTTTAAAGCAGCCCTGATGAAAGAACTTCTCAACATGTTTGAACTTGGTCGAAGCCTAACTACTAGAACAAACCTGCAACTTTATGAGGAAAATCGTTCATTTTCTCAGTTCAAAGAAGGGACTCAAACAAACAAACATGTGTGTTTCTACACTATGTCCACTCTGCAGACTGTGTGGTCTCTCTGGAGGAGATTCAAGAGATGTGGCTGATGAGGCAGTTTTGATGAAATCATGCATGCTAATATCGATACGCAACCATGATTCTCCATGACCTGGCATTTTCGAACATGAGTTGCCACACAGCTCAAGACTCAAGAATACACTTAAGGTTCTGCTGCCTCTGAGACATATATTATTGATATTTGGCAGATTGTTCCCTTGAATAAAACAAGTGTTCTTTGTGTTACTGGTGCTCCGATCAGGATTTTTTCAGCCGATCACCGATCACTGAAAACTGTATCTGCCGATACCGATCACAGATCACCAATCACCGGAGTTATCTGAAGCATTCTAAGCTAAATATTTAATAAAACCATTTTTACAATAAATATTCATTACTAAAATAAGGAGAAGACAAAGTACAAATTCACAACAGAATATTTATTGTTGTGCACCATTGTAATAAAAATATAAAACACATGCTTTGTTGGCATCAATGCCAAGGGCAACTACAAATCTGGTCAGGAATCTTGGAGTGATTCTGGACTCTGATCTTAGTCTAAATAGCCACGTAAAAGCAATGACAAAATCCGCTTATTACCATCTTAGAAACATTGCAAGAATCAGACTCACCTGTTTAGCTGCGCTTTTGTCGACTGAACACCAATGTCCGAACAACTATTTTACCTCTGCACTTCAAATCTTAATCTTCGTTTTAATCGATGTTTTAAATTTCAGTTTTTTAATCAGTTTGATTTTATATGACTTTTTTTTATGCTTGATTTTATTAAATGTTCTTTCTTTTTTCTTTATTTCCAATGTAAACACTTTGAATCACCCTGTGTACGAATTGTGCTATACAAACAAACTTGCCTTGCCTTGCCTATATTTGTTTAGATTTATTGTCACCTGATTTTATACTTCCAGAAAACAAATATCAGACACCAAAAACAATTGACAGTAATATTTTAGTGATTAGTTATTTTAAATTATGGAGCCAGCTGGAATGGTAAAATATGTCACTGTTGGTGTTTACAAAACTGACAGCTAGACTTAATTTACATTTACATAGTTTTTTTTTTTTTTTTTTACATTTACATTGTTAATGTATGTTTTCTCACCTGGGGTCGAGGATTGTGGCGAGGGTATACAGGCGTTCTGACTCGATGTTTTGAAAACTTCGTTTGACTGCTTCCAACAAGGTGACTTTTGTTGTTTTCACTCCTTGATCAGTCTCCGTGGTCTTCTCAAGAAGACGGGTTAAAGCTCTGATTGATGGAATTGTAACATCTGCAGCTGATGCAGTTGATGAGCTGATCTGTTGTGTAAGCTCTTCAAATGGGGCGAGTAAAGAAATCATATTTTCCACTAACTTCCACTGACTACCGTTTAAGACACAGGGTAATTCGTAGTCGGTTCCATAAGCACAGACGGCGTGTTTCTGTTCCATGAGACTTTGGAACATGTAAACAGTACTGTTCCACCGTGTAGATACATCTTGCTGAAGTCTCTTAATGGGTTGGCGCAGTTGCTTCTGTATACACTGCAGTCTCGAGTAAGCAAGTGGCGAGTGTTTAAAATGTCCAACAATGCGTCTTCCAAAGGAAATGACATCTGCGATGCTGCGCTGTGACATGACACCCTCTGTCACGGCTAGCTGGAGCGAATGCGCCATGCACGAAAGACTGGGTAGATTTGCATCCCTCATGGCTTTCTCCATGTTTTTAGCATTATCCCTGAGAATAACGTGTACCTTTTCTCTTGGGATTCCCCATGTTAAAAACATATCACTAAACGCAGAAGCAAGCGCTTCTGCGGTATGTGAGCCTGAAAACTCCTGTGAATGAAGAACGACTTTTAGAAGCTCGAAGTTGTCATTGATGAACTGTGCCGTAAGTCTCAGCATGGACAGGGGACACACACTCGCACTCCAGATGTCACTTGTGAAGCTTATTGCGGTCGTGTTCTCCTTGATGAGGCGGCCAATGTGCATAAATGTTTTATAAAGCTCTGGAAGGCATACGTCGGTGAGATATTTGCGCCCAGGCATAGTGTAACGTGGATCCAAACATGACACGAGTCGTCGGAACCCTTAGTCTTCAACTACGGATAGCGGTTGATGATCCAGACAAATAAATTCCATAATTTTGTTGGTTATTTCGCGATTTTTCTTACGGTTCTTGCTGTAGGGTTGCTGTTTCTGAATAGTCTCTTTTATTGACGGCTGAGTAACAGAGACTTGGGCTCCCGAACTAGCGCGCTCTCTTTTCCCGCTTGTTAATTTGGAAAACTCACCATATTCTTCCTGATGAGGAACCTTTAAATGTGTAATGAGGTTTGTAGTGTTAAAATGTTTTGCTTGATTGCCACCACGAGTAATCTCCTTTGAGCAGATGTTCCATTTAGCTAACTTGTTGTCATTTAAGACAGGATGAAGTAAAGCCAGACCGGTGAAGCCATTTTCGTTTGCGTGTCTAAAAGTCTCGCAAGCGTTGCGTCATTCGATCGGTTCTTTTGATTGGCAGTTTTAGCAATCACCGATCACTCTTCACATAGCGATTATCGGCCGATCATGATCGACATCGATCGATCGGAGCACCCCTACTGTTGACCATGATGATAATCTTTGGAGGTGTTGTTGCAGGGAATACCATGACCTGAGTCACTGAATAGAACTCCTCTACTCTCTTTAGTTCTCTCTATTTATTAATAACAATGGATTGGCCTGCAGGACCAGTGAAAAGTTATTTGTGTCCCCTCACTGATGCTCCACACATTGAATGAGCCATCTTACTAGAGGGGTTTAACAGATTGTTAAGATGGATTTCACAACCGGTGTAAGTAATGAATTTGCGTGCATGTTGTCTAGCTGTTTTCTTCAACAAGGAGCTCAGCACCTGTTTACAATCGAGTATGTAAAAGAGGCCAGGGTTGTTTTTCATTTAATACCAAGAGCTGAGAGAAAAGGGTGGTGTTTGCTTGATTTTGGTCTTCTGTTCCCTTGAGGAATGATTGATGTGTTTTTATTTTTGCACTTGATAAGCTTTCTCTTTGAGATATCATGCTCAAGGAAGACTTGTATCACACCACTGTTTGCTCATTTATTGACCATCTAACAAACCTCTCCACTCAAAATATGTTTATCAGATAATCAGTGTGATGATGCTTACTTCATATGCATGGCTTCTCTACAATTGACTTCTAAACGAGCCTGCTTCAGAAGAAAGATTAACACTTCCAATTCTAAAGTTCTCCACACTCTTCGATGAATTGATATTTGTGCAGTTGTTTCAATGTCTTCTCTGCAGGTTGCTTTTTAGCTAGCTTCATAATGCTCCACGTTCTTTGTGAAAAGAACAAATCTTTAAAATGACTTTTCAGGGATTTAATAGTTTTTTTTGCTGTGTGCGTATTACACTATAAATATATTATATATATATATTACTGCTGTGAAAATGAAGAAGTTGACGGATGCGATTACTTGGAATTGTATAACATCTTAAAAATTAATGCAACCAACGCAGTTTCCGTTTTTCCTCTTTCCTGTTGTGGGAGACATACTTTAAAATAAGTTTTATGGCATCTTGTGTAGAGTGATTAAGCTCACTTCACAGTTAAATGTCTTCTGACTTTTGGTGATATTCTCTAGATGAAGCGATTGACTTTACTTTGATATTTCTGAGATATTTTGAGAGAACTATAAGCAAGTGTTCCTTCAATGCCATAGGGCTTTCCTGGAGCTATTGAATGAGTTTGCTGGTGTTTACACTCTCTGTTTGAGTATGGTTAGCATTTTAAACTATGGCCACAGGCACTGCACCATAACGGGGGTAAATCTAATCTGCATGCTTTTGTAGAGGGGATCCTGTTCTGTTTCTGTTCATAATTTTAGACCTAGTATTAGCTGTTGGTACTGTTCTTTGCACAGTTATTTTAGTCACCAACTTGTGAATGTTTCAAAATCAAAATATTCTTTACTGACTGGTGAAAAAAAACATTTGCTCACTGGCAGTTTGCGATGGCAAATTTCATCGTTTTCTGATGGAAAAATCATAACATTGCGGCATTATTACATCACCTGCTTCAACTGACAGTAACCCTCCTAAGACAATAGCTGCTTCTTTGCTATTCTGCCACTTTTCTTGCTCTCCTGTTGATAACCAGAAGTAGGTCGGGTGATTGAGGGGAATATTACCGACAGGCACCTCTTTTCCTCACTTCAAATGCATCAAAATTTAAGGTCTTAAGGATCTTTGAAATGAAAATTTTTGAGGTGGTGTATCATCTGAAGAGGTGAAACCGCTTCTAAATCAGGATCCATAAACATGTGAAAGACAATTGTGTCATGAAACTTTTTAGGGATGACCAGTGGGGGAAAATGTAATTAAAAGAATGTTTAGTGTCTTTGTTTCAATACAGCAATCCCTCGCAGTAATTCAGTTCATGTTTGATATGCAATTTTTCATGCTTTATTTTAACACATTGTATTGCAAATAGTACTCTCTTCAGAGCCAAATGGGAGAGGCCTGCTGCTGCCCCCCCTCTCTGCTAGTATCAAATTGTGGTTGACTTCAGTCTGTTTCTTCTTAAGATTCTGTAGATCAGAGACCTCTGCCTAACATGCTATTTCCCTTAAGTCAGCTGCTAAGTTCTTTTAAAGTGTTGCGGGAACTATACTTTGCATGTGTTTTAATGGATTTATTTTCAAGTGAAAGTTAAGTTTTCTGCTTCTTTTAAGTTTTCTTATTTTACCAAAGCTACAGAATAGTCAAGTTTCAGTCACACATAAAAATAAAGAAAAATGTCAGCCATTATCAATTGATTCAAAGGTAGTTCACTAGAATAATATTCTGTAGAATTGTCTGTGCAGTACATTAATAAAAGCATTGCTTCTGGTTGAGAGGAATTCTAGCACTGATCATGTTTCGACTTTAAGCTGTTGAAAGCTATCAGTTTAATAGTTGCCTCTACCCTGTAAAAAAGTAGAATTGTTCAGAAATTGTTCATCCGGTTCACCCGATGATGATTAGTCCGAATCACTGAAGATGAACTCCAAACAATCAGAATAGGAATGTGTGTGGGCTTCCTTGGATTTTGATTGATAGATTGATTTTGTTGATTAGATTGGTTGATTTCAAGGTGAGACACCCTTCTCTGTTAGTAAGTAAACGTTACTAAAGCATGCATGGAGAGCTCTTAGCACAACAAACAGCTGGAAAAACAGATCACCTGCTACCCTTTTTACTAATTATACAACAATACAGCTAAAGCCCGAGTTAATTGCAGTCATTATGTTGGAAAACCCCAGGTGGTGTGTTTTTATAATCAAACTTCTTGTTGTTTTGACTGAATTCTTCACACACTAGTGACTGACTGCTTCATGTTTCTTTAGCTTTGAACAGTTGTTCTTTGGGCAGTAATTTTTGTTGCTAAGAAAACAACTGTCTGTTTATATTTTATCAGGTTGCTTATACGTGTCAATCTGTTTGTTCCGGATTGAAGTTGGTCATATCACAAGATTTCAGTGTCCAAGGGTCAGTTTGTTCTCATGTGTTAGGATAGAGATTAGAGCTGCATGATTTTAAATGAAAATTTAATCTTTGTTTATTTATTTATTGACAAATGTGGTACTGTGAAATGTGGTGATTCAATTAAAGGACAAAGTATTTTAGAAGAATAAATGATTATAATGAAATATCTA
Source organism: Danionella dracula (assembly GCA_900490495.1). Lineage (NCBI taxonomy): Eukaryota > Metazoa > Chordata > Actinopteri > Cypriniformes > Danionidae > Danionella > Danionella dracula. Next base: position 11,622,223 of record UELW01000667.1, on the reverse strand, counting down.
AGATTTGTATGGTGTATACATTTTCAATAAACAGTATGTGTAAGGGTTACAAAACCCTGATTTCTGTGTCTGATGTTGTTTGTTGCATCAACTGTACATGTTACTTTACAACTGTACATGATCGAGGAATCGCAGAACAGCAGAAGCTCAGCTGGTTTTACCAGAGTAAAAGCAGAAAATTAATTTTCAGTTTATCAGTACCGACATCAACAAAAGATTAAACTTTTTCTTTTATAATGATTAATCGCCCAGCTCGAATAGAGTTTCAACTGATCCTGCTTGTGTCAGGAGCATGTTGTATTAGAAGCCACCATTTTGCTCAAAGCCCTCCAAAATCCATCCAAACATTTGTAAAGTTTGTTAAATTTTCTCTGTAAGGAGTTTTGCTTATTTTTTTGTGAACCTCTAGTCATGGTTAACATCTGTATGTAGAAGGTTTATGAAGCCTTATCCATCGACATTCAGGATTCGCTGATGGTTCAAAGCGACATTTTAACTATGAGATGCTTTGTCATATCAGAGTCCCTGTAGATCCTGGAGGACAAGGCAGTGGCCCTTCTCTTTAAAATGTGTTGTGTATCACTGTTTTTAGCTCAATAGAACAATATAGCCTTCTGTCAGAGTAATGCAGCTTCAGTCACTGGAGTCTATTACTGAAAAAGTTATTCTTCTTCCACTCCCCTTCCTCTTCTAGTGATAGAATGCAGCAGACTGTTGAAAATTGAATTATTTTTAAAAAGATGAGAGGTTGAAGTCTGTGGGGAGTTTACTCATTGCGTTTATGAAAATATAATATACGACAGACGTTTGTTTTGTTTAGATGTTCTGTCTCTAAAGATACTGCAGAAGAAAATTGGACAGCGGAATAAGTCAAGAAGTGGCAACAGGCACTCCCTTTGGTTGTTACATTCACATGAACTTGGATATTCTGAAAGAGCTCCCTGTTTTACTTCTCTGCACTGAACACATCTTGTTTAATTTACCCGTCTTTGTTATTTGTCCAATTCTTCAATTGGGCAGTGACCTTACGATGTCGGTGAAGCGCTCCATCTCATCATTCACCCAGCCAAGTGTGAAGCTGGCTGAATGTCATTTGTCATGACCCAATCAAACATGATGAATCAGGGTCCTATTGTCAAGATGGAGGCTAAACTCTCAGGTCAGGAGCAGATGGTATCTTTGTGCTTCGTAGAATCTGGTGGGACACAGGCGAATTCATTAACCTCCATGTCATCTGCTCGATAGGAATGTGTTCCCTCTCTTCATACCCGTTAACCATTCATGGAGGGCACAGCCAGTCATACATTTCCTTTTCAAAAGAGGGCAGTGGACATCGTCTGGAGAGTGTTAGGAATGTTTTGGTCTTTTCTTGTGTTTCTTTCGAAGTATTTGGACATCAATTATGGAAAAGTGTAACCCTTTTGAAACCAAGTTTACATGTGTTAAAGGCTTGTCTGATAAATGAAACTGCTTTAGTTTTTCAATGAATTTGTCTTGGGTTATTACAGAGTACTTAAACTTACCAAGCAAAAATGTCAATCATACACATTTTTCAAATGTTTTTTTTCACAGGAATGCACAATTGTAAAAAAAAAATTAAATGTTTGGACAAACATGTGAAAAAAAGCTTTGTTAATGATGCAAATTTATATTATTAAAATGCTTTTAATGACTTCAGGATTCAGGCGTTAAGGTTTTTTTTCGGCATCTCCACTATGAACAATTGCTTTTGAGTTATTTACATTATGCAATCTCTCTGAAGGTCAATCAGAAGAAAGCAGGTAACTCTTGCTCATTATTGGCTCAGTTCAATAGTTGACTTTGTTCGTTAACATTGACTTTAAATCCCCCCACATACATTAGTATTTCATGTCTAAATATCCAACTGAACAAACCCATCTATAAAAGTGTAAATAAAATGCAATTAATAGCGAATGCAGGACCAATTAGTTAATCAGTTCCATTTATTTTTTTCAATCCACAGCACTAGTTTGATTGGTAAAACTTGAGAGTAGAGTATGCTAGGTTCAGTTGAGGGAACTTACAGCTAAATGTTTTTTATTAAATGTATAGCCAAATTTTATTTCATTTTTAGAGCCGTATTTCTTCAGTCACCACTGCTTTTTTTATGTTTGACGCTTAATTCATGATTAGGTAATGTTTGGCAAGGATTGTATAATTCCCCAAAAGCTGCTTCACCAAATTCAATTAAACATGGCGAAAGCCTGACAAACATGCTCATGGCTGTTCTTCTTAAATATCATTCTAAACCACGAATCAGCAAATACTCGACCCAAGCATTCCCAGGTTTTTACTGATTCTATGTCAGAGAAGTGCTCATTATCTAGTTTTTCATTTTCTTCTGTGAACATAGAGAGGTCAGAGTCTCTACAAAAGACACGTCCAGAACCTTCTCACATGCCTCACATTCCTTTCCTCTGTGTAAAGTTTAGAAGGGGTTTTTGTATGCTGAAGTGAGAGAGAGAGAGAGCGTTCTCCCTGTCCCGAGACCGTCCCTAAAACATGTCAACTCTTGAGTTTTTGTTTAGGGGTTCCCATGGTGTTTCCTCAAGCTGCAGTAATGGTTGATCAGTTTATGAAGAAAAAACACCAATGAAAACCCCATTTACCGTTTTAACCACAGTTTTTTTTCTTCTTCACCTTGTTTAATTATCTGCTCGCTCTTCTTTCACTGGATTCAGGACACTGATTCATTGGAACCTCAGTGAATTATTCCAAGCAGTAAATCAAATAGAACTTATGGCAGGTGCAATTTTGCTCCTGCTGCTGTGTTGCAGTACATCTAGTGTTGTTAATGCCCTTCATTTAAACACCTGAGTGGTCAGTGCTTTAAAATTTTCAGTCACAATTTTTTTTTTAATGTTTTTCTTAATGTCATTCACAAAAGCAATACTAGCCTAAAGTAGTCTTCTCTATCGGCATTATAGTTGTTGATGTGGAAGTGGTGCAAAAAAAAATGCATGCCAAAAATTATGATTTTGCTTGTCCCCCTCATGTAGTGTGGGTTATACCGCTAATAAGTTTGGTGCGATAATGTAGCTGCACCTTAAGAATCCTGAAGATGTGATCTGGTTGGTTAAATATATCAATATTTCCAGAAGAAGAGAGTATAGCATGTACTCTCATTCCACAGAGTTGTACAATGAAGACAATGATCTTGAGTAGTTTCAAAGAACAGCTAAACACTGAATAACTTGTGGAATCTCTGTCAGGTTTTAGCATCATTTTCACATCTGGAAGCGTGACGTTAAGTGGAGGAAAATGGAATTGGTTGTTAGACATGTAGGTAAAATGGCTTTCTGGATTGTTTTTGCCAAAGAAAGCTACCGAACACACCAGGCCTACTCTGAAGGCTATGTAAGACTATGAATTAGATTACAGCAGAACAAAGAAGATCTGGTATTGAACTCTGTTGGAACAGTCCTGGATATAATTGTTTTGAGTCCCATTCAAAAACCTGCAATTTTTTTATTAGTACTGCCAGAGAAGATGATGATCATGAGCATCACAAACATTGAAGTATAGTGCTTTAGACAGGATGTGATTGTATGAGATCCTTAGTGATAGACCAGAATAGTACTTTAGTTTCAAATTGAATGTATAAAATATTCTAAAATGTTTTATTCACCAATAGGAATGGCACCACAAAACACTGGTTCCTGAAAAAGATTGCAACTCTTGATGGGTTGATTGCTAGCACTAGTGTTATGTCAGTAACAGTTTAGCATTTTAAAAACAGACAACATTAATCATAGTTGAGGGTGAACACAAACATGTGGATTCTTATGGCAGTTCAAGCAGTTTGATACAAGCTATGGTGAGGCACTTGATGGGCATGTCCTGACTTGTTCTGTGCTCACCTGATCACATGGACTCATTTCCTCTCTTTTAATTGGTCAACTACCGCTTGCCTGATTTAAGCAAAGTTAATTGTCCATGTAGCTGTCCTTCTCTCATCTGTAACTTTTAATTTTAGAAGGGAATGACTACTAACTCATCATAAAATCATACATCACTATCTTATAGATGATTTAGCTTCAAATAACATAAAACCATAGCTTGTTTTAGTAAAAAAAAACACACGTTGTATGGTCACTGAAGATTAATTGCCCTCTTATAAGCTAAACTTTTACACAAGTGTACCGGCTGTGTGTAGCGTTTACCTGTGAAATAAACCTTCAGGGACAGTTTCAACACAGATTTAATTTAGGTGGAAAGCAGCAAAGGAACTCAATATTATGGCTGTTTTTACAATCACAAGAACTGATTTTATTCACCATATATATATATATATATATATATATATATATATATATATTGTGCTTAACAAGTAGAAATATTAGCACTAGTGTTCCCAGTTCTAAAGTAAACACCCAGTCAACTTTAGATAAAAAAATATGTTTACTATCTTAGGAGCAGGATCTGTGTTTATATTCCAGTTCTTAAGAGACTTTAGAAATGTCTAGTTTACTGTGTGAAACAACTACAAGAAAAGCTGTAGCTGTGTTGGATTTCGAACTATAAATAAGCACGAAGAGACTAAGAACAACAAATAGACAGCAAAGGATTGTCCTGCAATAAGCATGTAATATTGTAGAAATCAATAACTAGTCATTTAACAAATACTGTTATTAGAAAATATTTACTTATCAAATTCTGATCCTTAGTTCAGTCTTCAGCATTTCTCTACATAAATAAACCGAAATATGATCCGTCAGTCATAGCCAAGCTATCTTAAATGGTCTCATTTTACGTTCACAAATGATTTAAAATAAATAATTGCACTTTTATTATTGGTCACTGGACATTTAGGAGCACTGGTTGAAGTGCTATATTGACAATGTTTTCTCCAGTACTAGACTATTTCATAAACAACTCTGTCCTTTATTTAGGTTCAAGTATGTTAGATCTAAACATTTTATAGGATCTCAGATAATATGGATAAGTATTGTTTGCAGGGTTTTAAACATATTTAAAGTGTTTCTTTTTTTGGTTTGTTGAAATCGTTTTATCTGTGAGTCCTGGAAGCTAGTTTTACCTGTGCTTGGGTAATCTCCAATAATGCAGCTCACACTAACCACCCTGTGCAGCTCCTGCTCAGTCTGAGGGAATAACCGGTGGAGGGGTCAGTGATGGGAGTGAGGGACGGGGGTAACCTGAAACAACAGAACGGCATAGATTAGACAGTTTCGATTGAATTGTCTTGATCCGTTCTTCTGTCGTCCGTCTGTCTGTGTCTTCTCCGAGCGCTCGCTCACTCTGATCTTGTCATCAGAGCTCTATATGCATTCTCCTGAGAGAAAACTATTATTTTGTTTTCTAACAGAAAAGTTTATTACAAACCTCAGAGGAATACTTTATTGTGAAATATCGAGTTCTGCATGGAAAGGTGGAGATTTCTGGATTATAAACAATTTAGTGGGAGAAGTGATGGGTGTGTTCACACTTGTCTTTTTGTTATTAAAAGAAAGCGGTTTGTTTGAGAATGTGTAAATGCAGCCAGTGCAAGCACTTTTTATCATTAAAAAACCCTTTCCTCATGTACCCAGTTATTTTTTTAAACAGTTTTTTCTTACCTCATTTAGCAAAAAAAAGCCTCACAAGCATGGGTAGAAAAAGTAGTAAAACGCTCTGAAACACTACAATGAGTGAATCTACCCAGTAGCAGGCAGCTGACTCTTCATCCATTTAAATCAATCAATCAGAAGCTTTCATCAACTCTGCGCAGAGACTATTCAGACATCAACGCTTCCTTTTAATGGCTGGGTAATATAGCTCACACAAAGATAAGAATAACGTCTTTTATAAGCAAAGATTCTCTCGCCACTTTCTCTACCAGCAAATGTTTTGCTCTCAGAACGTTATTTATCTGAGGCTCAAACGGTTGTTTTTCAAAAGGGTGCTTTTTGCGTTTTTACGAGCTGAGTGTTTCTGTAGCAATAAGACATTGTAGTGGTTTGACACATCTGTTCTGTGATTAAACATGTTATTAAAAATGCTGTCATATATATATATATATATATATATATATATATATATATATATATATATATATATAATATATATATATATATATATAGTCCTGTACATTTCAGAAGATATGCTTTAGCACAGAGCAGGTGTGCAAGCCCTTACTATTGTCCCCATTAACCATATAAAGCTTGGAGCAAATACTGCTGCATCAGTTAAAAAGCTCATAAAACTCCTTCAAACTCTGCACGGTTATCATGTCCACATTGAAACGAATCAGTAGTGCGTCGTAAAGTATCAATTGAACCGGCGTTTTCAAATTATCTCAGTTACAGTAAAAACACTGCCTGGTTATGAGTGGAAACACCACATAACCACATAAAAAGTGCAGATATAAAATAACAGTGTACATTTGGACAGTGTTTTTCAGTACTTAGTGTGCGATTATAAACCATGAACCATTATAAACCATTTAAAAATGATACTGGAAAATTTCTCTATCCCTCCTCTTGCTCGCTATCTCTCTTATTTTTCCTTTTCTCTCTTCCTTCTCTCTGTCTCTCCCTCTCTCCTCTTTCTTTCAGCCATCTCCCATCCATTTCATTCCCAATGTATCTCTCTGGTTCCCTCTTCTCTCGTTGTCTTTTTCTCTCGCGCTCCCTCCCCTCATTCGTCTCTCTCTCTCTCTCTCTCTCTCTCTCTCTCTCTCTCTCTCTCTCTCTCTCTCTCTCTCTCTCTCTCTCTCTCGCTCACTCGCTCGCGCAGTCGGCTCAGAAGAGGCTGAGGCAGTCGTGCGGCTCTCTCTGGATTGCTTCAGTAGCTCTCGGATTCACGCGTCCGCGGAAGAGTATGTCCCTGTTGGATCTATCCGGAGCGAATAAAGCCCTGCTGTCCCTCGACTCTCAGTGAAGCTCAGTCGGATTACCATCACCGGCACCGCCATGGGTTTCTACGGCACCTTGAAGATGATCTTCTATAAAGTGAGTACACGCAATGGGCTCATTGCGGATTTCCACCGAGACTGCCGCTCGTTTCTGCGGGGAGTAGCCGCTAACGCGACTCGACGTACCGATTCGCTCTCTATAAATCTTTTGGTTTGGTTGAGCGCGGCGTGGAATATTCAAATAGCATTCGCGCGCTAGCCGCAAGCACAGCTGCGCTTGATTAGAGCGAGCTCTGTTTGTCACGTCTGAAGTCGAACATGTTTCTGCGCTTCTTTAAGGGCGCGTCGGTAAAACCCGCCACTCTCACGGGCACTGCGGAAAAATCTCCAGCCAACCGAGATTCGCCTTCGCCTCACTCACGCGCGTCCGCTTGCGTGGCGTGTCATTTACCGGAGTGTCAAGCTAGAACTGGATGAGATTCCCGTGATTATGGGGTGGTTTTAAAGAACACAGGTTTCATCACTATTCCTTCACCATCTGCCCATCCTAACGCACGCACGCACGCACGCACGCACGCACGTATACTGCTCCTGCGCCCTCCACACCGTGCAGTTCTCCGTTTACATCCCTCCTGCAGTCTTGTTTATCTGAAAGACTTCAACACCTCTACGACTATAATGCTTTAACATTAGCATGACTTCATTCACTTGTCAGTGTGCCTTTGCAAGCGCATCTCTGATCTCCCTGCGCTGCTCGCAGTAAACCTGTTGGTTTTGTTAGTGCTGTGGAGTCAGAGGCTAAGGGGAAAGAAACGGCACTCTTCACTGCTAGTCTCTCATGATGAGGAATGTGTGTTCTCAGGGTTGGGCTGTTCTGGTCGTGTCTGGCTGATCATGTGCTTCTGCACTCCGGTGGAAAGGTGTGCACCCTTCCCTCTGGCTGAGAGCGTCAGACTAGCCTCTGTAATTGGATCACGGTGTTATTACATTTTGATCTAAACTCTCATGTTTTATTTGAGTTTGTGTAAAATTTCAAAGCACTAGGCTGATCAGAAGCTTGCAGCGGCTGCAGACAGCAGGGCGTCTTCTGATCAGAGCATCAGTGAGCTGCAGTGACGTTGAAGGATGCTCCTGGCAATCTTGTTAATTGTTTGCCTAAACGCGCAGCTCATTAAGGGTGATCAATGTTCCTAGGATGACTAAATGTGAAATTAGATTGCTTAATTTTTTAATAACTCTTGATTTTTGACTTTTTAATTGCTTTTCTCCTATTATAATTTGTAATTACAATTTCTAATTTACCAGCTGAAAATGACTAGCAATTGAATGTAATCACAGGATTCATGCCCTAATCCCAGGTTGATAGTCGAGACTAGAGTGATTTCTGTCAACACAAACATTCCTGTTAACTACCATTTTTTGCTGCGTGTTGGGACTGTGATAACAGCATGACTCATCTCAAATCAGATGGCTCTCACTGTGAACCCTGGGGACACATGACGGTCAAACTCACAGAAAGAACATTCACCCTTGTAAAAGTGCTTGGTTGGTTGATTCCATGTTCTTATAATCACTGGTTCCCAATGAGGCCTGGTAGGTCTATGAATTAGCAGTGATTAGCAAGTGTTGCATTCTCTGCATGTTTCATGTTACACTTTCTCAAGAGTGACCAGAGGGTACTTAAACACTCCTGAACATATAACACAGGCTCTTCAGCAGGTGCATGCTCATGCTTTCTGTTCCTGTGCAATGCTAGTTCATGCACTCTTCCATCATCTGCTCTCCTGATAGTTTTATTGCCCCTGCAGTGAACAGCTCGTGGTGGTCCTGCTTTTGATGCAGAACTTACATTTTCGATTGAAAGAGTTTGGATTGTGTTCATTGAAACAGTGGTGTTTGTTTCACGTAAATGTGGCATTCTGCTTTACTTCAGATTGTGGCACGTTGTAGAGGTTTATTTCCTCTGCCTCTGGTTTGTTGAGTTGATGATCTCTTTAGAATCAAGTGCATCAAACACCCGGATTTTCTGAAGGCACATCGATGCTTGCAAACGTGATGCTTGGTGTTTTGTTTAGATGTGGTTAAATTGTCCAAGTACTTATTGCTGCAAATCAAAGCTCAACTATTTTAAAATAAATACATTATATAACTTTATAGAACCCAGATGCTGCATATGTAATGTCACCCATAGGTTTCAGCAGAAAGCTCAGGGTTTGAGTAAATGCTCTTGCAGCTTCTTATGTTTTGACTTTTTTCCTAAGCCGAGATAATGAACATTGAAAATGCTACCATGGTTTTCATGGAGGAGTCGATGACATATTAATGTTCCTCTTGTCAAAATGAGTCTTATAAACCAAACCCCATGTCTTATCTCTTTTTCTAAGCTGAGATAACGTACATTGAAAACTCTCTTAATTCTTTTCCTAAGCCGAAATAATGAACGTTGAAAATGGTACCATGATAGCCAATAATAGTTACAATCCTGTAAGGTTCCTCTTGTTCGTTTGAGTCAAATACAACAATCCCTATGTCTTAAATCTTTTCCTAAGGTGAGATAAATAACATTGACAATGGTTGCTGTGGTAACCAGAATGGTTGCTATGGAAGAGTCAGTGACATAATAAATTATTCTACTATGTCACAATGAGTAACATAACAAAACCCCTGTGTCTCTAGCTAGTTTCATGTTGGAGATATTGTGGGACCTTTTTCCAATTCAGTTTTAATAAGCAATGTTAAGTCAATGGTGACCTTTGACCCCATCTAGAGCCTAGAGGTTGAATACTTTTTTCACCTTGCTCAGCATGGTGATGCTCAGACTGATAAGTTTTTTTTTTTGTTGTTGTGAGTTTGAGGTGTCTACAAAATTCTCATTCTGAGCTAGAGCTTGACAAATTTTGACCAAATGTTAAGTCAATCGGAAAATGCCCCAGCATTCCCATTGAATACCCAGAATCATTTAGTGGTAGCAGTATGAGGAGACATGGCAACTTGAGTCAGACCAGTTTGAAAAAAATTTGAAGTCAGTAGTTTTAAGCGTCTAGGACAAGGGTTGGCAAACTACTTTTTTGCTAATAATAATATTTAAAGCTCCAAGCAGCAATGGGCTGGCCCACAGAAGCCTCCTGTCCTTTAATGTCCTTTTTTGTATCCCCTACAAACATGACAAGTTTTAAGTGTGTATGCAATACACTGCCTGAAATAGAAGCGTAAACTAAAAAAAAAACAGGCTATCAATGCTCGCTACTAGGATTCTGACCATAGTCTAAGCCTGAAAACAAAAAAGTTTGTGCCGGATACGATATTCTATGCCCCCAGTTATAACAACTTCCTGTTTCAAATCGAAATTTGGCCGGCCGCCACGACCACATACTTTATGATAGCCAAAAAAGCGAACATTTTGTGAAATAACCGACTTCCTGTCTATTTTGGAAACAGGTTTAAGGTAAAAGTTGCAGCTTGGTGCTTTTTAGGTAAAAGTTGCAGCTTGGTACTTTTTAGGTAAAAGTTGCAACTTGGTAATATACAAATGTGTAACAAATTTAATTTGTCTATGACAAATTGGTTGCGTAACAGCTACAAAAATATGTTAGGTGGTGCTTTAGAGACATAGATAAATTTTTCGAAACACAATTTTATGAAAAATGTTCACAATGTCTGATACGTGTGCAAAAATCTGGGACATTTCATTTGTGTTTAGGCCTTCAAAAGTCCAAGCAATGACTGAAAAAGGCTGGTGCTCAAGCCCTAATAATAATAATAATAATAATAATAATATGTTTAACAGCAAGAACAGTCCCTGTTTATCTCCACAAGCTCTTACACTCTTGCATGCCTTCCAAAAGCCTGCACTCAGAAAAGGAATAGCGACTCGTGGTTCCTTCCCACAAAGACAGAAAATCTCTTAGTAGAACCTTCTCTCTCACTGTCCCTGGCTGGTGAAATAAACTCCCTGATCCAGTCAGGAAAGCAGCAACACTAACAGCTTACAAAAAGCACCTGAAAACTCTTCTCTTCACGGAACACCTACTAAAAATTAAATATAAAAAAAAAGGTTTTTTCCTCCTTCTTTATTTTCTTCCTGCTATGCTTTTTTGATCAGTTGATACAACTTCTGTTATGAGCAAGCTGAGATGGACTTTGACTGTGTAACAAATTGCATATTGTCTCTCCCTTCTGTAAGTCGTTTTAAAAATGGTTCTCAAGAATCTAGAAAAGGACCTCTTAGAAGTTCTAAACACCTCCTTGTCCTCCGGCTCATTCCCAAAATCCCTAAAAACCGCAGTGGTAAAGCCACTACTAAAAAAGACGAACTTAGATTATACTGTACTGAGCAACTACAGGTCCATTTCTTATCTCCTTTTCATTGGTAAAATGATGTAAAAGATAGTGGCAACCAACTGACTAAGTTCCTGACACTAAATTAACACATGGATTGTTATCAGTCGGGTTTCAGAGCTCATCACAGCACAAAGACTGCACTGCTGAATATAATCAATGGCTTCCGGTTAAAGATCGATTCCGAAATGTCCTGGTTCTATTCGATCTGAGCTCTGCCTTAAACACAGTTGACCACAAAATCCTTTTCGATAGATTAGAAAACTATGTTAGTCTTTCAGGAACTGTGATAAAGTAGTTCAGATCATACTTAAAAGGAAGAGGTTTCTGCGTGAACATGGGTGATGCATGTCAAAATGGACTCTAGTGTCATGTGGTGTCCGTCAAGGCTTAGTCCTTACCCCTCTACAATGTAACCTGTACATGCTTCCACTGGGTCAAATCATGAGGAGGAACCAAATACCATACCACAGTTATGCTGATGACGCACAATTTTATCTAGCTATCTCCCTAAAGGACTACAACCACATAAAATCACTCTCTTCACTGCAAATCAGGTCAGGAATCTTGGGTTGATTCTGGACTCTGATCTCAGTTTCAATTGCCATGTTTAAGAAATGACCAAATCAGCTTCATACCACCTTAAAAACATTTTAAAAAGTCAGATGCTTCATTTTCAAATAAGATTTAGAGAAACCGATTCATTCCTTTGTCTCCAACAGGCTGGACTAATGTAATGTCTTCTCACCGGTCTTCCCAAAAAGACCATTAAACAGCTACAGCTCGTTCAGAATGAGTTGAGGGGCTCTAATTCTAGCCAAAACTGATTAGAGCTCTACACTGTCTCCTTCAGAATATTTTTGAAAGTTCTGCTGCTGGTATATAAGTCCAAACTTAACTTGGCACCAAAATACTTAAGACATGCTCAGTGAATACACACTAAACAGAGAACTGTGACCCCTAGATCAAATAAATTAAATCTATCACAGGTTATTTCCAAACAGGGTAAATACTCCTTTAGTTACCATGCGGCCCACAGATGGAACCAGCTTCCATAGGAGATCAAGGGTGGTATACTTTCGTCTTGTTTAAATCCAGGCTAAAAACTCACCTGTTTAGTTGGGCTTTTGTTGACTGAGCATCAACGTCTGAACAACTATTTTATCTCTGCACTTCACTATCGTCATCTAGATCTATCGTCATCTAATTCACTGTCGTCATCTAATTTTCAGTTTTTTATCACTTTGCTTTTATGACTTGTTTTATGCTTGATTTTAATAAATGTACTTTCTTTTTATTCCTTGCTTTCAAGCACAAGGAGATATATGTATATGTATGTATGTGTGTGTGTGTATATATATATATATATAGACACATCAGCATTTTTATCAGTAATGGGATTTCTAAGTGGGCTATTGACAAAAGATTTACACCAGATGTAGCCATCAAGCCAAATATTGAATTGATACAAATCAAATCATAACATTTAAGTATAGAGGTTGAATCATGATAAATAAAGTGAAATGGCACAAGGATTAATTATTGGACAAACTTTATTTAATACTTTGTAGAGTAGCCTTTGTTGGTGATTACAGCTTCTAGACACCTCTTGTATGGAGAGACCAGTCAGCTGCATTACTCAGAAGTGATTTTGGCCCATTCCTCCACACAAACGGTTTTTAAATCTTGAAGGTTCCTTGGACCTTTTTTATGAACTTTGATTAATTTCATTGACTCTGAGTCAACTATTCATTTTTAAACACATTAAATTGATGCACAAAGCTCTTTCATATTAAAAAATGTAACTGGGTGTTCCTCAAACTTAAAGCCATGTGACACACCACATGAGAGCTCATTCTCAGGAACCCATAATAGCGACCCTTTAAACGTCATTCAAAATATTTGCCAAATAATTTTCATCCCAAAATAAGTTACCAATAATTTGCTGACATATGATGTATTTTCTTGTAAAATGTTCCATTAAATATCAATACTTTGGACCCTTTCTTAGTAGATATTTGCCTTATTAAGGTATATCTATGTTTGAGATTGTTTTATACAGGCTAACAGTCACTTCATCATTTTACATGGTGCTTTGTAAATAAACTTTCGAACGTTATTAACTGAAATGTACTCCCGGTTGTTAATTGTTTAGAGCTCTTATTGATGCTCTGCTGTTCTGTTCACTGCATTTATTTTCCCTCTGTTGAAGGTAATTCTTAATGATCTATAGTAGAATATAAAGTTTAAAGAGTGAGGAGATTTTTAATGGCTTTATTTAGCTCTGAAAGCTTCTAAATATACTAATGTCAGTCTGTATCGGGCAATTTAACTTGGCTGAACTTGAGTTTATTTCAGCAGTTGAAATATTTCATCTTCTCATAATTTCTTGTTTTTAAAAAGACTCTCAAAGCCGTTGCTTGGGCAGTTATTCCATGTATTATCATCAAGTGAGCCTATCGGTGAGCTCCTCCTCAAACCAAGTTGTTCTCATTTACTGGCACCGCCTCAGCTTCCTAAAATAGTTTTATTCAAATGTGCTTTAGGACCTCATTGTGTTGAGGACACTGAACCCTTGTTTCCTGGAGTAGATGCTACGTAACCAGGCACCAACTATGTAGCAAACCCAGGAGCAATTCAGCATGAGACATAGGCAGAGGGCGGAAACACAGGCTTGCTCCATTTTCCTATACAGCCATATAAATGTTCCAGTGCTCCCCTTTCCAGTTCCCTTGAGAGCTCTGTGTCTTTCCTCTACACCTCTGTGATGGCTAACATGACTGGGAGACGCATCACCTGCCAGAGCTCATCTTTTCTCTGGCTTGTCACTGTAAAGTGGACATGACGATGCTTTTTTGTGGCCTACATTTGGTGTTGAAAGAACTAGCACAAATGCCAGCACAGAACACACTTCCCGAGATGCTCAGTTACATCTTGCCAATATAAAAGGGAGCAGGCGGATCTAAACAGCTTGTTTTCAATCAGACGAGGAATGTTTTAGAGATGCACACACTCTTCTCACAGTCTGTTTGCTTTAGTCTGTGTTTATTGCCACTCTAATTCATATCCCTCCTTTATTTCAGATGAAGAGAAAGTTGGACCATGGATCTGAGGTTCGACCATTCCCTTCAGGAAAAAAGCCCTGTCCAAGGTATGAAATCACAACAGATCGATAAATATTGAGCATTTAAGATGTCATTAATGTTAAGATGAAAATGCAGTGATTGAATTGCATTTTTGTTCTGAGTAGCACTTGTACTCCCAATTTCAAGATGTTATATATAATTGGACAATTAGAAACTACAGGTAGATGCTTAAATGTCCATTGCTAAACAGAATGGAAAATCCACAAGAATGAATGGAATCAACTGGAAGATAATCCTCTAAAGGTGCCACAGTTTAAGTTTTAGAAACAGGCTTGAATTGTGGTTCTGTGAGGTTCAACTTTGTGTTTCCACCAGCTTTCCGTATCAGATCAGGGCGAGCTCATCTTACGCACCACTTCCTTCTAGCCAATCAGTGAGCTTAGCAATTGACAAATCATCAAACAGCAAGCCAAGTCACAGCTTTTTTTACAATCAGAAAAACTTAGCTTGACTCCTTATCTCAACGGTTCTGAAAATAGGACCTGTAGCAGGTGCAGAATGAGATGGAAAGTTTGGTACAAAACAGCTGTGTGGAAAAGAGGTGTTTGAGTAAATGCAGCGTTACACATGGAGTTTCAAGCCAGGAAATCATTTGCCTGCTGCTGCTCTGATGTGGATTCATAACAATATTCTCAAAATTATGCTACACCAATAGATTAGTTTTATCGTCTCTGGCTCAATTTTTTCTCATTTAAAAATAACTCACTGAATGAAGAACTTCATTCTTTCCTGTCTGGTTAGATTCATGAACTGGTGATGGTATGTCCAGATAAGTAGAATCCGAGGGAAGAGTGCTAAATCTTCGTTTGACTGGCTCTCTAGGACCCCAGAGACTGAGAAATGCAGT